>JAEBDU010013377.1:0-46123 GCA_016802625.1 Heliconius numata | reverse complement strand
AGATTAGTAAATAAAGTATTAAAACAAAACCACAGCCAGAATATACAACAATTTAAAAACCAAAACGTTTTAATAATAATTTATTTATAAGCTGTCCAATAAGTAAGGATCATAATATAATAAATATACTTTATAAGGTATGTAGGAACACAAAAACAAACAAATAAATAATGTTAGGCAATATAATAGATAGCTATGCGCCTCTCTCATGCCGCCATGCTGCAATAGAAATAAGCGGACACATGCGGTCAATATGGATAATCGTAAAATTAGCTTATAATACACTTTTATTAAATTAGTGAATCAATTTTACATTTTTAAATATAAATTATTATAAAAAAAAAATACATTTAAAAATATAAAAAAACCACTCGTCCGAGGGCGGGACAAGGGTCCAAGCCATCGGTGGCTAGGGCTCCAGAGAGAGGAACCTCCGCACAATACGTGCCGTCTCAAGTAATACTGCCTTCTGTATCCGGTTCTTGATCCAACAGCTAAGCGATAGCCTCTTAAGGTGTTGGTCGAGGCTTTTCGCTATTAAACCGTTAACCGAAACCACTATCGGCACAATGATAGTCGCATTGACATCCCACATGGCGGTAATCTCATGGGCTAGGTCCAAATATTTAGATTGTTTTTCTTGTTTATTAGAACATTTATTTATGTTACATTAATACAGGGTGAGTCATATTGAACTTTCCGGTTTTGGAAGGACGTTGCACGAAGAAGGGAAGGAGTAGAAGGGTGGGGATGGTGTCATTAGACGCGCCATGACATGCAGTTTTAGTGTGAGCAATGGCTTGGTCGGGACAACATCGTGCGTTCGTAGTTGAAGAGTTTATTAAAAATGGCGGCTCCGTGATCACAACACAGCGTGCGTTCCGTTTACATTTTGCTATTGGTCGACGTGATCCCATTCCCACTGGACCAACAATCAGAAATTGGGTATCAAATTTTAGAGCAACATCATCAGCATTAAAAACAAGACCACAAGGCCGAATTAGGACGTCAACGTCAGCGGAAAACGTGGATAGAGTGCGGGCTTCAATTCAACAATCCCCTCGGCGTTCTGTTCGGAAACATGCCGCTTCACTAGGATTATCTTTCAGTAGTGTCCGCAGAATACTGCATAGAGACCTTAAATTTCACCCATACAAGATTCAGGTAGTGCAAGAATCAACAGTTAGAGACTTAGACACACGAACAAATTTATGCCGCGATATTCAGCAGATCCCCCGCACTGCTGTTTTGATCTTCAGTGATGAGGCACATTTTCACCTCGCCGGAACTGTCAACAAACAGAATTTTCGATACTGGGCTGAGAATAACCCACGAAACCTACACGAAGATGGTCAAGTCGTCACAGTTACCTCTGCTCGGTATTGCGACATGCTTGAAACTTTTCTGAAACCGAAATTGGAGGAATTAACGCAGAATCATGACAACGATAACATCTGGTTCCAACAAGATGGTGCTACAGCCCATACATCCAGGCGTTCAATGGAAATCCTGCGACAAATGTTTCCCGGTCATCTCATTTCTTTGCGAGGTGACGTTGGGTGGCCGCCGAGATCACCTGATTTAACCCCCTGCGATTTCTTTCTCTGGGGTTACCTGAAGGAAAAGGTGTACACGCATCGTCCCCGAACCATCGATGAACTGAAGGCTGCAATCACGGAAGAAATCAATGCTATTCCGCTGAATATGACTCGACGAGTAATGGACAACTTCCGGGAAAGGCTTCAGCAGTGTGTGGTCAATGGAGGTAGACATTTACAGGATATCATTTTTAAAACCAACTAAATTAAAACTGCATGTTATGTGCTTTCAAACAATAAAATAATTTTTACTGCATGTCGCTTTGTTTTTAATACACACCTTATTGAAATCGGAAAGTTCAATATGACTCACCCTGTATATATAATTTTGAAATAAAATAAATGAAAAGAAAATATTGACTGACTAACTATTTACATCCTGAATATTCAAATATATACAGTACATGTATAGAAAAAAAATAAGTCTGTCTTTTGTAAGGGAGTACTTTTATGCTGTACTTGTGAAATAAAAATATATTAATATAATAAAAAAAAACCTATTACATTCAGTTCATTTACAAGACACATTCACCAATCAACTAAAATAATAAATAATTTATAAATACAGTTTCAAATCATGAAACATGTTTGACAAACTAGACAAGGACGTGGGTTCAAATTTCTTTGCAATTCAGAATTCAGAGAAAAAAATATACATGCATGACGGTTATAATTAACACGATGGAATATTTATATATTTACATTGTTTTATATCATTATATAAAAAACACATGCAATGGATTACCATAATAGAAAAATTGACTTAGCATTATTCTGTCTGTCAACCATAACTTAAAAAAAGATATACATATAGATATGTAGACAGGTCGTGTTTTCGATTCCCACTCGACGCAATAAAATTTTAAATAATATGTTCATTTTCTCGCTCTGGCAACGAGGCAAACCGCGGCGTTGAATTCCACAATTCAACAAGCAACGCCTCCATAAAGTGGGGAACGGAGTGTCTTAACATTAAGTTCCCAGGTGCTCTCTGCTGACCCTGCTACATCTGGGATACAGAGTGAAGTTAAAAGAATATGTTATATATATACCTGTACTAATAGGAGAAGGTCGATTCCTCGGCGCCGGTGGTTTGTTGAAAGTGGAGGACGCCATACCATTCGTGGCGGGTGGTGAGGGTTCAGGGAGGCCATTTTTTATGTTGTTTGTTGTCGTTACACCCGCTGTTGTTTGGACCTGCTTTAGACGTGAAAAACATTTTATGAGTTACGCCAATAAGCAAATAATAAAAAAAACATTAGGTTCATTCTGTCTATCCCGTTCGTATAGCGGGAAAGAAGTGAAAATACTTATTTCTTTTTAATAATAAATTTCCGCTACCTGTGGCCACTCAGCAACGGGCGTAGTGGCTGGAGACTGCTTGGCCGCCTTAGCTGCGTTTTCTATACTTTCTATAAGCGACTTGACCGACAGCCGCGAGTCTTGTCTGCTTACACCTGGAATCAATCAATTATAGGTTTTATTAAATATTTTGAGGCCAGTAGTGGCACAAGCGTACCACTAAAAACGCGAAAGGTTGTGGGTTCCCACTCGAGGTTCCCTCTGTCTACACTGCTATAAGAGGTATATAGCGTGAATATACGTCTGTCTGTTTTGATAATATTGTATAATAAGATAAAAAATACCTTTTGTCCGCCTGTGCGAAGCTGCGGTCGCCATGATGTCTTGTAGGGACGCGCTGGTCAGCAGGGGCGGCGGCGTTGGGGCCTCCTCTGTACGGGGAGGCATAGCTAATGAAAATTATAGATATAGAAAATTATAGGTAGATTTAAAATTTTATTCAAATCTATAGAGTAAAATATAAATTTATTTTTTGTTTTAAAATTTTTATATAAAAATTTGAGATATCAAATTTTTTTAAGTCTCCAATAAAATTATAATTTGGCAAAATATGGTGGTAACGTCAGACAAATAAAATGGTATGTAAAATAGCTTTTAAACTAGCTTTATGACAGACGATTATTAATTTTATCTCATTAAAAGTTTACATAAGAGAACAATTTGTACAACCAATCACAGAAAATTCCACCGTCACCCTCAAAAACAATATAAATTTAAATAATTTCGAAAGCAATACGCATAAAATACATAATATTTACAAGCCAATTGATAATTGTATATCTTAATTTACCCAATATATCTATCGACACTGTCGATATGCAACCAAAACAATAAAATAAGGAGTTAATGAACTGCATCACTAATTACAAAAGTCATACACATATAACTAGTAATGTCGGGTAGCTTTGAAGATGATTCCTCACACACATGCATATTTCGAAGAACATTGAGAACTAAATAAAAAAAATACGACAACATAAAAAAGATGGACACAAATGGACAACGACCAACACCCGTACCGCCACCAAATGAACACAACACGACTCACACTTTACGGTTATTTACATTGACATCACACGGGAGCGGGGCGCTCAAAGCCGGACTTACGTAGAGGTCGAGAGGTCGGCGAGTCGTTTAACGATCTTATAGGATGCGATAGCCGCTTGTGCTCTAACGTCTTCCAGTGATACGTTTGTTTTCTATATCGGGGCAAAGAACCCGTGTCTATATCAGGATTGGGTGATTTTTGATTTTGTAGCGACAATTTCTTCATAGGCACTTCTGGTCGAGCATCCAATGTGGAACTCTCTAAACTTTGGACAATATCACCTATTGATCTGGTGGATTTTTTAAGTGTATCCGTAGCGCTAGGAGTCCGAGAAAGTGATATCACAGATTTCGTTATATGCGCCATTTCTTTTACAATCGTTGTAGTATCGTTTGATTTTTTGGGTCGCCCTTCATGTTTCTTAGTTCTTTTAGGTTTTCTGGGTACTTTTAGTAGTTCTTCTCGTGGAACATTTGCTAAATCATCAGTTAACGTGGTGTTGCTCGACAGCTTGTCGTCGTCTGCTATATTTATAGTTTGAGTTTGGCTTGCTGGCATTACTGGTTCTCCAATTTCCTCGTAATAATTTTCAGATTCTGTCATTGTTAACGGTTGGTCAAAAGAAAGAAATGGATTTGTACTATGTCGTTTTGGACTATCCTCTTCAATAGCAGTATTTTGTTTAGCAAATGTCTGCGTTGTGTTGATGACGAATGGAACATTGTCTAAGGGTTGATAATATTGGTTGTCAATTAACCACTCAGGAGTTTTCGATAGCTTGCCAACAGTTTTTATTGGACTTAAAGATTTGTTTGGACTTTTAACAGCCGTAGGAGATCTTGATTCATTTACACTTTCACTGGAATTTCCTTTCTTTATTGGAAGAAATGGCAATGGTTTATTTTTACTACGCTTCTGATATATTCCTTTCTTTCTGCTTTCAGAATCCTTTTCATTGTTTATAACTTGGTCAATGTCGTTGTAATAAACCGTACTATTTTTACTTTGGTTGTTTGTGTCTATTTCTACAACACTAGTATTAGGTTTAAAAAATATTGGCTGTATTAAGACAGGGCTTAATATTATCGGAGACGATTCACCTTCGATATTAGAATTTAATATGTTGATTGGCGTTAAAAACGTATTTAATTTATTGCGAATTTTATTCTGTACAAAATTGGGCGAATTATTTGAAGTTTTAATATTCGATAAATTTGGAGATGAAAAATCACTGGCAGTGTGTATTTTTAGATGATAACTGACGTTATCGTCTATTATCGGTTCAAGTGCTGGTTTTGTGTCACTAAGATCGATTTTTGTTTGTAATGTAGTTTTGACATTTGATTGGTCTATACACATGTCTGATTGAAAATCTTTATGTATTAAATTAGTAAAATTTGTTTTTTCTAAATTATTATCGTTTGCTTCTGAAATTGGTTGTGATATTTCTTTTTCTACAATTTGAGCTCTACTATCAGGGTTATTAAAATCTTCTTGTGACAATTTAGGAACATGCGATACTATTTTCGTCTCATTTGGTTTCTCTGTAGTTTTATTATATAATTGTAAAACGCGATCCCTTTGTTTTACAGCATCATCTTCTCCTTTGAAAGTAGATAGACGTTTTACTGGTACGTAATTGTCTTGGACATCTTCATCTGGTAATGTAACTGCTTCAGTAGCTACTTTAGACAGACTAAGTTCCTCTTTCGGAATCAATGGCGGTAAGCTATCTTGATCATTGCCACTAATACGGTTAAGAGCCGCTTTGAAATTGAATTTTATTTCTTCGTTTACTCTCCTTAAATCCTTTTCTATTGGGTCATTAATAATATTTGTTAAAGGCTGAATAAATAAAGTATCACTTTTAATTTTATTACTTTTTATATCATCAGGGTAAGGGAATGGAAGTATTGCTTCCGCTCTTACAATTGGTATTTCTGTAACTTTTGATTTATCTAACGAGTTGGTATCATCATCTGCGTTTGATTTACTAATTATTTTCGTTTTACTTTCTTTGTCGATTTCATTCATGATATTGTTATTTGGTTCGAATGAAGTTACAAAAACGCTATCCGATCCCTCACTAAATAAAGAAGATCCACTAATATTGTAAGTATCGCCTAGGAATTCTATACTAGTAGCCTCTTTGAGAGCATCCTTGAATTCCCCATTTGCATGAATATTATCTGTACTATAAGACTTAATTTTACCATTAAACATATTAGAGAGATTCTTGCTAAAAATAGTTTTATCTTTTTGTTTTTTCAAATTAATAGATTCCGACTTAGAAGGAAGTTTAAAATTGTTATTTTCTATAATACCGAATTCATCTAAAGCATCCTGACGCTTAAGCTTTTGCAACGAAAAGTCAATAGCGTTTTGCCTCTTAAGTTCTTTGTTTTCAAAGGAAGGTAGGACAACTTCAGCTAAAACTTTATTTTTGTACTCATCAAGACTGCCCGATGTGGATTTATGACTGTCATCGTCATTTGTTTCATCTGTTGTTACATTAAATATTTCAAATTTAAAATCTTTCGACTCAGAATTATCTAAATCTTTTCGACTTGTGTTACTATTTTGTTTGAAAAATGCTTGATCTATAAGACTAATATCCTTCTTTTCAACACTATGAACTCGCGACAAATATCGAGTTCTTATATTTTTAAACAATTCTTTGGAAGAACTATCACTGTTAGAGTCAAAACTTCCGGAAAGTTTCAACAGATTCTTTTCATCTGAATTATTTTGTGCGCTATCCACAGATTCTTGTCTGTCAATACCTGTTTTGATACATCAAATTATGATTAGATAATTTGTATAAATTATGTACACTTTGCATTTAGATGACACAGTTAGTTGTATGGCTGCGACTACAATTCAAAGCCTTACACAGAATTAGTGCGTGATAATGTAGTTAATTCTGCTAATTTATCATTCTTATGGCATCATTTTATTTTATATTTATATCACATGCAATATCTAAAACTACTAAAATGCATGGAACACTAAAACTTTTTTCAACTGTGTTCATAACCAAATACCTATTGACTAGACAGTCCTATGCAAAATAATGCTAGTTAGATTTTAGGTAATTTTAAACAAATAACACAAATTAGTTGTTTTTTTAAATGAAATAACATCAATTAATATATTTTTTAATAAAGAAAATACTTGCCACGATACAATACATTAAATTGCCTAAACTCAAACTAGCAAAATACAAAAAAAACATAAATACATGCTAGATCATCATTCAAATTACATTCCAATCATTCCATTCACTCACCTTTCAAGGAATGTGAATGTATCTGGTCCTCCAACAGTCGAATGCGGTCCCTTGCTATCTTGTTCTCTGAGACGAGCCTTTCAAGTTCTCTTTGAGCTTCAGTTTTAAAATCATTCGCGACTCGGACGGTCATTAGTAAGTCGCTTTGGAACTGTTTCCATTCAGTTTCCTGGAGGTGAAAAATGTGTTATAAATTATTTATGTATATAAAAAGCTTGCCAATATCGATATTATAAAGTTGAATATATTATTTGGCTAAATTAGCTAATCTTAAAAATCTTTGGCTGGAATTAATGTTTTTATATCGGATAGTTCATTTATTGAGGGAAAAATGTAGAGAAATATAGTCTATATTACGTCGTGTTAATCTTTCGAATTGTGATGTTACCCACTGTACCTGCGATCAGAATTACCACGGACACTTACACAACGGACAAAAAATCTTAATTATTTAAAAGATTTCACTCCACATAGAATTTAAAAATAATAATAAAAAAAAACAAATAGTATAAAGACTCACGTCTCTCTCGCGGTCGCGCGTCACCTGCGCGAGACGGGCGCGCGTGTCCTGCAGCTGCCGCTCGAGGTCGGCCGCGCGAGCGAGCGCCTCGCCCGCGCGACTCATCAGCGCCAGCTTCTCGTCTGTGGCCACTTGCACCTTCATTGTAAAATCGTAAGTGTTATAATTGTTGACACATTTTTGTTGTCTCGCAGGATTTAATATTTTACTTATAATTTACAATAAAATAATATATTAAAATTATTTTTAAAAAATATGTAAACATAGTAATGAAATATTATTAAAAATTACTTGTATTTGCAGCTCAGACGTGTTCTCTTGCACTGTCTGCAGCTCTCCCTGTAGCGCGGTCTTTTCTTGTCGCAATTGCTCCAATTGGAATTCTAATTCTGAGATCGTTGATTTGGCATTGTTTCGTGATACCTGTGAAAAAAATAACAAACTCTATTTGAACACGTCACAAAAATGCATACATTATATATGTAAAAAAATATATAATTTGCATGTAAAGTTTAAAGGCAAATCCTCAATTTCGCTACATTTTAAATAAAAAAAAATAACAAAATCACTAACGAGAGCATCATCATGCATTCGCCTCGCATCGTCGTGCGCGCGGTCGAGCTGCCGCTGCGCGTGCGCCAGCCGCTCCGCAAGTGAGTGTGCGCGCGCTGCTGCTGCTTCCGCTTCCCGACGTGCTGCTGCTGTCGCTGCTGCTTCCGCTGCTGCTGCGCCTTCTGCTGCACCTGCCAGCTGGAATAAGGGATAATTATTATTATTATGGATTATTTGTGTATAACAATGTTAAGACATTACAAGTTTTATATGCAAGTAGCTGTCCAATGGGACTCAATTCTGCAGTTCATTTTATTAAACCAGGAATATTTTTTTATTTTTTATTTAAAATATTAATATAACTTGTATTTCAAAAACGAAGTTGTCGTTTCTCAAACTCCATGCGTTAAAATTTTTATACATTTCAAAATAGTTTCTTTCGTAATAAAATATTTATCTACTCACATATTTTAATAAAATCAGTCTCTTTATCTTTATATTCAATAGAGAATCCCCAATACCTGTGCATTAGCAGCTGCCAGCAGGTCCCCGAGGGTGGTGACCTGGTGCTGTCGTGCCGCCGCTGCTTCCCGCGCCGCGGCCGCCTCGCGCTCCCAGCGCACGCGCTCCGCCTCTGCGCGCTCCTGGGAGGTTTCTAGCGACCTGGTGACATGTTTTTTACACGTTAGTGGACTGTGACCCTTAGTTTTCGTTTGGTAATAAAGTAACAAGCACACTAACCTAATTCTCTCAGTTAATGCTTCATTTTCTTTGGTTTTCTCTTCTAACGCCGCCTTTGTTTCCCTCAGCTCGGCCTCAAGCTCCTCTTGCTTGCTTATCAATATTCGCCGTTCTTCTTGAGATCCCTGTGACATTAAATTATTCGAATGAAAATCTAAATATATTTTTAAAAGCACTTCTCATATTTAAAATGATACGCTGAAATATATAAAATAGGCCCCAATAACGGAATTTCTTTAACTTTGAAAAATTTAAAACGATGTCTAGTAAAATTAATTCTAATCTGTATCTAGTAGTGCGGTAGGCAGAAAGAGCGTAGTGTTAAAACACTCCGCTCCCAACTTTACGCCGAATTCTGGAGGCATTGAGTGTTAAGGGGTGGAATTCAACGCTGCGCTTTATCTAGACACCAAAGCAAACAAATCAAAATATTAAATATGTACTTCATATCCACGAGTGGAAATCAAATTCGCAACCTGTCCCATTTAAAGTAACACGCTTGCGCCCCTGCGCCACGATTGATTTCTTATAAATGTGTAGAATTTCAAATGGTAAACTTACTTTTAAGACAGCCAACAGCTGTTGGTCAGCGTCACCGGACACCACTGTTTCAGGCTCGATGTCCTCCCGCAACAGCAACTCTTGTAATGTGTCAACCTGTAATAATAAATTCGAAAAAAATCAGCTTCCCGCTGTATCTTGCATTCAGCAGGATATGCAGAAGGATAAATCACTAAACACGCTTCGGTTTCCTCTGCCTACCCTACAAAATACGGGATACTTTCTTATTCTTGATTTGATCGACAGTTTCTTAATAACGTCCCTGAAAATAGGTTCCCTCTGCTACATTACACAGCTAAAAAGCAGCAAACAGCTAAAATATATTTTACAAAGATAAAAATATTTTACATAGATAAAAATATTTTACAGCTAAAAAATATTTAAACGATTTTTTTACAATACATTTTTGTTACTTAAATAATTGAAATGTTCGCAACAACCATACCTTAGTGCGGCTGTCTTCCAGTTTCTCAGTTTGCCGACATAGGGATTCGAGCAGGACCTGCTTCTCGTCGGCCAGTCGTTCGTTGTCGGCGTGCGCGTCGGCCAGTTGGGATTGCAAGTCGGCAAGTTCCGCGAGAGTCGCTTGGAGTTCTTCGCTTGTACTAAAAATAATCAATTTTGTTTGTTTTAATTTAATTAAGTTGTTAGATAAAAATTTTAACTTATGAAGAATAATCTGAAAAATGAGTTGATAATGTTTAAGTAGCATAACTTCTTATCAAATTATTTTGAATAAACTGGTCTTCCATAGATTAGCTTAAAATAAACAAGAGTTTTAATACTAGAGATTACTTCATTAACTAGCAAAACAATGTTCCTAATAATTTTAGGTAGTACCTATATTTATATTTTAACATTTTTAAAACATTACTTTTTTGTTCCACATTTCGAATTGTTCGTTGAAAATTCTCTCTATAGACATTCTTCTAATCTCTTTCAACAAGCCTAATAAGAACATATAGCTTAATGGGCGAGCTTAGATGAATTCAAAGGGGCGCGGGTTCGAGTGTGGCCATGGTAAAATATTTACACCTGTTTCAATATTTACCTATAATGGTGTTCCTCCATCTGCAGGATGCGGTCCTGCAAGCACGCGACGGACACCTCGCTGAGGGACGACGACGAGTGCTTGTCCCACTCCGGAGTGCTCGCATCGCCGCTATCGCCTTCGCCCTGTTCAATACAATTATATTATTAATAATTATATATTTTTTCGATAGCACAATTTTGTACACTGTATCGTTGCAAAGGAAACCTGGGAACCTAGTGTTAAGGGGTCCAAGGACATTTTTGATCCACATTCGCCGAATTCTTGAGACGTTGCGTGATGGGAGAGTGACAGAACTAGTGCGAAAAAATATTTTTTTTAGCATAAGACAAAGCACGTTGACTTCAGCCTTCTAAGAAAGTAGTGGGAACGAAGTATCTTAACCTACCTTGCGAATATATATTTCGTAATACAAGCTGAAACTAAAAATAAAGAGAAAACAAAACATGCACAACAAAATGTCTCACATTATGAGCTAAAGCGATCGAAGCCGGCGCCGATGAGTGCATGCGCCGCGGCGCCGGTGCCAGCAGCAGCTGTCGCTTCTCACTGTCGGACAGCGGCGAGTGGGCGACGCCCCGCAGGCGCGCCCGTAGGGCTCCATTCTCGTCCGCGAGACGCTCGAGCGCCGATTCCCGTTCTGAATCCTGACTCTGGAATATAGAGATTAGTTATTTTTTTTAGCTTCACGCTGTACGCGATGGAGTTTCATGATCTATCAGAAATGCAGCAATTACCTTCATTCGTTCGAGTTCCGCTCGCAGTCTGTCGGCTTCGCCGGCTCGTTCGAGCAGCTCATCCACCCGAGCTTGCAACTGCGCTCTCTCCATTGCACTCGCTTCTAGTTCCCTCCGAAGAGATTCTAACTCCCGAACACCAGATGTGAGAGATGCCTACATATAAAAAATGCTTTAAATATTTATAGTACTTTTGGGTTATATGTTTTAATTAACATTTGTTTAATTAATGAAAACAAAACAAATTAATTTTTCTAAAACATGTTTACTACAATTATATAATTTTTATTCACTCTAGTTTAGGTGAAAGTAACGGCGGGAAAGTTACCATTATTTTATAACTCAAGTGGAGTACGTTTACATAAGCCATTATCTTATTCTATAAAAGTAAACAAACAAAGACTCACCTCAGATGGTACTCTGGCCCTCAACTCGACTTCCTGAAAGCCCGGCATATGATCAGCATTCAGCGTAACTGGCAAGCTGATGCACTCTTGGGATCCCCTATCGTCTACGGAACCCGCCCCCAACTCCTCCGCGCTGCCATAATCATGAGCCCTGACCGGCCCATCCTCGTACTCCAAGCCCTCCCTCAATTCAGGGTCTTCTAACACAGCATTATTATTTCCCAAATCCTTCTTTTTGTGCGCTTTGTGAAGTTTCTCCTTAGACCCAAATATTTTAAGTGTCTTCTCTCTGGCCGGAGCTACTTTGTGGTGCTTGGAGTCGAGGCTGGAGACAGACGGAGCGCCCTTCAAGGTGGACTCCTGCTTCCCCTGGCTTGGTCCTCTACGAAACAATGATTTGAACTTCATCATCTTGCTGGTTATTTCATATTCGTTATCGTATCACTATTCGATGTGTTTGCATATCGTAACGGTCACCGCGTCCGCTGTTGTGTGATCGGAATTATTATTCTATTCTATTGTTTAGGGTCTAGCGACGAACCTCCACATTAGCATATAAAAGGTCCTATCGAGGCCATGTCTAAGCATGGAATACCTCCAGTGAAAAGTTTTAAGAGTATTCGATACGGAAAGAATGAAAACCAGTTTCGTTTAGAAATTAGCGTGACCTTTAAGGTTGTCAAATGCTCACTCGGAGTCTATATTTTTTTTACATTTTTAAAGTCATTCCACACGTAATAAAACGTATAAAAATTTGAACGCAGCGGAAATTGAAGCCGCGCTCTTGCCTTGAACGATTTCCAAGAAGCATGGGTTCAAATCCCGCTACATTCAATTTTTAATATTTTCTAAAAAGTATTCGGTCTATAGTTTGTTTTACAAGATCATTAAGTTAGTTCGTGAGACGACTATGAAAGGACGTCACTGTTTTATTTGTTTTACGAAAATAAACTGTTATCCTTATTACTCACAGCATATCATAGAGTTGTTACGTGATAAAGCATTGTCGCGTAAACACGTGGATATTGATTGTCGACATTCACAAATAGCATTTACTAGAAATTGTAGAAAATATTAAAGATGAATGAAATTACTAGAGGCCAGTAATGGCGCAGGGACGCAAAGTGTGACTCTAAACGCAACGAGCTGTGGGTTCGATTCCCATTCGAGGAAATTAAATACCTATTTAATATTTTCACATCTTCGCTCTGGCGTTGATTTCCGCCACTCAACCCACAATGCCTCCGGAATTCGGCACCAAATGGGGAACGGAATATTTTGACACTAGGTTCCCTCTGTCTACCATGTTGTATGCGGGATACAGCGTGAAGCTGATTATGATTTATTTTATATCACACTAACACAGTAAAGTACTTGTTGTTCATATCATTTCTACGATATTCTATCTGGTCTATATATATTATTTGCATGTCAGTCATAGCTTACGCTTGTACTGAATCAACTAATTGCCACTGCCGACAATTTACTATAAGCAAATTTAATGATATAGATAAAACGTGAGTATATAGAACTTGCATAATACATATAGATAAGAGATATATTTATTATAATATTTTCAAACTGAAGTGAGGCTATCATGGCGCAGAGGCAGAAGGGTGTGAGTGTACCGCGACGGTTATGGCTTCCATCCCCACTCGAGGGAATGTGTTATTATTTATTAATATTTTCATTTCTTCGCTCTTGTACCAAGGCGTAAGCCCGGCGTTGATTACCGCTACTCAACACGGAATGAAAATTCGGCGGAAAGTGGGGAACGGAGTGTCTTAACACTAGGTTCCCTCTGCCGACCCGACTAAACGAGATATAGCGTTAGGCTGATTCTTTAAAAGAAAAAAAAATAACAATATAATCGTCATTTGATTAGTATAAGATTAAAAGAATTTGTGCACAGTAACTGTTAATTAATTACAAGTAATCAAGATTTAGTTCTGGAGTTAAAACTTTAAGCATCATTCGTAATGCATCAATTGTAATGATATAAAATTAAAATCAATTAAATAAGCAAAAAAATGATAATTAATGGTCTTAGTTTTCCTAGTTAATTGCTAGTCTTATAAATATCATTTTGAAATATTGTCTAATTTTTATATTTCATCAAACAATGTTATTTTATTATCAGCTTCAAGCTTATCCCGCATATAGCAGGGTAGGAATAGGGAACTCAATTTTAAGACACCTCATTCCCCACTTTCCGTCGACTTGTTTGAAGCATTGTGTATTGAGTGTCAGAACTCAACGCCGCGCTTTGCCTCGACACCAGAGCAAAGAAATGAATATATTAATAAATAATTTAATTAGTAAATGATTCCCACGAGTAGTAATCGAACCCAAAACCGTCGTTTACAATCAAACTTAAACCATGTTATATTTGAATATTTTAGTAAAATCTCCATAACACATACAAATTGAATTACAGACACCGTTCATCAATTCACCCGCAAGCCCCATTCACTGTCCCCTACATGCCAACAGAGGGGACCCACTGACCACACCCTGGAGCCCTAGACTCTTTTATTATATATTGTTAGTAGTGTTTCTATTAAAGGTTTATCTTTTTATTGTTACATTTATTTTGTGTTCGGTAAGGAATAAACGATTAAGTAAAGTATAATTATTCCTTTCTAAAGTCCAGTTTTTAAAGTGAAATATAAAAAAAATATTAAATTATTAATTGAATTGTTGTTCCACAAATATCCTATAAATTATTATTTTATTGAATTGGCTGAAACTTAACTTTACAATATACGTTTGTTTTAAACGAAAGTAATTCGGATTAGTAAATTAATAATCATTTAGTTCAAGCGGTCGAATCCGCAAGCGGGTATCGCTACCTATTTCGGTACACAGTTAAAAAGGACAAATTTGTAACACAAAATACACTGTTAGTCATACCATATTTGACAATCTTGTAATGGTTTACGTTTACCTTAAATAGTAAATACAATTAAAGATCAAATGTTATGTACGGCCATGATCTGTTTTAATGGAATCGATATATTTATAAGTACACCTGTGTAAGAAAAATAATACACCCACAATATTATATTACTAGAGGCCCGTGCGGCTACGCCCGCTTGAAACATACAAATGTTTATTTATGTGTATATAAGAAAAAAACCGACCAAGCGCAAGTCAGATTCGCTCATAGAGGGTTCTGTACCAATTTTAGGATCTATTATTCAATTGTCGAACTAAATACCTACTTTAAATTGACATAACTTTTTTATTTATGAACAGATTGTAATAAAATACACCCAAGATGTTTTCGAAAGATTGCCAGAATCCAACAATGAAAACTGCATCTAACTCGCTTAAGCCAATTCTGAGATACTGGCCCTCTTACGATTTTATTATAAGTATAGATAAGCCGATATCAAATATATCATAAGGTAATAAATGCCAATAGAGGCCAGTTGTGGCATAGAGGCACAAGCGTGTGACTATAAGCGCGACAGAATAGGGGTTCGCTTCCCATATGAGGAAATGAAATATTTAATATAATCCTTTCCTCGCTCTGGTTTCGAGCAAAAAAAACAAAGCGCGGCGTTGAGCTCTGCGACTCAACACACAATGCCTCCAGAATTCGGCGGAAAGTGAGGAGAGGAGTGTCTTAACATTGGGCACCCTCTGTCTACCCTGCTACTTGCGGTATACAGCGTGAAGTTAAAAAAAAAGAAGAATAATAATACAATAAAATAACTGTCAGCGATCTTCAAATGATTTACAGTGTTAGTAGTGGTCCGAGTATATTGTAAATATACAAACATAACTACGAGAGAAGATAGACGAATAAATCTTTATAGATTCAATGCCTTTGGCGCTGCTATTGAATGGCATGCCTCTATCAGCGGAGGTATCGTCTGTAGGGTGACCATCAAACCATGATAATATAAAATATATGTATGGAAAACGAAAAAGTTCTTTTTTTAGCTTTACACTGTATCCCACACACAGTAGGGAAGTTAGAGGAACCTACGAAACTTGTAGCGAGTTCTTGTAGAGAACTTGTTGCATGTTGAGCGGCGGAACTCAACGCCGTGTTTTGCTTCAACACTAAAGCGAAGAAATGCAAGTATTAAATATTTCATTTACTCAAGTGGCACTCGAACCCACAACCAGTCGTGTTTACATTCATTCCCATGTGCCAAAGTTTTTTTTTACGTAAGCATCATGTTTTTATCTTGCCTCCATTAAACACCAACTTTATCCCTAAATTGAAATATCTTACTCTAATAAAATAAGTTATCATCTTTATCATCAGCTAAGCTTTTTGTTATCCTAATTTATTTTTTTACTAAATATATATTTCTATGTATAATTTAATATTTAAATCAAATTCAATATTAAATAGATAAAATATTCATGCCAAAACATAATTATTACAAGCCACTTTTTAAAACGCTCCGTTAAAACTTTTTATACGTATTCTAAAAAGTATTTTGGTTTCGCAAGTGTGGAACAAAAACAACACTTTAAAATTTTCATAATATTATAACACTACGAAATTATAAAAATAATTAAATAACAAATAATTATTATTTATATTTAAAAGTCAAATGGCCACTGTGAAGCTAGGAATGGGTGAACGACCAGCCGTGGCCGCGTAGCTCCGCCAGATCCAATATGGAAGCTTGGATTGCATTTACTTTACTTTTTTTTTCTTTTTTAGTACTTCTCGCAACGGGTGTACAGTTTTTAAGTCTAGATCAATAGGTCGTTTTATCGTCTTGTAGATATTATAAGAATTTTTACTTATTCTAAAGATGGTTTTTAAGAAAAAAATATTGTAAATAATACTTTTTTTAAATTTATTATATTGTAAATATTTATTTAAGTTTTAAATTACAAACACATGGTTTAACTAAAACATTTATTTTTGATATTGATATATATTTTTAACCGACTTCTGTAAGAAAAGGAGGTTATCAATTCGATTTTTTTTTAAATAGTAGGTACTTTATTTTGTGATATTTAACTTAAATAATAAAAAGTTAATGAGTTAATAATAATTATCTTACTATTCACACAGATTTACTGACTTCAAAATAAACTAATTACTATTTTATCAAAGGAAATTTAAACACTAAATTTGTGATTTGGAAAGACATTTAAATAAAATTCCATCAAAACCTAAATATTAAATGAAATTACTGGAATTACTACTGTAGATAGATAAAATTATGAGGATATTAGCAATTCGCTGAACTTTCTACGTAAAATGGCGACTGAAGGCAATATCGGTATAAACTACTTTCGTGTATAAAAACTATTTTGACACATTAACACCGTTAAAAACCAGTACCGGCACTCATACCACTTGGCACTCGATCTAAAACTTGGAATGTATAGCCCGATTCCACTATAAAGTTTATCTTTCTTATTGCTTATTATGAGAAACTAGTATTTACCGGCAGCTTCGCCCGCGCGATCAAATGGATATAATTAAGAGAAGTGTCATCCACACATTCAGTACAACGGGTTACATAGAAATGGACTAATAGACTAACCAAAACCAAAAAAAAAACCAATTCGACCCGATGATAGTTCCTGAGATTAGCGCGTTCATCCAAACCAGATTAATTTTTTTATAGCATTAATATAGATAGTTTCTTCGTTTCTTTTTTTGGTTTGAACTATTTACAAATACAAAAACAGTCGTTAAGAAAAGATAATATTTAAAACAACACTAAGTGACTTGACCGATATCGATATCTAAATAGTGTAATAACAAAATATTATCTTAGAATACAGATACAAGCATCATTCAAATAATTATATACATTTTTTTAAAATAACGAGAAAAATATAGCAAGCAATAAAATAAAATTTATTTATAAAAAAAACAATATTTTTTTTTCATAAATTCAAAATTAAAAACAAAATAATTTATTAAAACATTTTTGCTATAAGATGACGTACAAAGTTTCTATAACATAATATTCAATTCAAATGATAATATAAGCATAACTCACATGCTTCTACTATTGTATAAGTACAATAGGCACTTGGCATGGCCTCGCATCAATCATTGATATCCAAAATGCCAAAATAAAATGACCACTAACATGAATCATACAATTCAAGGATTCTATCTGGAATTTCGCTTTGTCCTGCAGAATAAGCAAAGGTAGCCTAGTGTTAATACACTCCCTTTGCCACTTTCCGCTGAAGTCTGGAGGCATTGCGTGCAGAGTGACGGAATTCAATGCCGCGCTTTTCCTCGACAGCATACTAAATTTTATTAAATATTTCACGTTTCACAATTTTCACGTTTACAGTCACACGCTCAAATTAAACTTACTAATAAATATATTATAATTAACATATATAAGTAAGTATTTACATATAATTGTAACTAATAACATCTATATAATAAATAATAATTTAGAAATTTCATATATCAGTTGCTATGAATATTATATTATTTATAGCATTCGAGTTAAGCCACAGTTCTGCGGTTGATCTCTGTGTCCATTTACAGTCTTATTTACATACCTATATAAGGTTTACTCATTGCTTTACTTCTTCCATATTATTAGTAAGGGTCATAGATTCGGGTCGTAAATGAAGCAAAGATAAAATTAATATAATAAAATTTATCTTTGCTTCATAATTAATATCTTCCACTAATTAATGTACTGTGCGAAGAAATTGAGAATAACTATAAAATTAAATAATCATAAAAATAAATTGTTTCGTATTAATTTGTTTTTTTTTTTTAGAATCGATAGATAGAGCATACATTTGTTGCACACTTTTGATTAAATTACTTTTTTTAGCTCTACTCTGTATTACGCACTTAGCGGGGAACGCAGAGGGAGCCTGGTAAACTAGGGATAAGACACTCCGTTCCCATTAAGACACATCCGTTCCTCAGTTTCCTACCGAATTTCTGGAGGCATTGCGTGTCAAGTGGCGGAACTCAACGACGCGCTTTGCCTCGTTATCAGAGTCAGGCAATTAAAATAAGATATATTTAAATTCCTCGAATGAGAAGGAATTTCTTTGATATAGAGGTAAAATATAGCAGTTTTCAAGTTTTAATATTTAAATGTAAATGTTTGATAAATATGCAAATAACCTTCCAAAGTACGAATGTTGAGAATATAATATATTTTTATATATAAAATATATAAGTATTTAAAATAATTGTGTAATAATTGTATGAATAACAATTGAAATTGTTTATAACAGCAAAGCCATGGTAATTTTCAGCGTGACTAATGTGCCCTACACTTCGAAAATCCTACCAAATTGAAAAATACAAAATTACAAGCGATTAGTATTAAATACATCGACTCGTGAACGCATTCGGTTAACCTTGTTTCTGCGAACAAACACATCCTTGGAGCGCAGTTGGGCAAATAGTTGTTATCGAATAACGCCTATTGGTTGGTCACGTGACGCATTACTTTAATAATTCATGAAATATAACAACAATATGTTATATTTTTGTTTTTGGATTGTTTTTTGGTTAGGAAAATGAGGGATTCGTTAAGTCAACGTGCTTGTTTTCAGCTTCACGGTGTATCCCGCAAGTAGTAGTGTAGGCGGACGGAGCCTCGTGTTGAGACACTCTGTTCCTCACTTTCTCACTGCCGAATTCTGGTTTTGAGAAATAATTAAAATATTCGTGAAGAAATTAAAATATTAAATATTTTATTTAATCGAGTGGAAACCGAACTCACAACCTGTCCCGTTTAATCAATCGATTTCCTTAGTACAGAAATTGAGATGTTAATGAAATGTCCACATATTAACAGAAGAACTAAGAACTGCTTAAAGTACTGCATGAACATAAAACTAACAAAAAAGACGGAATTTTTCTACACTACCTAATTGGAAACAAAAAAGTTTACATCTAAGGATACCTACGTCATTTTATTAAAGTTTTATCATATAACAATCTACGAAGCTAATTAGAAAACAATAGACGCAAGCGCACCCTCCCACGAACCGTACATACGCAAGTACAATGTGCAAATTATACAATGTTTTCAACGTAACTTGTTTCAAATATATATTAAAATATTAGCATTATTATTATAATACACTAGCGGAAGCGTGCAGCTTCGCCTGCTTATTTGGACCCTTAGGAGTGAATTCTAATAAACCATGAAACACATGTGCAATGAAATATTTTTAAGAGTCTAAATTTAAAATGTTATAAAAATCGATAGCGATTTAAAGATTGTTCCTTACAACTTAATAATAAAAATATACAAGGAAAACAAAGGAAAAATATGGAGACTTAATTAGTCTAAAAACTAAAATTATCCTAAAATATTTTCTATATCATAATTTTTAGTTAAATATTAAAATTTTAAGTTAAAAAAAGAAATCGGAAACACATGTTTCGACAAGTAATTCAAGTCACACAAACTCTGTGCATTCAATAGCTGAAGTGTTTTACTTTCCCCTATACTACATGCGGGCGTTACAATTACACGCGAGTAATTATAAACCGTAACTTATTACGTAACAGTGTGTGAATAAGATTAATTTTTAAGCATAAAGTACTAAGGTTCGATTCCCACTCGAGTAAAACACAGTTTTAATATTTTCATTGCGTTCCTCTGGTGTCGAGGCAAAGCGCGGCGTTAAGTCCCGCCACTCAACGTACAATGCCTCCAGATTTTTGCGCAAAGTGGCGGAGATATCATGGTGAAAATTCTGTTTAAACTGAATTATTTAAAGTAAAAAAAGGGTGAAGAATCTATTACTCAAATATAAATAATATAAATTATACAATGCTATAAAGGGCCCAAATATGTGACAATAGAATTTAAATTATTTTAAGCACGTCACATATTTCGATTTCACCGTTAAGGAACTGCCTTTGTCGTTCGACACACAGACCCACAGAGTGAGCCAAGTTAAAAGTTTAAACAAACATAACATAACATAGTTTCACGCTTTATCACTAGCGGGGTAGTCTCTACATACCTCTTTCACCTCGTCCACTATCATCAACCTCTTCATACATCCTCCGGGGGGTCCTCATGCTTTTTACGTGACCTTCCTCCAGTATATAGATACTGTGTTTTCGAAGGTCAACCGAGGTCTCCCCCAAAGTTGAATATTAAACGTTAAAAGTTTTTATTATCAGTTTTGATTATGTATTCAGGCGACGTTAGAATGTGTCTAATTATCACATAGAAGCCGGCACTCATACGTTCTAGTGGAAAAACAAAGATTACTACGTGAGACGATGTGAATAGATGAGATTGTAAGATAAATGTAGTAGGTACCTAATGAGGAATATATTACCTTCTTTATATATAACATTTGTTTAAGCTTCACGTTGTACAGAGGGGGAACCTAGGGAACCACCCGTTAAGGACACTTCCGTTCCCCTACTTTCTATCAAATTTTGGATTCATTGCGTTTTTAGTGGCGGAACTTAACGCTGCGCTTTGCCTCGTTTAACAGAGCGATGAAATGA
The DNA here is from genome assembly GCA_016802625.1 of Heliconius numata. Lineage (NCBI taxonomy): Eukaryota > Metazoa > Arthropoda > Insecta > Lepidoptera > Nymphalidae > Heliconius > Heliconius numata. Next base: position 24,791 of record JAEBDU010013377.1, on the reverse strand, counting down.
AAATATTCAATATTTTATTTCCTCGAGTGGTAATCGAACTCCCAACCTGTCGTGTTTATGGGCGCGCTTGTGCCCCTGCGCCACTACTGGCCTGCTGTATTAATGTACAGAAGATTTTACAATATCTAACAAATTATGAGGATATATAAATAGATATAAATTAGGATATTTCTTAAGCATGACACTATTTAATTTATATGAACAGATCCTAGCTTATTAGCAATTAGGTATATTCTATCGAATTGTTTCTCCAAAAAATATAGGCATATATGTATATTACAGAAAAAACATTAAAAACTAATTTAAATGTAAAGCAGATTCTCAAATACCAAATAATTTATGAAAATAAATAACGACCATTACAAGCGTTCAGTAAGTTTTTGTTACAAATCTCTTGGAACGGAAGTATGGGATACAAAAGGATAGTATAGAAAGATCGCCAGATGCATCTCATAGATCAATTCGATACGTACGAAACATGCACATGCACATGTCGACATGCCTTTAAAATTATCTCTTTTGGTTTATCAAATCTTGAAATTGTATTATAGAATAAAATCTGGCTAAATTCGTTGCTGTAGATATTTCTTACTCATTATCAGTTTAATTTCCCACTCGAGGGCATGAAATTTTGATCTTTTTTCTTTTTCTCGTCCTGGTAAAAAGGCAAAGGGCGGCGTTGAGTTCCGCTACTCTCTGAGTTGAGCTTTATCTATGCGAGACATAGCATGAAGTTACAACACTATATTTAGCTATGAAAAACCTAGTTACTAGATAAGTATTTCTTTAAACTAAAACTGCTATGTTAGCTTCATGTATACGGCCAAGTAGGTAGAGAGAAACCAGTGTTAAGACACTTTCGCCGACGCTACCTAATTTTCGAGACATTGTGTGTTTATCAGCACCGCGCTTCGTACCTAACTACCTACATACGATGCCATTTCTATATTTTTTAATGAGAACCAAATAGGAAAAAAAAGCTTGAGAAGTGTTACACTCACAGCAGTCCACATTCTGAGGATGCTCTAATTATGGAGTGAAACTAGCTTCAATGTACAAACAAATAATAGAATGTACTAGACTTCCTTTAACGGAATTTTTGCAAGGCTTTAGAAGTTCCATCGCAAAGTAATTCTTTAGTCTGTCAGTTAATGTCAAAATAATTTTGTAGATATCTTGCTATTAAAATAAAAGTTAAAACAAAATGTTTTTATTTATCTATTTTTATAGTGTTTGTGTTGTTGAGCAATAATAATGAGTTCTTCAGTACAAACAAAAACGAGTCAAGTGCGAGTCTGATTGAGCCATCGAGTGTTCCGAAGTAATTTCTTGGATTGTAGGTCAATGGAAATTACCTACAAATTATAAAAGTTAAAAACTTAGGTTTGCGGATTTGCGTATTGCGTACCCATTTTCCATAAAATGAACTACAAATATAAGTTTTTAAATATTTATAAATTTATATTTTTATGGAATTTATATTGTAAGTTCTCACTCTATAGCAAAATTAATATCTATATATCCGCGGGAAATATTCTCGTAGAATAAATGAATTGAATTTCATACAAAATTCAGCAAAAGGATACATTAATGCTCGTATCAGCATTAATATATGCAGCAATATTAATTTCAGCTTTATTCCTCCATGCGATCTCGAGATAAATGGTCTTGAGAGACGGTCAGACGGACAACGAAGAGATCCTATAAGGGTTCCGTTTTTCCTTATGAAGTACGGAACCCTAAAAAGGTATATTGTATTGCAGTCGATCGTAACTTACTGAAACCCTTTCGTATACGTACTTGTAGGTATTTGTATCGTAATTACATATGTTAAGCTGCAGTTAAACTGTTTAATCGGCATACTAATCCGATACCTTTAAATAATAGACTAAATACTTATTTCATTTATAGTACAAAATTGAAAACTAAAGTTTCAGCCAATTCAATTACATTTTAATATATTTTCATAACTTTTAGAAACATTAACAACTAAACAAAAATTAAAAACAAAACCAGCACAATTAAAAGAAAATTTAACTAAAAAAAACCGAATGGAAAAGATATAAAGGTAAATTTTACAAAAGATTTAAATCCATTTATAGTCTGTAGGTATTTGACTACAATACGTTTATTGTCGTAATTGTCGACGAACACAATTGACTGTCGTCTACATCATACATGGGACAGAGTATGTCCCCGTTGCTAGTTACGTCAGTATATTATTAACTATTGATTTTAAATCGTTCGTTATGCCATAATTTAATTAACAAAAATTTAAAATATATTTAAAAAAAATTAAAACTTAAATGTGACATTTAATTAAAAAAATCCTAATAACATTTTTTTAAATTGCTCGGCAAAAACACAAAGTTATCAATGATAATATTATGTTTGAATAGTGATTGTTATATTTTATTTTATCTATATTTAGATTAATTATGTCGATTGACGATTCGGTTTACCGTGTTCGGAGGCGTCTTGCGTTGCATGTAATTACCGTAACCTTGAAATGTCACTATTCATTAAGGCCTGCTTATCTTATTTTAGCTTAAGCTTTGAGACAATCAATTATTTTTTTTATAAAGGAAAAATTACCACATTTAAAATCAACATTACTAAAGATGCATAATTTAAACTTCATTTTAATGTAATGTTTAATTTTTAAACCATGAACGCAGCTGTAGTCGTTTATTTATTATGTTAATCTAAATATAAAGGATGAGACATAATAAGTTAACTTTCACACTACACGCTGAACGGCTGTAATTATATGTTTATACGAGAAAGCAAGTAACGAGACGGCAAGTAGAATTTTTGTTACATCTGTATATTGACGCTAGACACTAAACACTAAAAGAGCACAACACTAAATAACTCCGATCACACAAGGCACAGGTTATAAACACACCATTATATTAAAAAAAAAGTTCGTTTTATTTTTTAAAGTTCGAAATATAAAGCACCGGCCCGACAGAACACGTCCGCGGCCAACCGTGGCAAACAAACTTGCTATTCGGTCGCTCAAAAACTCGGGTCTCGCATTTCTTTATAGAATGCGACTCGTTTTAAAATCCACTAGTGATACGAATTGAGTTACGTTACGCTTACACATCATAAAAGTCGTATTATACTACGAGGAAAACATTCCCCGTGCGAGAAAGAGAGGAATAATGTTATCTGTTTATTTGCTATAGGTGTAACAGAGACAAATATATAACTGACATTCAGGTATAGGCTATAGACAAAAAATATTCGTCACGTGTGTCACAACGAAATCGTATCGTTCATTCAAAAGATTTCGTAGTAAATGACACTGAATTACTAATAATAAAAGGAGGAATTTGCAATGGCGTTAAATTTATGGCGGGAAATATCAACAGTTTAAAATATTTAAAATTATAATTGTTATTAACTTATTATTATGAATAAAGTAAGATTTGTAATAATTAGATAAATAGTGCAAACATACCGAATAGAAACAATGGGAATAGGTTTCACGCTCTTCACCACATTCGCGTTTGTCCACACAGTGTTGTTGTTTACATATTTTTCCCGTTTTAATTTAACCTTCTCTGAAAGTTTTGGCTTGAGAGTTGGTGGCAGAATGGAATCTGGCGTTTTGGGCTTCGATGGTGCTGGATTTTTCTTAATTATCTTAAACACATTAGAACTAAGATCATTTTTGGCCTTCTCAACGTTTTTTGGCCCCCCGGGGTCCGGAGTCAATGGTTTATTTCTCAACGGTCTTGCTGGCTCTAAAAGTTTATCAGTTTGTACGCTTAGAGTTTTTTCACTGTTTCGTCTCTTGATTTTAGGTTCTGCTGTAGCTAAAAATAATTTGCAATTTGTTATAATTTACGAGTGTAAGTTTTATTTGCTCAAGCAGGTATGACTACAAATTGACAGATGATATTATAGCCATACATTTATAGTAGACATTAACATAATTACCAGTTCTAGGTCGGTTTCTCGTTACAGGTTTGGTCTCCGCGCTACCTATTTTGTTGGTTTCTTGAACTGAATAAGAACTGGCGGCTGGTACCGCCTTGCTTCGAGAGCTGAAGGTGGCTTTGAAAAAATTCGCTGCTATACCCTTGCGGATTAAGGATGAGCTTTGCGCTTGTCTACAAAAAATATATTCATCAAAATATTATATTTGAACCGGTTATACTATTCTCAGTAAAGTCTGTTGTCTACATTTCTTTATTATTTACATTTTTATACGAAATACATGCAAATATATCTTACAAGTGCCATCTTACTTTTACTATAAGAACTTAACGTTTTATTGACATCGCAATAGATGGCGCTAGCTTGTTTAAACTTCAGAAAACTAAATAAGCTTTACAATTTATCATAAGGAAAATATAAAACATACAAATAAATATTTACTGATATATTTATAATTGTAATAATAAAACAATCACTTACTGGGGTTTGACGTCGCTAGGCACCTTTGGCGCCTTCTGCTGCATAACCTCCTCGATCTTAAAAAAAAAAGAAAATAAATTATTAATATTTACACTTACATATAGAGAAACAAATATATTATATTAAGAATTACACACTTTATTGATACTCATATTTTTTTTAATATTTAAAGTTAATCATTGACAGCGATAATAATGCACTGACAAAAATTGCAAATAATTATAATATACCCACGAGTTTCTTATCAAAAATTATCATTATTGATTAGTTGTTTATATTTACCACGATAAAATTATACTGTCTTGTCCTTCTAACTCCTGTCCACATTATGGCTAATTGTAAGTATATTATATAAATATTACTTATATTAAAAACTAAATAAATTGTTATGTATTTTTTAAATCAATATTTTGACAGAGCACTGAATTGACGCCGTACTTTAAAAAAAAAGATTAATATTTATTTTTTATCTATTTTAATGTCAATGCTTACTATGATTACAGTCTTTAGTTTTTATAAGTAACGTAATATATAATTATAATAAAAATAAAAAACGGAAATTAAACAAATATACCTTTTTAACCTTTTTAAACGCCATAATGAATATATTTCTTTAATTCTTAACCCACTACTGCAGGTTGATTGTGTGAAATGCAAGCACCTACTACGAAATGTAATATGAATCCGTACGAGCTCACGTCAAATCTGAATTCTCAACCTTTAAAAACCCGCATCTACGGCTTGCGAAAATGGTGATAAAATAATTAAAACAACAATTTTATGATACTGAGATAAAATTTAATACTTCTTTATTATTTCAAACTTAATGTTTATAGTTTTTAATTTGCTCAATTTTTCTGGCTTAACAATATCATATGACCTATTGCATTCTATTTAGTATCTTCTGTCTAGTTCTATAACACTATTTTGTTTAGTTATATAGTAGTTTAAAAAAGGAAGATTTACGATAGTATATAATTATGTTTATGTCATATATTATAATACAGTCGACCAGTAGTGGCCGCCATGAAATTATAGACACGCTGCGTTTATTGGATTTTAGATTTTTCTTTCTTTTGAATATTCTCCTTCCCCAGTCAACAATACACAAAAGAAACATTTTCAAGACAGCCACGATTCGTCAACCGTACTGTAGGAACATTCTATATAATTTTAAGAATTATTATGTGCGCCAGACAGACGCCTTAGCGCTAATTAAATCTAAATTTCATACATAATCGCTATACGCCATCCACTGTGTTTTGGCACACTTCCACCCACACCCTTAACTCGAACTGCTCAAGCCGTTGAACCCTCCCCATGATATCATACCATTTACATATATTAATATCCTCGTGACATCATTAGGCGAATTAAAAATTATAAGACTTAAAAGATTTATAGTTTTAATTAGTAGTTTTACCCAAAAAAGCGTATTCATTTAAAAGTATGCGACTCTATATATTTTAAAAGAATCAGAACTTCCAAGCTTTACGACATCAAAATCAATTCTGTACGTAAGTAATTTATTTTAACAATTTAAAATCGAATATTTTATCACATTAAAATCTATTATTTAACAATATTTTATATTAATTAAATAAAAATCTCCAAAAAGAGCTTATTAAATGACTATTTATATGGCAATAATTTTAGCCGTAGTCAGCGGGTGGCCGAACGCTCGCAGTTGGAGTAAATCTTTAAATCTTTATATAGATTACATAATATATATAAATAAGACTTAAGCTATGTAGGTAAATCGTATTATCGGTAATTATTTATAGAAACCATCAGGGCAAATAGAACCGACGTAGCGCAGCGGCACAAGGGTATGACTGTAACGCGACGGTTGTGGGTTCGATCCCCACTCGAGGAAGTGAAATATTTATTTACGTTTATATTTCTATCTCTTCGCTAGCGTCGAGGCAAAGCGAGGCGTTATGTTCTGGCACTCAACAGGCAATGCCTCGAGAATTCGGTAGAAAGTGGGGAACACAGTGTCTTAACACTAGTTTCCCTCTGCCTAGCCTGCTGCGTGCGGGATATAACGTGATGCTGAAAAACAACCGCGTTGCAGTCAGAGTCTGCCAAAAAATGCCACTTTTTAACATGGAAATTTAAGAAAATGTTAAAGAATAACAAACAAAATAAAAAATGAGAGTTATTGTAATAACGATGAATCATGTAGTATTACATTTTGGAGAAAAATACCTACAATAAAAATTTAATCAAAGTAAACATATGGACCTAGCACATAAGCTAACATTATACAAATTAGTTAAACAACTATAGTTGCGTCATATCCTTTTAAGTAAATATATACACATAATAACTATGTACCTTATATATATAGATACCTAATGTGTGAAAGGCAGAGATGTAATTGAGGGAAAAAATATTATCAATCAAATCAATATTTATTCTCCAAAAAAGAGCCGTAAGATATATTTATAATCTAAGAGCTCGAGATTCTCTGCGAGATGTTTTCAAAGATGCAGGTATTATTACAGTTGCTTCCCAATTTCTATACTATAATATTCTCTTTGTCCGACAAAATATACATTGTCATAGAAAAAATAGCGACAGTCATACGATAGAAACGAGAAATAAAGATAAATTATTCCAAAATTTCAACAACAACTCTCCTCATTAGAAACACTCATAGAAGTAAAAAAAGACCTTGATCTATTATCTGATCTTATCTAAGTGATAAAAAGTGTTTTCGTATATTATCACGTCGACTTTAGTCTTAGACATACTTAGGGAAATTATTGCCTTAGTAACTGCTTCTCTACCGTTTTAATATAATAAAATAGCAAAGTATAAATATAATTTAAAAAATAACAGAATATTATTCTTTAAGTTTTAATTTTTTGTATGTTTACATGGAAACGACGTAAAAAAATCTTCTAAATGTTATTACACGGTCATTATGATATATTTTTATTGTAGTAACATACAATGAAAAATTAAGAAATTTATACTTAAACTGCTAATAGTTAAAAAGATCACATTTTATTAAAAGAAAATCATTCTAAACGTTAGAAAACGAATGAGGTTACGGCAATTCAAGGCAAACCATCCCCCCTTAATTTCCAGATAAACCCATTAGTAGGTAGTTTTTCTAGGAGTTGTGTCGAATAATTAAGGGTTGCTTTTATTACTCATACCTTTATAAATGTGACTCACATTGAACCTTAACAAGCGGTACGAAGCTAATAGTATTTATTATTTAATGCACATTTATATATAAGCATTAACGAATGAAAATTGAATTGACCTCGACAATATTATTTAATCATTATGATATATATAGGAGACTTTACGAGGTTTCTTTTTATATAAAACTATAATCCGATTGTTGGATTTCTACGCTAATGCTATAGAAGAGAATATTTTTCAAATTACATGCTTTTTAATAAATATTTTATGAATTAGGCTAAATACGAAATATCACTAAAAGTTACTGTAATTAGGTATACATAAATATCACCAGATGAACAAATGATAAATTTATCCCGGTGAGACAGTAGACTACAATTGATCGCTATTTAGGGCTAGGGATGTGCTATCTAAATCTCCTTGGAAACAGAACAACCCTTTAATAATTAATCAGCTTCACGCTGTATCCCGCACACAACAGGGTAGGCAGAAGGAACCTAGTATTAAGACACGTCGTTCTCCACTTTCTGTCGAATCCTAGAGGCATTGCGTGTTGAGTGATAGAATTCAACGACACTCTTTGCCTTCTGCAAAAATTAAAATTCATTTCTTCGAGTCGGGATCGAACCCACAACCAGGAGTTTACAGTCACATACTTGTGCCACTGCGCGACTGGCCTCGTGGATATTATAACTAATAATATATATTAATATCTAATATAATACGACATTACCAGCCCTAATTCTATCTGGAACGCCTTGCAACCGCCCACACTTGCACAACCGTAACCCGATCAGCCTCTGACGAAAATTGTATTGGTGACATTCACAATTTTTTATTTCATTTCACTTTCTCATAATTCTAAACAATAAATTTTATAAAATGACGAAGTCTACGTTATCAATACACTGATATTTCTCACTCTCTCTCTCTTTTCACTCTCTTTTGACCTATAGAATTATATTACATTTTAGGTAATAGAAGAACGCAACTAACAGTCTTACCAATATTTCATAGCAACGTTTGAAATGTAAATGAAGCTTTCGCGGTACAGCGGCTTAGCATGTTACTGTACACGCGATGGTTGTAGGTTCAATTTCCATTCGGGGAAATTAATTATTTTCATTTCCTCGCTCTGGTATAAATATAAAGCGCGCCGTTGCGATCTACCATTCAAGACGCCATGTTTAGCAAATTTGCAAACAGACACACTCTGTTCCTCACCACTAGATTCCTTACTCTTCTACAAGAGCGGGCGAAGCCGCGTTTAGGTCGGTAGTTAATAATAAATGGAGTTTTTTTAAAATGTCAGTCATAGTCAAAGTTATATGTAGGCAGGATTTTTTAGTTACGAAATGTATAAAATAGATCTTGCATACAAATTGGTCATTGCAGGCGTTACGGCTTGCTCTCAAAAGTAACGTAGGTCGCCGGACGGACATCGACATCCTTCTTAGAATTAATATGTGCAATTGATTTTATTTTTAGTTTTATATATACAATTCAGGTATCTATATTATATATAGATTTATAATATTTAAACTAAAATAGTGACTTATTTTAGCAGCTGTAGGCTGTAGCACAATTTTATGAGTTATGAAATAACATTTAATCTTATATAGATTAATGTTTTGGTTCACACAAGAGACGCTGCACTCACCAAAATAAAAATTAATTACCCCTTTAGTGAGAATTGAATCCACAATTAGTTTAACGCTAGATAGAAGCAGTACCGCTGCGCCATAAAGGCTTTTATGATATTACAAAAAAATTTCTTTTGTTTTACAAAAATATGTGAAATAGGTTTTCACTTTGTTAAACTAAGGAAATAACTGCTAAAAGTTTCGAGTAGAGTTCTATACACTGTATAGTACCAAGAGTCCTCGATGGTGAACCCCAGACCCCTTTTCCATACAATAATAATACACGGGTAAAGCACATTGTTCCCCCATTGGAATTGAATAGGTACTTACTTGCACATTTTTAATTAGTTAACAGATTACAAATAAAACTCAATTAGACGGCGCGACGGTTCTTGTTAGTACTTTATTTATTTTTTTCATATTTTGTCGTCTCTATAATATAATAATAGATATTTACCAAACTGAATTTGTTTTCTATGAATTATATGTTTATTTTATTGTAACTATTTGTTTATCTGTTTATCATAACTTCGGAATTCCTAAATCATAACGTCATGCCTGAATTGATTATTTTTTAACAAAAATATATAAATCACATACATTAACATAATATTATTATGTTACCGATTTATAGTCATTTCAAAGAGTATCATAATAAGAAGACAAATAAATCAGCTTCACGCTGTATCCCGCTTATGACAGGATATAAAGACGGAACCTAACCTGCCTAGTGGTAAGACACCACCACCGTTCCACTTTCCACTTTCCATCGAATTTTCAGGGCATTGGGTGTTGAATATCGGAACTCAACGTCACGCCTTTGCCTTGTTACCAGAGCGAACATATGAAAATATTAATAATTAATTTTCCCGAATGGCAATCGAACTTGTCTCACGACCGCCTAAAATAGTCGTTTCAAACTTAATAAGTAGACAAATAAATTCATCAAATTTATTACATTAAATATATTTAATAGACTTATATAGACTACATTTTCTCTATGATAAAATAATAAATAAAGAAAATGCGAGTGATTCTAAGAATTCTAATTTTATATAGACGTTGCCAGATATCCAAAGATACTCGTACATACGAGACATCCTTTCACAAGTTATTCAAACTAAATGAGTAATAAAGTTGGGTAAGCACGTTGCTTTATACAACACGATGCTATTTATATTGCAGTAAAAATTTTTCTAACACAAATATTTAATTTATTTTGTTTTAAATTTACTTAGCTAATAATAAAATTGGATGTATGCGAGTGTTAGTTATTTTTTTTTTATTAAAATTTAACTAATATTTTTTATAATTTTGAATGATTTTAATAGCTTTGTGTTTTTTTATCGGCAGCGCATACGTTTTTCCCTTGTTAGATCCCTTGCTAGGTTCTCTATACTCTACTAATAGAATATAGGAAATCTAATGTAAAAACACTCTGTTCACTTTCCCGAATTTAAGCATATTAAGTGATTAATATCTACACTGTACGTTTTACCAAAGTCTTAAATAAAAATCTATATTTTATCAATAAACATTAGATAATATAAAGATCCAACAAATTCGAAAGTCATGTGATATATTAATTTTAAATTTAAAATGTGTCCTGAAATTTTTTATATGTCAAAATTGCGAATAAAATAATAAAAATAAATCTTTTAAAATATAATATTTTTATACTTTTTATCAGGTGTGTAACTCTTTCGAGTACCTACGTCTTAACACAATTATATCAACACAAATATAATTTTAATCAGTGCACTCACCTATATGAATCAACGTTGTAAATGTACCAATAATCCTTTTATAAATATAATTTTGAATCCAAATCACAATTGATAAATAATTACAAACCACACAAAAGTTTCACACTGCAAAACCGAGAAGATACTAAAATTAAATGACACAACGTTCGTTATCGCTTAGGCTTACGAGATAAAAAAAAATATAATCTTTTTATTTTTTTTTATTTTACTCTGTGGTGTGCGTTTCGCGCGCTGTCACAGCCTGAGTGCTTACTGGCGGCAAAACTTGCGTCAACAACAGTGAAGTGAAGTGAAGTGGGTGTGATAAGCATACATATAAATTCGCGAATCGTTTTAGTTGTTTAGTAATCCTGTTTCTTTAATAACTTTTTGTGTTTGGTAATTTTTGAAAAGACTTTATGCATTTTGAAATTTAAAAACAATGTTGAGTTACAAAAGTTAAAGTAAGGTTGAATTTTTTAAATAAATTAATAGGTTCAGGACAGTCGTGGCGCAGGGGCACAAGTGTGTGACTGTAAACGCGGAATCTTGTAGGTTCGATTCCCACCCGGTAATTATTGAAAGAAATACTTCATGAATTTAGAAATTTAAAAACAATGCTGAGTTATAACAGTTAAACTAAGCTTGAATTTTTTAAATAAAAAAATTGGTTCAGGCCAGTCGTGGCACAAGTGTGTGACTGTAAACGCGAAAAATTGCAGTTTCGTTTCCCGGCCAACGAAATAAAATATTTAATATTTTCATTTCTTTGCTCTGCTGTCGCATTGAGTTCCGCCACTCCACATGTAATGCCTACAGAATTCAGCGAACTTAACACGAGATTGCCTGTACCTACCCCGCTATGTGCGGGATACGGCGTGAAGTTAATAAAATAAATAATTGTAAATACAACTGCCTTTCATTCATTAACATATTGACAATTTCTTTGTTGTTTAATGCCATTGTTTTGCAAGGAAGGTAATATAATCGAAATGTTAACTTTTGCAGGAAAGAACACTTCCGTTTTCCATCGCCTACCGTTTGGAGGTTTAATCGCAGTTATAATCATTTCACTTATCGTTGGCGTCCTGTTGACATTGGAGCTTTTCCTTTTGGTGACTTTATATTTTATGTGTTTTGTGGTTTTTAACTGTCAGATTTATTGTGCATTTGACCTTTTAGTATTTCTTGTAATATGTCCTTATTTTGACTTTTTATTTCTAACTAGTGGGCCCGGACGCGGCTACTCAAAAAGTCAAATTAATAAATATTTTAATATATTGATATATATCGAAAATATTACAAATATGAGAAAAAAAAGTATCCTATGTTCATCCCGAGACCCTCAAGTATCTCTATATGTTTATTTTATCACAATTAAATTAGCGGTTTGGCCCTGATTGCGTAAAAGACAGACAGACAGACGGACAGACAGACAGACGGACAGACAGACAGACAGAGTTACTTTCGAATTTATAATATAGGTATGGATTATTGCTGTTATATTTTTAGGTTATAAAAATCTTAAATTATTTCTGCTTAGTATTACTGTTATTCGAATAATATAAATATTTCATTTAGAACACTGAGTCATCTCTAACGTTTTCCTTTGAAACATTGAACATGATTATATACCTATTTATACGAAAATTTAAGTTATTGACTTTCAAAATAATCGATTTACCATTTGCGCAACGAGCTCAAAGGATAACAATACGAGTTACAACAGCCGCCCACAGCCACCTTGGCACCAGCGCTGCTCCATTCATTACTAAGGAACCTTGAGAATAAACGGGTTGCCGACCGTAACACTAATTCATATATATTGGTAATTCACTTTATTTGATATTTTTTACGTCGACAAAAGAAATAATAAAAAATTGTAACAGAGAGTGTATACCTAGTACCTATCTACAAAGAAACCCATTGGCGTATCTGCAGATAATTTAAGGGGTGGCCTGGACTTTAGCTTTGAACGGAATTTAGCTCTGTTCGTTTAAATGCTATTATTTTTACAATTATTCAGGCCCAGAGGTAGGCAGAGACCTCGGTTGACCTTCAAAATACGATATCAAAGGTACTGGAGGAAGGTCACGTACAAAGCAAGAGGATCCCCCGAAGGGCATGTATGAAGAGGTTGATGACGGTGGACGAGGCGAAAGTGGTATGTAGAGACCGTAGCATTTGGCGCTCCTTTCACTCTGACTACCCCGCCAGGGATAAAGCGCGAAGTTATTATAGTATTTTTTTAATAGTTAAATTTCTGAGGTGGGCACGCCTCTTTCCCCCCTATTCCTCTGCCCGCTAAAGCTGCGGGGGCGTTTAGTTTATCTAGATATAATCGTAAATCATAAAGTAAACGTAATAAATACACGTTACCTCTAGCTACAAGATTTATTTAAACACCGTTTAAAAAAACAATTAACTTATGATTATATATAATTTCAAGCATTTAATTAAAATTCAAATAGGTTATGTCAGTCAATGATTGAACTTGGTCATTACTATGTAATATTTTATCTCATGATAGTGTTATTGAATTAATATTGGGCGTGGGCAGGTTTTATCTGTTGACATGCTAATGGAGGTGTCTTTAGCTATATCTGTACAGCTTGTCAACTGATGTTATATATAATATATGATTATTTATAAAAATGCCTGAGGCCAGTTGTGGCGCAGAGGCCCAAAGTGTGCTTGTAACCGCGACTGGTTGTGGGTTCAATCCCCACTTGAGGTAGAGGTATTTTCATTTCTTCGCTCTGTTGTCGAGGCAAAGCGCGGCGTTGACTTCCGTCACTTAATATTCAATGCCTCAAGAATTCGTCATTGGGGAACGAAGTGTCTTAAAACTAGGTTCCCTCTACCTACCCTGTTGTGTGTGGGATACAGTTTGAAGCTGATTAATTGATTGATTGACAAAAGGATTTCACGGTCCGGAAATCCATTATATTTTATCTTATCTAAATTCATTTTAATTTATCTGTAAAAGCCTTTTTTCGTTTAAACATTTATCTCTATGGTCCATTGAGTTTATGAAAAATATATATTACAATGACTTAATTGTTTAAAATGTCTCCTACAGAGGACTTATTATAACTATTATCAAAATAAATATCTCGAAGATCCGCTGTCATCACAAGTGAACGTAAAAACTCCGTTAAAGCAATGAACATAGGACAGACATAAAAATTCAGTAAGGATTTGTATTTCTTCTGTAAAAAGAGGAGGTTATCATTTTAATTTGGTCCATTTCTGACAATGGTTTCTATGAAAAAATCATATAATAAGTCTTCAATTTCAATTAAGTATACCTATTCGCGACAAATGGACTACAATATCGAACCGACTCAATACCAAAACTCAAAAGCCAACCGATTTTGATGATTCTTTCTTTATTGGAAAGGATACACTTCAAGAGTAGTTTGATTAAAGTTGGGTTAGGTTCTGATTATGGGATCCAGTAGAAATTGAAGAAGTCAGTTTTTTTATTCATTATTTTAATAGAAAACGATATAATACTATTAGTATTATGAGACATTACTTTTGACCTACCTACACTAGGCCGCATCAGTAGTAAAGCTGAAAATAAGATACAAATAAAAACAAGTTCAAGGCAAATAATAAAATGTTATCGAGTGCATATGTTGTATGCAAATAAAATTATTACAAAAAGGACAGGATTCAAGTAATTATTTTTAATTGATTTAGGTATGTATTTTAGCATTTTGATTATTAATTGATTTATATTTTTTCTTTCCTGTTATTCTAAATCTAAGTCTTTTATATGAGCTGGGATTCTTTGATATTGAATTTGGACAGGTGCTTATAACTCCTATAAGTGAAGTTTTCGGATAAAGTTATTGAAAAACAAATTTATTATCTAAATTAGCCTTGCTAAACATCCCAATTTGGAAGAGTCGTCCCGATTTTATAGCCCAAAGTTTTAGCCCGCTTTTTGTGGATTATCCTATACACTGTGAGAAATCTTTTTTAATTACTTGATTTTTTTTTAATAAGTTCGTAACAATTTCAGAGATATAAACTCTGATATTTCAACCTTAGTTAAAGAGTAAATCAAACACGTATTGTTTATAAGTAGTGAAGATTTTTTAATTAAGAAAACATTTTATATTATTATCTATCATACAATAAACGGATAATTTATAAAATGTCGTGTTAATTGTATATTTTTTCTATGTAACGATTTTAGCGAAAGAATCCTGCTTTTTTACTTCAAAAATTTGAAAGTCCCGCTTCTCCAAGTTTCTCCAAGTTAAAATATGGCAACGCTGATCTAAATATATTTTTCCTGTCACCTTATATAAAGATTAACTTATATCTATTAAACTCAATAACCTATATAAATAGTAATGACATTATCTATATCGATGTGGGCGACGGAAAACATCTTTTACGAATGCAAAATATGTAAGTATGTCTTTATTACAATATTATTCCGTTCCGTACGATACCGTCCAGTTAACCTTGGGTTACTGCGTCTATCTTTATCTGTATAGAGAAATAACAATTTGATGAAAGTCTCATTCTCATTAGAAACTTAGGATTTTGATGGTGAAAGTACAAGGTGCACTCTCTATTGAGGTTGAGTCATTGAATAAATATATAGTTTTGTATAATTTTGCGATATGGTAACATTATTTAAGTTTTGTATAATTTTATGATATGGTAACATTATGTATTTCGCCTTTTATTAGTACCCAAAATTATAATAAAATATTATTTTCATATTTAATATTTTAGTCACATTGAACTCATATTACCTACTAAGAAAAATAATATAATTCGAAGCTTGGAACTGATCTCAGTTTACAATTTCATAATAAAATCAGTTTATATCGCACCTTTTATATTTTTTTACTTCGAAGGACCATAAAAGGATATAAGGCAAAAAATATACATTTTATCGACATTAAAGTTCAAAAATTTGTAGTGTTTTAAACGATTTTAAATGTAAAACGTATAATAATTTAATACAAATGTATGGAAAGGTGCAGTGCGTGTGCGTCGGCGGCGGTGCATTCGGGTCACACCACGTGGGCTACTCAGTACTCCGGCTTGTTTATTTCGCAATAAAATTATGCTTTAATAAATAAATAAATATTTATATTTGCTATACTTATTTGAAATTTATATCAATCGAATTGCCTGAGTTTTAACATTAGTAAAATATTGTGTTTTTATTTTAAAACTTTTAATTAGCAATACCATTAAATTTTCAATGAAAATACAAATTCATTTTGTAATATTTTAATTTAGAAACGTATGAAATTCTGTAGAATAAACTTTAATATTTTCATATAATATACGTTAAAGTTTACGATCGATATTGGAATATCGACTAAATTTCATCGTTAAATATGGACCATTAAGTTCTATTATAATTTAGCGTTTGCTTTATGAAGTAGAAAACGGTAATAGGTACGAAATTATTTAGACTTTCTCTATTGTATTCAATATACAAATTGCAGTAAAGTTATAAAAGATATTTTAACATCTAGGTATCGAAATTTATCCAAAATGTTAGTGAGATCCACCACCAGGGTCGTACGAATTGGGGGGTCCGGGTGGTCTGGTGGTTGTGTTTTATGTGGCAGAACGCCGCGCCGCCCCGAGAGCTAAGAAAATATTAAATATTTTATATCCTCAAGTGGGCATCGAACCCACAACTTGTCGCGTCCAGCCCCACGCTTGTGCCGCAGTAGAAGTGTAATTGCTCTACAGGGGGAAACAAGAGGAAACATGGGGAAACATAAAATATATGAGAAGTCGTAAAGCTAGTATAGTCTTATTATAACAGTAGATGCATATTGTGCTGTCATTCTGCACGCAGCTAATAGCTGTCGCTGAGGTATTCTCTTCCGCTCTGCATAACCAATTCGTTTTGCTTTGAAAAATATGAAATTACCAACAATATTTAGATATATTTCTTTATCTTTATATTTTAAAGACTATATCACGCTGAGAGGCATGGGCGTATGAATGGGGGGGGGAGGGTGGCCCGTGCCCATCCCAGAATAGTCTGGTGCCCACACCATTTACACGAATATATCTATTTCTAGATACGCTTATGCTAAAAGGAGTACCATACCTTTAGTTCCTATCCATTGTAGAGACAAGACACTCAACACGCAATGCCCCCATAATTCGGCAGAAATTGGGGAACGGAGTGTTTTAACACTAGGTTTCCTCTGCCTACCCTGCTGTGTGCGGGATACAGCGTGTAGCTAAAAAAAAAATACAAAAAGAGTGTATTATAACACTTTTTACTTACCCATATTTGTAGAGTTCATCTCTGTATCCTCAAGCTTTATAACTTCTTCTCTTAAAATTATATCACAAATAACCTTTGGATATTGTTATCACACACTATTGTTTGTACATCAGTCACTGTTTACTAATTTGTCCAAATACACCCACTAATTTATAAAAGTATAATTAAAATCATTTAAATAATTATATTTATTTATTGATAATTATCTGTAAATTTAATGTTATTTACTTATAAAATTTTATATTTTATTATAAATTTATTTTAGTATTAATACGATATGCTATTTCTTGGTAAAACAGGTATTATAAACATAGAGTAGTTACTATTTTCAAGTTAAAACGAGATTTGCTTCGCAGTTAAAATTAAACTGGACATTTAAGTTCCACTAACGTTAGTGCAATAGTAGAATAGTATTTTCTATTCGCACGGTAGCCATAATTCTTAAAATTATTGAAAAAATATATATATTTATGCGTATATAATATGATTTTATAGGATATTTTGAGTTTTTAAATAATATACTAATTGAAAGTAAAAGCAGCAATTTCAATGTAATTTTTACTCATCTTCCATACGTTGAAGCAGGTGACATAGAGAAATTAGTGACGTGTTCTTTTATCTTATAACAAAAAATCAAATCAGCTTCATGCTGAATCCCGCACACAGCATGGAGGGCAGAGGGAACAGAGGGCACTTTCGGCCGAATTCTGAAGGCATTGCGTGTTGTGTGGCGGAACTCAACGCCACGTTTTGCCTCGACACGAGACCGAAGAATTGAAAATTTAAATAAATAATACTATTCCTCGAGTGGTAATCGAACCCACAACCAGTCGCGTTTACAGTCACACTTTGGGACCCTGCGCCACGACTGGCCTAGAAATATTATGTATAATAATAATATATATTTCTATACATATAATACGGTCTACAACCAGTCTTCTTCAAAGTACCATGGCCACACGAACAATAATAAGCGTCAACCGTCAACAAAAGAAATCGAGCAGCTAAGGTTAACTCGGAAAAACAAAGCGGCACAACGATACTTTCACAACTTCATAAACGTGTTCTATAATATAGAAAACTTTATAACAAAACCTAATAATTGCAATATGCGGCGCGACGGTTGTGGGTTCGATGCCTATTCGAGGAAATGAATTATTAATATTTTCATTTCTTCGCTATGGCACCAAGGGTTTTCCCTTGGCGCCTAGCGTTGAGCTTAGCGTTGAGTTCCGGCACTCAACAAGCAATGCATCAAAAAAATCGACGGAAAGTGGAAAACGGAGTGTCTTAACACTAGGTTCCTTTGCCTACCCTGCTTTGTGCGTGTCAATAAAATATAAATGTAGAACATTTTTGTGTCAAGGTTTTCGTTAATATGTTTTTTAAGTATGAAATGAATGAATTCGTTTTTTAAAGAATAGATAGATCTACCTACTTTCCAATTAAATAAGTAGATAAATATACTGATGAACTTTGTTTGTACTTAGAACAAAATCACAGATGTTTAATTTCCTCGCTGTGGTAACGAGGCAAAGCGTAGCGTTGAGTTCCACCACTCAACACGCCTCTGAAATTCCACAGAAAGTGGGGAACAGGAGGGTCTGAATAGGAACGTAGTGTCTTAGCACTAGGATCCCAGGTTTGCTACGTGCGGGACGCTAAGAAAAATATTTAATTTGAATTTAAAGTTTAGACAAATTTGCGACAGCTAAATATAGCGTCATGACTTCCATGTCATATGAAATGAATAGTTATTATCTAGTACATTACAGATATTCACTTTTTAAGCTTCACGCTCTATCCCGTAATATGCAGGTGAGGCAGAAGGAGCCTAGTATAAGACACCACTTTCTGCAGAATTCGGGAAGCATTACGTGTTGTTCTTGTTGTTTTGTTGAGTGGCGGAACTCAACGCTGCTCTTGCTGCTGCCTCGATACCAAAGCGAGTACTCTGAAATATTTTTTCCCAATGAATTACATAAAATACAAAACAAATATTCTACAAATCAGTATTTTCCAACCTATTATAAGGTAATCTTTTGTCCACAACAATGCCACTGTACGGTTTCCTTTGCAGTTTGCGTCACTAGCGTATTTAGATCGTGAACGTGTTCCTCGTTGTGGGTGCACACAAATTGTTGTGCATTATTTACAAATGTCGATTATATTATTATACGGGTAATTACTTATTTTTAAAGCTTCACGTTGTATCACGCTGATAGCAGGACAGAGGAAAGCTATTGTTAAGACACTCCGTTCCACACTTAAAGCCGTATGAGGCATTACGTGTTGAGTGGTGGAACTCAAAACAGCACTTTGCTTTATTATCAAAACTAGAAGAAATAAATTATTAATAAATAATATTCAATTCTCCCGATTATAAACTCAAATTCAAAACGAACCCAAAATCGTCACGTTTGCCGTCACGCGCTTGTGCCACTGCGACCAGACGACCTCATATTTTTTATAATGGCGTCATATTGTTTTGTTTATTTACTTATTAATAAATGTAGATTTAGAAAAATGTAAAAACTAATTGAAATAATTCTTGAATACTAACTAAATATTAACATTGATATCTATAAAAGAAGTCGTTTTAGCTCTACTGAGACGTCCTTAATTACACGTGTAATTCATTGTAGGTGAAACTATTTTGGAAAAAAAAAGGAATTTAAAGTAACGTTTCTCCAATGACATATGGAATTAGGTTCCCTCACTAAATACACTACGCTAGAGCAATAAGCAGATAATATCTTCGCCAACCCCACAAAACACGCAAAATGCGTGAAAGATAACATCAAATAGAGTTATAGCGGGTAGTTTGTAAGTTCACTAACATTATTTGTGACATATTACACAGATAACTAATATTTTCTTACATTATTTGTGTTTGCATATAATCATTGTTTCCTGGTATAATCTATTACATAATGTGACCAGACGTCTCGATTTGAAAGAGATCGTCCCGTATTTCTAGATAGGACGTAAATTAGTTCGGTCGCAACAAGTTTACCGCGTTGATTATTGCTGTACGCCATTGTCGAAAAAGTTAATGAAATAGTTTACTAAAAAAACGAAAGCATTCAAAAAATTTCCAATTATACCTAAGAAAATGGAAGTTACTTTTAAAAAGCAAATTTTACTTTTTAATGGAATAGTTAAAAATAATTTAAAATTGCTCATTAACGAAAAATAACCGTTGTCCCGTTTTGAACCGAAAGTGAATGGTCATGTTATCTATACACTACAAAGAGGACTTATTAAACTTATTATTATTATTATATTAATAACTATAGTTTTATTTATACTAAGTTATCTAGTCTTCGTTCTGGCAATAAGGCGAAAAACCCTGCGTTGAGTTCCGCCAATCAACGCACAATGCCTCGGCAAATTCAACGGAAAGTGGGGAACGAAGTATAATAATACTAAGTTCCCGCTGCCTATCCTGCTGTATGCGGGATACAGCGGGAAGCTGATTTCATTTTTAATTTGTACTAAGTTATTATATTTGTTTATAGTTTGTGACTGTCACGCTTTAGAAACCTACAAACTCATTTACCGAGACAGCTAACGTATCATATAAAGTAGTCTGAACTTGACTTTAATCCTCTATTTACTAATCTTCAACTATGAGTGCACTACGTATATCTTTTTTCACTTGTGTTTGTTCACAAAATTATAAAAAGACTAAAAATAAAATTCGATATTTTATTTTAGAAATATATTGATCTCGAAAAACAAATAAACAATCAGCTTCACGCTGTATATAGCAGGGTAAACAGGAATCTAGTGTTAAGACACTCCGTTCCTCTCTTTCCGACGAATTCAAAAATAAAATAAACTATAATAATATAAATCCTATTTGTAATATAGGCGACGCAATCTTAGACTACTTTGTAGGTCTTCAATTACCAATCCAATTGGAAGACAATTTTCTAACAACAAATGATTTATTTACAAGCTAACTTACATATTTCCAATATATACGAAGCAAAAAATATTTCAATATTATGTTGATTGATATCTTCAACTCTATCTCATCAATTAATTCTAAAAAAACACTTAATTAAATTCGTATCGTTCGATTATAATTTATTTTTAGTAGCTAATCGAAATGAAAACAGCACATTGTAAATTGCCGAATATGTTATAATAACAAAAAAAAAACTGGTAGAGCCAGTTAGATAACATAGAGAATGCGTGCTCGTCAAAACGATAATAATAAAATTGTTTCGTGATCCGGGTCTCGATGGACATTTAATATATCGATAACAAACAACAACTAAAATTATATAAAATAACTAAAATAATATAAACTTCATTAGTTTAAATTATTAATTATAAACATCAAACTCTAACCATTTAATATTAAAATAAAGGCAAAACAAAATAAATAAAACAAAAAGCACATAAACAAAACAGGACAATCCATTATCACCGTGCACCGGTGCAATGCAGTAGCGCGACCCGATCGATAAACGAAACGCACGCACGAAAAAAAATACCGAGCATTTCCCGCGTTTTTTCAAGTCAAAACCAAAACCGGCATTCTATATATATTTTGTCAATTGTAAAAACACATTCGAAATAACCTTTTATTTACAATTATTTTGTTAGTTTATCGCGAAAACACGTTAATTAACCGACATAGTGCGAAACACACGCGACGTTAGTACGTTCGTGGCGTAACTGACGACCGAGAGCCGCCGGGTGGGAAGCGACAGGACGCTAGAGCGCGCGCCCAAACTGTAAGTTATAACCTAGCGATGTGAAATAGTAGGGTGATCGGGAGAGAGACAGATGTGAGCTACGGGCGGGTTGCTGTCCATTCATGTCCGGGGGACCGGGGACTGGGGAGCGTAGCAGCTTCCGCATTCATAGTGTAGCACAAATAGAACTCATATATCGTATTATTTTAGTAGCTATAAGCAGCAAGTTAAAAGTAGAGTTTAACAACGTAACGTTTTCCTCTTCTATATTATAGGACCTAATATACGAGAAATAATAAAAAGTCGATATTTAATACAAACTTTATTTAAATCAAAAAATAAAGTCTACAATAGTTCTTTATTTCAATAGTTATTAATAATATGTATAGTCACAAATTTGTTTCAGCTTTACCCATCTCCTTTAGCAATATACGTAACCACCATGTTTCACATCACAATGTTATCCTCAACGAATACAAACGCTAGCATACTCACGTAAACTATAAACTTAACACCCCGTCACATGTAAAACTTTACGCTGAAAAACAAACTGCGTATAACTAACATTGTATGGGAATCTTGCTTTTGGTACTCTACAATATATTTATAATTCTAAACCTTTTTAAACAATGGTAAAATTTTCGCAAAGGTACGATATGTTAAGAATAAATTATATTAATTTCGCTAATATAAAAAAACTTTCCCAATATATAATTTATTACTTTTGTTAATAAAATTAAAAAAATAATATCCATTATAGTCAAAATTAAATTTTTCCTTTTGTTAATGTTAGTTCTCAACATTAAGCCACACGGACGACTCCCATACGTCCCATACGTAGAGTGTGATTCAACTTGAAATTTTCTAAAAAACCTTAACACATATAATCTTAACAAATTATATTATATCATCTTTTATAACCTAATTTACACATCATAAAATTTTATTTTCAATAAAAAATACATATAATATCTCATTTTATCAAAAAACATTTTTCTCTATGTTTTTTTTTCGGTTAGTCGGTAACAAGAGGCACAATTCAATTACATACTAGCCCGAGGGCGCTATTCAACACCTCGCACAAAACTCGTCCAATAGTTTCTGTTCAAATCATTTAAATATATACTTTTTTAATAGTTTTTATTCAAAGAGGTACACATATGTACAACCATGGACATTATGTACTATTATTATATAATAAAAAATCTAAATCCTTATCGTAATAAGATCATGTTCTCTATAAATTTCTATGAAAAAAAATACTCAACAAAATTGCAGTACACAAAACCGTTTTTGGTCTTTAAAATAAATCAATGGTTCCGTGATCACAATTATATTATTTATACAGTTTGTATAATAAGATGGTAATGTCACAAATAATAATAATAAAAAAAAGCATTGGTGTTTTAGAGTGAGTAATGTAGTAAGAAGCACCAAGAGTTTTCGTAACCGTAGCAAAAATATTCACACTTCTGGAAATAATCTAATAAGCAGTCTATGGTATGGTCAACAAAATAATTTCCTTTGCTAATTGACGTCAATGTTACTATGGAACTATCAAACTTAATAAAGATTTGTCGATTAGGAAGTACACAAATAATTCCTTTCATAAAAGAATAACCTCTGATTCTTAACATTATGTTTGCATAGAAAAAATATTCCTTTACCGATACAATATACAATTTTCATTTTGGTGACAACTGTACAAAAAATATTCTCCATATTTATATATTCTATTACTATATCAATTACTTAAATAATTTTTAAGAAAGCACTCTTGGTATATTAATGTAATTTTTTTTGTATTTATATTTTAACATATTTTTTTTAATAAAAATCTTTACTTTGTGAAACAATTTATGCCCTTGTCATTAATATAATATGCAGTTTAACGTTTCTATGTAGCCTCTGAGTTGACATGATGTTTATGAAAATTAAATTTTCATATTCGCCTAGAATTAAATGCAACACGATAAGTGCTATAAATATAGACAAAATAAATATTTACTCCTGTCCATCTGGTCCACACTTTCATTTACTATTTAACTAAGCAGTTTACTTCTTTGTACTATTGATTACTGTCGACGAGACCTATATAATATTATTAAACGACGCTTACACATTTACTCTCACGGAAATAATATTCTAATCGTGGACTATTTAAACAGCAAAAAGACAACAAACACGAAACATATCGCTCGTTTAATAATAAAAAGAAATAACTTACACTAATGTGAAGAATAAGCTAACAACAATGTGAACAACAAAATACATTCGAAAATGAATGTTATGATTGTATATTTTGACAGTGTGCTAACAGTTAAAAAGTTACATATCAATTTTCAAATAGTTTTTAGTGTTGTTCCTATTTTTATTAAAGGTGCGATATGCTGTATCGATATGAAACGAGGCTAGCGGTAAAATGAAAACATATACATATAACAACTGAAATCTAACCGTATACGACGCAGTCATCTTTGGATCTCACATATATATAGTAAAAGTCAAAGTACTTTGGCAGTACTAGAAGGCACCGTTGCAATCTACACTCACAGGTAACCATAACACAACTGGCGGCGACGCGGCTACTTGACGAGGCGCCGGCGCAGGCGGTTGCGCAGCGCCAGCGCCGGCGCCCACGGGAATGCGCGCTTGCCCAGAGCTCGCGAGCAGCGCTCCGCCCCCGTCCCTGCCGCCTCCTCGCGTGTCCGCTTGCACGCGCGCGGCGCCGGCGCGGCTGCCTCGTTGCGCGACCGCAGCGCGCGCTCCGGCACCACGCCCGCGCCTCCGGCCTCTCCCGTCGTCG
>JAEBDU010013376.1:92820-149731 GCA_016802625.1 Heliconius numata | reverse complement strand
TAGTATGACGTCAAATATTTTGAAAACTTACACCTACATTATGTTTGACTATACAAATTTCGTGTTTTAATATTTAGATATATTTTGAAAAGTAATGTCATGAAATTTACTACCTCTCCCCATCACATCCTTTTCACACAATTTCACACTTCGTCGCAAAAGAAAGGGGGGGGCGGTCCTTCCCTTAACTTATGACTTACTTCATGAATGACCACTAATACTCTAGTAAAACATTCTACCTTCCTAACTCTGGTTTTATGTATTTCAAATTCTATCTCCCATCGTCCTATATATATGTAGAAACTAAATTAATTTTCAAATCGCACCAAATTAAACTAGTTAACATAACAATAGAGAGTCGAGGAGTGGCAGCAGTGGCGCCCCCACGCGTTAATGTAATCAAAACGGTAAATCAAAAGGCGGCGGAACCCTGGATTAAAAGCAGCGATTTATTTATGCTAACATAATTAACCGAGTTAAAAACTTCCCGGTCTTCATTAAATGAGGAACCTTGTCCGCGTAATGCAAAGTTACCATTTTGCATTCTATGGCTTTATATATATATGTTTGTTAATAACACATTATATATTTAATGAAATTAAATTATATATTTAATGAAATTAAATTATATATTTAATGAAATTTATAAATATTGTAAATCTGATTTACAAAAAATAATAAGATTTAAAGAGTTCTTAATATGTGTTTGATGGTGGAACTTAGTACTAAGACACCCCATTCATTCCTCCTGCTTCCCTACCGAATGTTGTGTGTTGATTGGGAGAATTATACCTACGCTTTATTTACCAGAGCGAGAAAATGAGAAATAATTCATTCCCCTACTAAGTGGGGATCGAACCCACAACCGTCGCGTCTACATTCAGACACTTTCACTTCTCTGCACGGCGGACTTCACCAAATAATTTTTGCAGGTAGCGGCATTTAAGCATACACTTTAGATATTTTTTTAAGAAAAACATACATCAGAAATTATTTATTGCCATACATAATATTACGTTTATCTATTAATATATTTCGTAATACAGAAATATAAATTATTTATTGATTTAATATAACATTTCACATAACGTCGCTCTAACCGCCATGTATTATTCAAGACACGACATATTACTCCAATTTACAGTTTGATTAGAATATATTCGTATGTGTTGATTACTTGATTAGATGCATGCGGCATGCCCGCGTGCGCCTCGAAGCAATTAACCATGGTTTACGATAAATTTACCATAGCACCTAGTCCGTTGAATAAGCTATCATATAAGCGTGCGTGCCCATCGAGTGTCCATACTGCCCTCGTGACGCGTGTTCATTTTTATATTTATGCTCTCGCGTTATATGGGGTATGTAGAGACAACAAATTGTGATTTTTTTTCAGCTTAGCAGCGTGTATTTCGCATATTGCAAGGTAGAGTGGCAGAGGGTAGCTGATACTAGTGTTAAAACACTCCGCAATCCACTTTCTGCAGAATTCGCGTGTTTAGTGGCAAAACTTATCGCCGCCCTTTGCCTGGACACTAGAGAATAGATATACTTTTGCATTTTATCTTATTAGACTCCTCGTATACTAATCTAAAGTATAAACTATTAGATATGAAAAAGTATATTAAATACTAAAAGTTTCCATATCATTCGAATCCATACTTAGTCCAACAATCAAAGTCTACATGAACGCACAAATAATATAAAACGGAATAATATCAAGCTATTATTTAAATGTTATATATTCCCATTTCATAGGCTACGTTAATTAAGCACCCTCGAAGCTCCTGAATACGAATGTGGCGAAACCATTTCGTTTTGCTTGGCAAGCGTAAAACAATTCTTTATAATTAACTTCAAATAGCTGTTTAAATCTCACCCCTTCCATATTTCGAGGCTGTCACGATAATAAATTAAGGACGAGAAGAAACTTCAATATTCTGTTGCAAACTTAATAAAACGAAATTACGAGGTGCGACCCATCTGGTACATTCGAGACAAAGTGAATTTTGATGAAATTAGTTCACAAGTTTAATGGAGTATGCTTCTTGAGACTTTGACTTTACTTATCTACGCTGGAGCAACATACTGCTCATTTAAATAGCTATACATAAACAAACAGTCACGTGTGTACGTTTGTTTGTAGCTTATAATGAGGCAAACTTTTTTAATATATAAAAAAGTAGAGTTGCCAATTGTTATCTGTGCTTAATTCTGACTGACAGTATTTGACTGTAAACGCTATTATTGTGGGTTAGATCCTGTCTAGGAGTAATTTTTTTTCATGTCCCTGCTCTGGCAAGATAGCACGCGGTGTTGATTTACGCCTTTCAACTTGTAATGTTTTGAGTTCAAGCGTAAAGTGAAGAACGTAACTTGAGGCTAGGTTTTCTCAACTTACCCTTTATTTCGGAATAAAGCATGAAGCTTAATAAGTAACTTTCATTAAATTAACAAGTTATAATTTCTTTGTCACTTTTTTGTTTTTATGTTTACACACAAGATTATAAAATTAAATCTTATGGATTTTTAACTTTACGCCTTTTTTCTAAATTTCCATTTATATTTTTCCCAACATCCAAACATCATATATTTCACATTTATCAATAAAATAAACGGCAAAGGAAATCGAATAACAGTAATTGAGGTTATTTATGAGCTCCTTTCATCCCTCCCACTGCGAATGCAAGTCGTACTTTAATTCATTGGGTCCAGGGGCTCTTTGCATCTTGAATTACTTTACATAAAATATAGCAAGTTCATTTGTTTGCATACTAGCCCATTCCGTCTCAAAGTTAAAATGGATGTTATAAATTCATATTTGTATCTCGGCGTGGTTATCGAGATTTATTTCGATGACCATCTATACCAGCTTATTTGAAAAGAAATGCTAAACTAAGAATGCCCATTTATGACAAAATATTTTTTTCCAGATGACGATGCGTCTCACGTTTACGGTGTAATCACCGCAGATGGTCTATTTGATGGAACAATATGGACGCCCAGTGAGGAATATTACGTGGAACCGCTTTCCCGCTACGACGTAGACCGTCCCTCAATGCACAGTGTCATCTATAGAAGATCAGACGTCGACCATCCCCACGCTAACAGCGAGACCACGCACTGTGCTTCCCATTTGTTACACATAAAAGGCAAACTTGGTTATAATGGCGAATTGTTTAACTTTACAGACGATGTTACTGTCAAAGAGGTGCTGTTAGATAATAGCACAGATGATTTACATAGTGAAATTAATAGACGAAAGAAGCGATGGCTTCCGGAAGATGAAATGCAAGATGATGAGCCAAAGAAGAATCCAGATTTACCTTTAGACTTAGATGTTCCATACACGAGCAACAGTGATCCGTTTGATAAGTTAAGTACGAGAAAGCCAAAAACCAAAATCGATAAGAGCAACCTCATTACAAAAGTGCGACTGGATTCTGAAGAATCGAGACCAAAACCAAAGACCCATGTTGAAGTGATAAAAACCAAGGCTGGCGTTGTGACAGTTAGTAAAGACATAGTTAAGAAGGAACCAGTGGGGTACACTATACTCTCCGCGAATGCGAGTGATGATGGACGTCATGTCAATAAAAGGGCAACCGTTGATCCGAGAAAGACCACTTGCCTAGTTTACTTACAAGCCGACCACATGTTCTATCAGAGGTATGGGTCTGAGGAGGCCTGCATAGAAGTTATGACGCGTCACGTCCAAAAAGTTAATGCCATATACAAAGTTACAGGTAAAAAAGCTTTTAAAAAAATAACTAATATTCCCTCAATCTTTGACAAAAAAAATGCGGTCAAATTTATTATAGTTGGAACTGTTGTAGTAATATATTATTTGGTATATTTCAGACTTTAATCAAGATGGAAAACCGGATAACATTACTTTCATGATTAAGAGGATTAAAGTTCACACGCTAGACGCACTCAAAGACCCTGCCTATAGATTTCCTAATAATTACGGTGTAGAGAAATATTTGGAACTTTTTTCAGGTAAAAGACTATTCATAAAGTATTTCTTTTATATTTAAGTTTTTAGTTCAATTTATTTGGTATTATTATAACCAGCAATATCTTCATAAATTATTCTTATAATTAACTGAAGAAAAAACGAGAAAAGATTACAATATTTTATCTAATTTTAGAGGAAGACTACGACGCCTTCTGCCTTGCATACATGTTTACATACCGTGACTTTGAGATGGGCACATTAGGTCTCGCTTGGACTGGGGACTTGAAGAACGCTGGTGGTGTCTGCGAAAAAAATGGCGTACGTTGACTTCCTTAAACTATACAAAAATAGATTTTACTTGTATTGTTGAACGAAATAACTCTGGAATTGAATTCAATACAATGATATATTTATATTTTTAATATTCGCTTTTATCCTTCCGTACAGTAACATAAGTTAAATTTGTTTCAATGTTCAACATGAATTACTTAATCTACTTTTTTACTTCAATAGTTTAATATAGTACAAGCCTGCGCTTTGTAATTATCCTTCATGTATTTCTGGAAAAGCACTGCGGACGTAAATTGAAAACTTTTAATGAACATTCATAATATTATTTTACAGAAACTAACTTCACCAGTATTTTATTATATTATGAAATAAAGTTTGAACTATATGGTATTTATAAACATATTTTACATCGATACGTGTTACATAGATTTTCGGTTCTATATAGGAGAAGTTGAATTATATTTGATCATATTCTCCATTTGGCGATTTGAGACATCTTTGATATACGTTAGGCAACTAATAATACTTACTTCAGATGGCAAGTACGTACAAGGGTGCTAGTGCTCAAATATATCATTATGATATTTACTGGAACAATTAATTTGTATCAGCTTAGGAACATTGATATAATGCTGTTTTTATTGTTCGATTTTGTTTTACTGTTCATTTATTTCTTTATCTTTGTATCTAGAAGTACTTAATTAATTAGGTATAGCCAAATTTGATCGATTTGGGGATTTACTGGATCATTTATATGTACTCCTACATACGAGTTACGAGCAGCGATTGATTTTAAAAAGTTCTTACTTTACACCTTTCAAAACAGCTTTCTACGCTAAAGTAGGTAACATAGTGCCTGACATTAAATAATAATCTGTTACAGCACTACCGTGGCAGTATGAAGTCCCTGAACACGGGTATCGTCACGTTGTTGAACTACGGCAAGCACGTGCCGCCCGCCGTGTCGCACGTCACGCTCGCGCACGAGATCGGACACAACTTTGGTTCACCGGTAACTTTATATATACATTTATATCATAAAACTTATTGATCTACAAATATCTATATACTTTTTAATTTTTTGTTGTAAGTTAACTGAAATGATAAAATGTGAATTTTGTCAAAACCTATCTTGTCCAATATTATTTAAATTAATATTTAAAAATTTTATGTACTTTTGATTACTCTTTACAAAATACAGTGATGTGATTTTTTATCACTAAATAAAACATTGTATCATAATAATTGAATAATTAACAACATAGGAAAGTTAATTACATAATTATATTGTTTTTTGTTTTCCAGCACGACCCAGAAATGTGTACACCTTTTGGCGAAGATGGTAATTACATCATGTTTGCGCGAGCCACCAGCGGCGATCGTAAAAACAACAATAAATTTTCGCCTTGCTCTCTGCGTGCTATCGACCCCGTTTTAAACAATAAAGCGAGATCACCGAAGGGATGTTTCACTGGTAAATTTTTAAAATAGCGTTTTGTTGTGAATCTATTTAATATTAAATCAATATGCATAATTATCTTAAAGAAAAACAGGCTAAAAAAACGAAAAATATATTTTTTGGAAAGTTATTTTTAAAATTTTTATAGAGTTATTCCACACCTAAAAAGAAACTAGTTGCGTACGTTTGTAAACAAGTTGTTCCACTGCACTACCTATATGTTTTTTATATTAACTATTTTAAATCATTTCACTTTGAACAGCGGCGTTGAATTTCGCCACTTAACTCTCAAAAATTGGGTGATACCTGCTAAATGCGTTATACAGCATGAAATTAAAAACAAAAACCATTTCTTTTTTACAGAACCACAACCGGCAATCTGCGGTAACGGTGTAGTGGAGGAAGGCGAAGAGTGCGACTGCGGCTGGGCGTCCGAGTGCACGGACGTGTGCTGCCGCCCGCAAGCAGTGCGCCCGCACTACAAGCCCTGCACGCTCACTGAGCACAGCGTCTGTAGTCCTAGCCAGGTGGGTTGATGAATATTTTAGATATTTCTCCTCTGAAAGCTGCAGTAAAGCAGGAAGTAATCAGTGTAGAAATTGATAGAAATAATTAAAGCAATTAAAAGGCAGATGTCTCTTTTTGAGATGCTGATAACTAATGATGGAATCATATTATGCTTCTCTTAATCGTGTGCGTACTCCCTCATTTCAGGGTCCATGCTGCACGGCGTCTTGCACTCTCAAGTTCGGTGACAAGTGTCGCTCCGACAACGGCTGCCGCGACGCCGCGCACTGCGACGGCAAGCGCGCGGCGTGCCCCGCCAGCCGACACAAGCCTAACCGGACGAGATGTGATAAGGAACTTGTTTGCTTTATGGGAGTAAGTGGATTAATATTGCATATTTTTTAGCTTCACGCTGCATCCCGCAATAGCAGGGTAGGCAGAGGGAATCTGGACATTTAGTGTTAAGACACTTCGTTCCCATTAACCTATCCTTATCCTATCGTTACTTCGAATGAGAATCGAACCCACAATCTGTCGCGTTTACAGTCACACATTTATGCCCCTGCGCCACCACAGGCCTCACCCTTTTTTGAATCGAAGTCGAACCCACTTCTAAACTTTATAATTACAACGAAGCTACTGAGAGTCGGCAAACCTACATAATTCACATTAGAGGACTACTCAACAATCCATAAAAGTTAAACTGCCCGTACCCAATAATGTTACGAAAAATCCCACGATACTGCATCAATGGATTCCTAAACAATTCTAACATAAATTTCTAACATAAAATCTTTATAAATGACAGGAATGTACTGGTTCCATCTGCCTCGCGTACGGCCTGGAGTCATGTCAGTGCGCGCCCCGCAAGGACGACGCGCGCTCCGCCTGCGAGCTGTGCTGCCGCAAGCCTGGCGGCCCCTGCGTATCCTCCTTCCACTGGAACACGGCGCCCTTTGATGTACCCGATATGTACTCGAAGCCGGGCACGCCGTGTAATGATTATAATGGGTACGTTGCACCAATCGCATTACAGTAGCAATTCGAATATCGAACAATTTTTTTCATAAAATCCGTTATCCGTCCGTAAAGAGGTCTAAATGATCAAGTTTCTACAGGAGTTGTTTTTTCTAATTAAAACTGGCTCAAATACTGTTTTAGATATGTGAGAAACACGTATGGATGGAATATAAATAATTCAATTTCAGCTTTTAATATATTTTATTTTCTTACTTTACATTACCTGCTTTGGTATATGTATTTATTGATACAATCTGATGATTTTATAAACTTAGCTTCACGCTGTTTCCCGCAAACACCAGGGTAGGCAGAGGGAGCCTAGTGTTATGGTTACATTCCGTTACCGACTTTGCGGCGAATTTTTCCGACGCATTGCGTGTTGAGTGGCGGAACTCAACGCCAGCCTTGGTGCCAGAGCGCAGAAATGAAAATATTTATACATAATAATTAATAATTTATTCCTTCGAGTGGCGATCGAACCCATAACCGCCGCGTTACAGGGACACTCTTGTGGGCACAAGTCACAACAGCGTCACGACGGCCTCAACGTATTTGTATTACGCTTTTTTTTGTATTTAAACAAATTTTCTATATAATTCAATAAAATATTACAATTTTACAGATACTGCGACGTTTTCCAACGCTGTCGCGAAGTGGACCCTTCAGGACCTCTAGCAACGTTACGGAAGCTACTTCTCTCAGACGAGAGCATCGCTGGTTTCAAGCGCTGGGTACTCCGCCATTGGTACGCCGTACTGCTGATATTATTTGCAGTTATCGCCTTATTGGTAAGTTATGTATATTGTTTTATTAATTTGAAAGACTAGCGCATGTGGAGAGCGAAGCTAAGCACTCACTGCCTATATTCTGTTATATGTTCTCAGAGTTAAACTTTCCTGTGTGAATTCTAAAGTGCAGTTTGGAAGTTTACATTTTTTGTAGGTACAATGGATATAAATAAAAATGAATAAAAAGAATATATATGAGAGTTTATGTGTGTATTAACATAATTTTAAATATATTCTAGGAGGCGTCTGCAAACACACCAAAAATATATCTGTCTAAGATAAAATATTTAAAAATATATTTATTTTCGTTTTATTTAAAGTGGACTAGGTACTTATATTTACTTTACACGTACATATTACTTTATACAACTTTCATTTTATATTGTTTGTTTCTTTAGCGTTCCTGCAGAGTACTTAATGCTGCTATAGATATGGATGATAAAAATTAAAAACTATTTTAAGTTTCCCCTATTTAAGTTAAGAGGTAGTTATTCTACTTAAAATAAGGTAGACAATCTTTACGCTAAAGTGTGATTACATACTTTCATACACAGTAATAGATTTTGGAAAAAAAATCATATAATTTCGACTCACTTAGAACGCCCGCGCTATTTTCATTAAAAAAGAAATATTTTGGTTTCAAATACCCATTCAATTGATGTGACATGTTATGTAAACCATACTGCTTTACGTCCTTATCGTATAACAATTATTTGAACATGGTCATCTTTAAATGACACAACCCTTTAAATAGTGAAAAAAATGTGTGATAGCTATGTTAGTTATATATGAGTACATATTGTATACATAGTGCTATCATGTTTCTATGCTAGAGAATGTTCTAAAAGTTAATTTTGTACTATAATTTATCTTTCTATAATTACAGGTAGCTAGCACCCGTTTCTTTGGACGTCACGCCAAAAAAATCAAATCAGTCACTATCATTCACTCATCTACTACTGAAACTGTACGTCTGCCAGACGCCGCCGACCAAGGACTTATAGTACATACTGCTGTCAGGTAAGTTTATTGTTTATTTTCCTTTCAGATTTCATCTCCTCGAGTGGAGATCGAATCTACGATGTGTCGCGTTTACAGTCGCACACTTGTTCCCCTGCGCCACGACTAGCCTCAAATTTATTGTTGTATCTCACAATAAATTTGAGGCCAGTCGTGTACCAAAAAATATAAATATAATCTATCTTTTCATATATTATTAATTAATCACCTGACCAATAAATCTGTTTATTATCATAGTTTTAGAATTATTTTTGAAATGAAATTCAGAATCTTGTCTTGTATTTATAATATTTTGTAAATAATAAACTATATTACAGATCTAAACTGCCTCTAAAGAAAAAAGTGGCTCTCCGAACACGAGCTTATCGCAATAAGAAGGACGCAAAGCTCGACAAGGCATCTCCATCGCATATATTGAAGAAAAGGGTAATTAAGATCCAATATAATTATGTAATATGTATTAAATCTATTATAGATTTTTTTAACAAAACTTTTATTATTTTATTTCAGAAGCCAAACAGTCCACCTAAAACTGAAGAACAACATAAGGCAGCAAAAGAAAATACGGCGGTTATAACGAACGCCGAGGGAAAATCTCCAAAGCACGTCATACTGTCAAAACATAAGAACAAAGTGAAGAAACGTAAGATGAAAGTTAAGAAGGAAACGATTGACTATAGTTCCATGCAAAAACATTCTTCATCTTCCCCTCCTAAAGATACAGAAGCGTTAACTAAAGTACAGAAGTGGTTACTCAGTTCGCCGCAACCAACAGCCATTCCTAAATCTAAATCAATTCCTGTAGGTCTAACTGAAAGGACTCATAGACAAATCTCGAAAGGTACAAGAAAAACAAGGCCGTCCAAAAGTGCAACTAACCTGCTGTCCGGCGAAAAGGCCAGATTGCAAGTGGTTTTCAAACCTCCGTTTAGGTTCAGTGTTAAAATTTGTAAAAGTGATAAAACAAAAGTCGTCCTCGATAAATCGTCTAAACCCGACTTGGATAGGAAGCGTCATGATAGTCTACCTCAGCAAACATGTCCCGCTGATCTCTCTAAATCTAATCCTAAAGTTCTTAAACATGTTCATTCCTCGAGAAACATCGACAATAATAGTATACCTAAAGCTGAAACCCAAGTTCAAGAGAGCGGTGCTCACGGTTACGAAAACCTACTGCCGCGCAGCGCCAGCGATTGTAAATTAGGAAAGAAAATACCTGAATTAAAAATTCGAGCAAGTCACAAGAAAAGCAACTCGGTGGGACAGAAACGTGAAACGACAGAGAGTCGACAAAACCTTATTTCTCACGAAGACTTTGATAACGCGCACGTGTACGAAAATCTGTTAATGACGCAGGACGCATTCGTGCCAAAGAGTTGTAGTATGCCGCGGCGACAGACTAGTGTTGGCATCGCGCGGCAAAGTAGCTACGGGCAACTGCCGCGAGCGCACGCTCGACCCTTGCGGCACAGCACTAACAACGTCAGCCGCTCGCGCCGCAGCAGCGCCAACGAGCCCGACCACTTCTACAACGTCATAGAAACACTCCGCCGCGGCACCAACACCGCCACCGCCAGCTCCTCGGGCAGCAGTCGAGACGGCAAAAGTCACTCCTCAAGACAGAACAGCATTATCGAAAAACGCGCACTCTCGCGACAGACGAGTGAGGAACTCGGGAAATCACCTGATAGTTTAAAGGGCTTCCAGTTAGTGGTAGGGAAGAACAAGTTGAAACGGCAGCTGAGCGATAACGAGCTGAGCAGGTCGCGGTTGCAATTGGCGATGCCGATGTCGGCGGGCGCGGAACCACGGCAGCCATTCTGCTGGAACAAGCGCGCGTCATTGGACTGCGAAGCGTCGTTGCCAGCGCCGCGCGCTGCTAAACCCCGCTCCAATAAGAAGCGCACCACGTACACTTTCGGCGAACTCAAAAACACCGTCCCCAATTCCACCGACGCGTCCGCCGTCGAGGGTATTCACATCTCGCCGGAAGACTTCCTAAAAATAATCGATAACTAATCGATTGTCGTGTCGCTGAAGTGGAACTTTAGTTAGTCGTTTTAACGAGTTATTATATTCGACGTGTATATTACGATTCGCAGATGTATCTATTGGCGGCTGATGTAAATAGTGTAATGTGCTTCTAATGTTAGGTATACGCCACTGAAACAGGCCATTGCTCAGTTTCATTGACTGCTGAGGTATTTAGGGATAATAAACATATATGGATATTGTTTCGCTATATTATGTAATAACATTAGACTAGTGGTGGATCTTCCTCTTGCATAGTATATGAAAATATTATCATTGGTTTTTAGTTACTAAGTATTATTCTAATGGTTTGTCTTCGTTTTATTCGATTCCGATGTTGTCTTATAATTGTAGTTAGTTAATACTGATGTCATATTACTTTAACGATTACGCTGGCAATGGTTTAGTTTCACTGAAACGATCTCTATAAATGAATCTCTATTTTTTCTACATACTATGTACCTATTGTACAAATTTACTCATACTTATGTAAAGTGTTCATATATAATTATTTTAATACATGAATATGTATTATTTATGCAATAAAAGGTTTGTCGGTTTTATTTAATGGCAAGCTTACAGATTGTATTGCGTCATAATTATATTATATTAACAATCTTATTGTAAGTGCTTAGTACAATGTTATTCTCTTTATTTTCAAATAGCTGTCAATTAAAACGTCAATCTGTTATAAATAATAAATGTCTATAAAATACTCCGCACTAATATTCCTCCAAATTAATAATACACTATATGAAATTTGTCCCATATTCTCATTGAAATCAAAACAAGAAACTGAAATTCTGACAAAATTATTCAATAATTTTAATCTAAATTTTGTAATATTACGATTAATATTATTTACAAACTCACAATTAAATTGTAAAAAATTTTTAACCGATTATTTATAACATATAATTTATATATATAATTTAATCCAAAAAAAGGTTGTGTAATGTGTCCACAGACACAGATTTTTTATTAAAGAAGGAGGTTCTTGTTTTGATTAACTAAAAACATGTCACTCGATAATTTTAAGAGATTAATAACTTTCTTGAAATGATAATATTTTTCTATAAATATTGGATTTAACTAACAAAACTAAGTATTTCTTCAACGCGTAACGAACTCAATGGCTGTTATTTTATGTTCTGCAATATCTGGGATGGAATTAATAATTAGTCGATGTATTAGCGTGACAATATTATCTTACATATAGATACTGTAATTAATAATATACGTGTAAATTCGTTGTTAATGTTAATACGCTGTTTAGGTACAAACATCAGGATTATGTTTTCCGCCTATTAAAAACGATAAGTCCTTCTAAATCTCTTCAAATTCAAAAAGGGACCTATCTCTTTATTTGTGCCAATTATTTTTGTAAAAAATAATATAAAAGAATCAATTTCTAATTGTTTTCAATGGAATATAATTTCTTTTGAAGTACAATATCTACGAAAAGTTACAAGTAAAAGTACAGCGGTATATGGACAGTATATTCGGCGCAACGAGTTGTGATGTTTCAGAAAACAGATACGAGATAAACTCACGACAGCGTTGCATTAACATGCACTCCTTGTAGTAAATTATATTCATTTATATTTTAGTAGTACAATTAAATTACAACGATAAAAAAGTAATCAATTAATATCGGTATACATCCTACAACAAACAATTACTCACTGATAATTTCAAAACTTCACTCAAATGTACTTGCGAGTTGTCGCGTTCCCACGGCACCTAAAGTCACCGTTCTCGACGTGTCCGCGTTAAGCTCCGAATCATCATAACACGTTGCGTAACTTGTAGTAAGTTTAATTAAATGTTAGGAAATGGAGTATTCTATCTCAGATATCAGAATGTGTTCCATATAATCGAGTGGTAGGGTCGCGAAGGCTTGCTCGCCACAGCGTCTATGAGCTTCGTCATAGGGAGGTAAGGGTAACATAAAGCTAGATATTGTATTGTATAAAAAAAAACAATTTCTAAGACGATACTAAAAGTATTGAAAATGTTACAAATTTGTATTTTACATTTTATGTCGCGGATAATATAAATACATTTGGATAACTACTATAAAGTGTTTGTAGTTGATCCATGTGTTATGTAAAATTTAATGATTTTTTTTTAATTATTTCTATAAAAATAATTCTTTAAAGCAGTTATTCACTTATATTATCAATTGTATTATTAAAAGCTGACGTTTATTAATTAAATAATAAATATACATTTTATTTGCATACCGTTTGTCAAACGGGTAACCTATTTTTTACAAATCTACTTTGAATATTTTATTGTGGAACACTTTATAACCACTGTATATACTTCTATCTAAAATTAGTTTATTGTGAATTTGGTGTAAGCCTCGAATGTGATTAGACTCAAAGGAACTATGTAATGGTTTTGTAGTTCATGATATATATTTAATTTATTGCAAATAGATTTCTTATAATTAAAAGTTCGTATTTATGGCAGTTTCTGCAATGATTAATTTTAAAGAACAAAAATTATAAATAATCTGGTGGGAAGTTTCCCCGGCCATGATCTCAGTATTTGTTCCAAGTGCCTTATGAACAAATAAATTCATTCCTACCTACATTCCAAACGGTAATATTGAAAATCTTCTATTATTTATTACATTTTGTCAACTTGTATTTATAGTGTCAAGATTATTAGCCATTGATTGTTTTAAATATATATTAAGAACATAAGTATTAAATAAAATACCTACGTATTCGTAAATATTTCCAGTACTTAATTAGTCTGTGATAGAATAAGTTTGCATTTTTTTGTTTCCATTTTTTTTATTATTATTTAATATAGTTCCAAACAAATACAAATTTGTAATACATTCATTTTCTAACATTTACTATTTTTTCTGTATTTTTTAAATAAAAGAATTCAACACATTATATTTTTTTTATTATTTCCCACAAAAAATATTGATAAAAGTCTTAGCCATTATAATGCTGGCCTTTACATTTAAAAAGTTTTTTTATGACATTCTAATTTCATCATTTTTGTACATTCATTTGTTTGAATTTATCAAATACTCAATAAATAGATGTCATGTCATTAAATTTATGTACGTCGCTTAGCTCAAGTGCATCATTATTATATTAGAATGGCTCCGATACGTTACAGTTTGCACTACGAAGACTATTCCGAGCACTTGATGTCTAGATTTGGGAAATTATTGCAAATGCAATCATTAGTGGACATGACACTCATGTGTAGCTCTCAC
Organism: Heliconius numata; assembly: GCA_016802625.1. Taxonomy (NCBI): domain Eukaryota; kingdom Metazoa; phylum Arthropoda; class Insecta; order Lepidoptera; family Nymphalidae; genus Heliconius; species Heliconius numata. The sequence continues at coordinate 135,407 of JAEBDU010013376.1, read as the reverse complement.
ACTTTGCGTGTTCACAAAGCAGTCCTTGCTGCAAGTAGCGCTTACTTTCAAGTGAGTTTTCCTCTTTATCATTTCATAAGCACTTTTTAGACTGCCTATTATTTTTATTTATTTTATTATCGTAAAATATAAAGTAAAATTATATGTATTCATTTTATAGGAAGTTTTACAAAAGCAAACCGGCGAGCCGTTAATTATTTTGAAAATGAAATTTAATGTACTAAAATGCCTTGTCGAGTTTATGTATTGTGGAAAGACTCAGTGCTTAGAAGAAAATTTGGACGAACTAGTGTCTGCAGCGCAGTTTCTGAAAATAAAGGGTTTATCTAAAGTAACAAAAGAAGGTCTTGGAATAAATAACCATAGTGAGTGTAATAAATCGTTGCCAAACTTTGATCATACTTTTCTCATTTTATAAATATACAGTGTCACAATATCGTCAGTATTAGTACACATATTTAATTTAAACCAAATATGGTCATTAATATTACATTTTTATCAAAAGGTGAATTACCCATATTTACTCCACCAGTGGTGGTGAACAGACCACCACAGTCTCTCATCGATTTACATTCTCAGGTAAATAATTTACTAAAGTAAAAATCATATTGATATTTAAAATAACCCTAGTCATTACTAAAATTCAAATTAATGTTTTAAGGATAATTCAGAAACAAAAACACCACAGATAACAAATATTAACCAGTTATCAGATAGCCGAACGAATAAGGTTTGTTTTTACAATTTATTTTAGTTATTTTTAGACATCTTCGAGAACTCTCAAATTTAGCTGGAAAAACTAAGGAAACTTCACTTTAGCTTCACGCTTTTTCCCGTATAGATAGAAAGAATCCAGTGTTAAAATACTAGGTTCTCCACGCACCGCTATATTTTCAAGACTCGAGTTCGAGTGTTTGAATTCAACGCCGTGGTATATTTACCGGGGATAGGAAATGAAAATAATTAAAATATAATAATTTCCCTGACAACATCATTATTTCAGAAGTAAGAAAAACTTACTGTAGTAATAAATATGCTTAGTTCTGTGTAGTCGTTGAACTCAAATTCACGTTTTTGTTCTTGTTTACCTCTATGACGTTTTATCTAAAAGTTGGTATAATTAAGAATAAAAACAAATGTAAAATATAATTATACATATATATGAAAAAGAAATATCCACTTAAACCAGGACGCGGTGGTACGGATACCCTTCGATATAGAAGGAGGGAACACTGGGGCAGATTACTCTGACCCGTCCCGCGGCATTCGTCCTCGACGTGGAAGACCTAGCTTTAAGGTACTGAGATTTCTTTTAAAAAATATAGCGAGCAAATTCAAAATCTTTCAATTTGTAGGTATAATATACCATTAAGTGGTTATATTAGTATAAAGATAATGTTATGTAATTCAACACTGGAGAAATTTAGTCAATCGTAAAAATTAAAATGTTAATAAATTACATATTTATAAAACTAGCGACCTAACACTTGGGAAGGTGGCAATTCAATAGGGCGAGCTGCAGAGCGTGCTCTGATGCGTAGAGAGCAAGACTCACGCAAAGCCATTCACCACTTGAAGCATTTGCAAACAAAACATATGCAGGTATTTAATTTGCCTATTTCTTTTAATATAGGTATAGGTACATGATTCATCGTAATTGTTATAAGACCTAAATTATATTTCAGGATTATATGGATAGAGTAACTTTATCAGAAGCGGTTAACAGCATATGCAACAATGATAGTTCCAGTAACTATCTCAATATGGACAACGATCTTATGTTTATGGACCAATCTATGTCGTCTAATCCCCTTGATTCAATCTCGTACTCGAAGGACTCACTGGAAAATGACACTATGACGTCCACTTATACAACAGCATCAAATAATACTCCAAATGAAAATGCTAACAATGAAATAAACACGGCCATGTCACAATATGTTAATGCTTTGAAAAGTGCTGGTCTTCCAACAGATTTACCAATTTTATTTGAATCTGGCGACGGATCTTATATTAACGTTAACGAACAAGTTCTTTTAGATATGGTCCAAAGTAACGAAATACAATACGAAGTTATAGAACAACCCAACATTATAGAAAAAGTGGCCGATCCGAGTGAAATTAAGAGTATAGATGAGCTTTCCAGGTCCATAGAAAGGGGAGAGATACTCAGCTCGAAAAATTATCATTCAAACAACAACTTCGATAAAAGTAATAACATGCACGAAGAAACTATTAACAGCCTTAATGAAATTTTACCAGACAATTTAGAACCGTTTGACAGCCAGCAGAACTATGTCGTTTTAAATCAATCCTTGCAAAATAGTAATAATGCCATGGATCAAGATGTTACGCATGACTTTTCGAGTATCGACAGTGATATGCAATTTTTTACTAAATCTATGAGCGATGATGTAAAAAAGTTCTATGAGGAGCAACAGCTAAATGAAACCCGGACACTAGACCAATTTTGTCCCAACACATCCTTGGATACGAGCTTTAATATGTCTCTTCTCGATACAAAATCTCACTATAATTCGGATGTTTTAAAAAGAAACGAAAGTTGTTACGATTTTTCGCTACAGTTGCCAAATGCAAATGACTTTAAAGAAGATACACTGGACTGCTTGATGTCAACACCAAAACACACTCAAAATCAAGAAAACTACATAGAGCCAAATATAGACAACAGTCTTCAGGAACAAGACGAGATTATGAAAGATTTGATGAATATAGAGAATAAGATTATGCAAAATTGCGATGATGATATCATTGGACAGAACAGCCCTCAGAAACGTACAGATACACTTAAGTTCAAGTCAGAAGTACCTTCTACAGAAGAAGTTTCAAAATCTAATGAAAATTTTGATACTAACGTTTCTAACGAGTTCCAATGGGAGGAGTTTGCAAGTGTACAACAAATAAGTAAAAATGAACAGAGCCCCAAACCCAAGACCGAGTTGGACACTCCTAAATCGAAATGCTCCACATCTATAGAAAATATAAGTAAATCAACTAATCTTGGTACTGAAATAGACGCAATGAGCAAAGAAAATTCTATAAATAAGGAAAACGAGAGTAATACACAAAATGTTCGTTCTACTTTAGATGAAGACATACCGTTTGCTGTCGGCCTGCTACCTCTGAAACATGCGCAAGCCGACGAAAGTTTGTTAAAAAGAAGAAATACATATAGCATCGATACATTAAATAAAGTAGATACTAAGCATTTAAAGCGTAAAAATAAAAGTAAAAAATAATATTAATATAGAGGGGAATAAAAAATTATGTATTAAATTTTGTTTTAATCATCTTGTCTAAAAAATAATGATAAATATATTTTCAAATATCATGAATTGCCTAGTAATAGTAGTACATAGTATAACTTTTTTGTTTTTATAATAGTAGTACTACTATTACACTTGTATTATACACAAGAACATTTTTTTTAAATATAACACATAAAAACAATCGATACACATTTAAAAATATATTCATTTCATTGCACTAGTAAAATAAAATAATATAAAACCATTATACATATTAACATTAGGATAGCAAAAATGAAAGAAAACACGAGTTAAAAATAAACCTGTATTTAATTTGATTGAACAGATCTTTTATACAAAATTTTAACATTTAATGGTACTATAAGGCATTATAAGAATACATATTACATACTATTAGCTAAACAGCTTTTTCACTCACAGTTGTGCTTCAGGCACACACATTACAATGTATCGATAGCATAAAAATACGTACTTTATCATATAATATATATACTTAAATATTTTCATATAAATGTAGCGAAAAATGTTTTGTCGTAATAACTAGTCGCGCCAAAGTTAGTAATATGTTCTTTAAGAATATTTCAATGACATGAAGCATTGTTATGTGAACAGAATATTTTAGTCATAATTTTGCTTGAAAGTCAAATAACTTTTTTTTATACTTACGTATATTTTTGTAAGCTTTAAATGTATAGGTACCATAATTTATGTATGCTTATAAAATTATAATTATTGCATTTTGACTTGCCATTGGTTATTTTCATTATATATTCTTTTTTTTAACAAATGAAAATATCAACCAACCAAAAATAGATACCATTTCATTTTAAATAGCTGCCTTTACTATTATTATAAAAAAATATTATATTATTATTCTGAAAAAAAAAAATACATTAAAATTATTGTAATTATTGGACTAACTTTAAATTTACAAAATATTCTACAAACTAAGTTGAATGAGTGTTATAAGTTAATTGATAATGTTTAAATGAACAGAAACTGCTTTTCCTTGTTTCAGTGTCACTTCTTATAATTTTATTTTCTTATTATAAATAAAAAAAATGTATACAAACCCCATTAATCATAAAAAAAAAATTATATAATTTTCATTTTTGCAAAAGCTACCTTATTCTATAATGGCTCGGATTAAGAATTTATTGTGATGGAGATTCAATTATAACTTGTCAAGAAAAAAATATAGTTATTATAAAATATTGTCTTAAAAATATTGAGATTCACTTAAATTACACTTATTGTCAAGAATGTCTAAAAATATACTCTACACCTTCATAAACTTATATATATATAAATATAAAAATTAATAACAAAAATTTATGTATAAAATAAAAAAAGAAGTACCATATATAGTAATAATAACATAATGGCCGGATGTATATCACAACAAACAGATAAATCAAAAACTGTGGAAAAGTGTAAATAACAAAAAAAAATGTGTAAAATATTCAAAATATACATTTAATTAGGTTATATGAAAACTTAAAGCTACATAATTAGAGATTCCTAAAAACTAAAATGTATGTGATAAAAATTATGAGTAAAGATATGCAAGGTATTTGCGATGGAGCTGAGCTTCTTACATAGTATCCATAGGCGTCACTGTGATAATCACCCATTTGGAAGGTGATAGGCGGTGAAGACATCCTGCCGTCACCTCCATTGGAGTATGCCAAGACCCTAAGATTGTAAGACTTGCCTGGTGTCAAGTTAGTGACATAGGCTTCCAACTTATGTTCCACTGGTACCAGGGTGTCATTTGCAGTACTCATGTCTTGATCGATTTCCCATACTCGTACCTGAAAGTAAGTTACAATTATTAATGAATTAACTTTTAAGATACTTCATATTTTGATCATGGTCCATTCTTTTCATCAACTTGATAACTGTAAATAACTCTGCTACTTGGAAAAGTAGATATTTCATATTTTTATCATTATTAACATAGCCAACATGTGATCCAACCAATGATGACAGTACAAGTCTAGTGTAGAAGAATTGATATATATTTTTGTTTAATTTTTTTTTTTTATTTTCGTTCTGTCTCTACTTATGGTGCTCACTCAATAAATGCAAAGCTCAGCTTGCGCCTCGCGGACTGTGTCTATTAAATTGTAATAGTAAGCATTAATTTACCAATAGTTTAATGCATATTAACTTACCTTATAACCAATAAGGGGTTCCTCCTCATCAGTAGGCTGAACATATCTCCAGACGACGCGAATAGTGCTCGGGTTCACGGCCCATACATTAACCGAGGCCGGCGGCTTTTGAGGCGCTTTGCGGAATGTACGCTCCAAGTAGCGTTCGCTCTCTGGGCCCTCGCCAGCTGAGTTGAACGCCATTACCTAAAATAATAAATATATTTAAAAAAAACAGATACATGGCACATTATAACGAATCTTAATCAACAAGTGGTTTTTTAATTTGAGCATTTTTTCAATAAGGAAATTTGTAATTACATTATTACTACATAATTCAGTTTATTTTCCTTTTAATGAAAAAAGCCAAAATAATATATATTTTAAATACACTCGCTACTTCGTACAGATAACTCCAAGCAACATAATAATCAATACAAAAGAATAAATCGATAAAATATACTACTCTAAAAAATTTATAAAATAATGTAATATTAATAACCTTAACATAATAATAGGTATCCGGCTGCAATCCCACTACAAGAGCCCAATTACGTGTTGTCCTGGACAAGTAATATATGCACTCGGCTTCTTTCTTAGCCTGTTGCCAATATTTAAGACGATGCCCGATCAATTTTCCTCTCAACCAGTCCCGCGACTGGTCAATGGGGTTCCACGTCACGTTAAGTGCCGTAGAGTTGAACGAGCGCGCGTACACTTGTTGCGGTGCCATTTGTGGCATATCCTCAGCGGAGTAAACAGTGACTATTTCACTTTCTGGACCTGCTCCAATGTCGTTAAAAGCTTGCACTTTTACATTGTAAGGCGTGTAAAAGTAGTCTAATGGAATGTGAACGACATGCATACCGACGTTCCCGTATTCTTTCAACAAAAGTGACTGGAATTCAACTTCGGAGTTATTTCTACGCCAAAATATCTTATAATGAATACCTGGACCATTTTGTAATGATTTCGGCAATGGGTTCCATTTAATAGTAAGATCACCAATTTTTCCACCTCCGCCATCAATGTTAGAAGGAGCTTGATAAGGTTTGTCGGGTTGAGTAGAAAATTGAGGACTAGGCGATGAGAACTGTCCTACGCCTAAACTATTTACAGCTTGTACCCGAAATTCGTAAACGGACCATGGCATTAGTTCTGTTGTTATCTTTGCACGTTTTCTCCTGTTGTATCTGTCGACCTCAATAACATTTATAACATTATCAGTTATTACATACCATGTAGAATTATATTGAGTGCGGCCCGTTATAACGTAGTTAGTTATAGGACGACCATTTGGATTGCTGTCGGTCCATTCCAGAGTGACAGAAGATTTCTGTATATTAATGACTTGTAAGCCTCCAGGTGGACCAGGCGGTCCCTCAATGCGTAGCTGCATACGAGATGAAATTTTCCCGATTGCTGATTTAACAACACATTCGTACTCGCCGACATCGGATAAACTTACGTCAAAAATAGTCAGTTCACCTCCATCAATTTTTATCCGCTTGTCTGCGTAAAGATCAGCTGCGTCTTTTATTCTGATTCCATTATGATTCCAAAGGTAAGCTGTATCCAAGAGAGGATCTATTTCCGCGATGCAGTGCAAGAAAATTACTTGCCCAACTTGAGTGGTTATACGCGGTGGCAATCGTTCCAGAAATCGTGGAGCACGTAGTACTATGAGCCGACCGCGACTTTCGTCAGAACCATATTGATTCTTAGCGACACAAGTATATACACCCTCGTCATCTCGTGATAGCTGACGTATAATAAGATTTCCATTTTCTGTTATGAATCTTTTACCACCTGCTCCAATGACTATGTTGTCTTTCTTCCAAGTAAAAGACGGCTTAGGTGCAGCTTCTGGATTACATCTGAGGGTTACATTCCCACCTTCAGAGCCATATGTCTCAGATTCTAGGGGATGCTTCTTAAATGATGGCTTAAATGAGAGCACTCTTAACTGTCCAGTGGAATACTTTGTTTTTAATTGATTTTTAGCTTCACATTGATACATTCCCGGATCCCTAGAAGGATCTAAATACTTAATGATCAACACATTGTCCTGTATTACATATCTGTCTCTATCTTCTGTTTGTAAGGTATCCATGCTTAGTTTTTTGTCATTTTTCCACCAAGTATAATTAACATCGGGTATTCCAAATGCTTCACAATTCCAATGTAGATCACCTTTATTATCAACATGTTTATTAGATAAAGGAATTGTAAAATTAGGTTCAGCCTGAACTTTCAAGAAAACACTGTTAAATATATGTGCTCTGTCATTGCGAACATCACAAATATATTCACCTTCATCCTCAACACCAACATTAGGTATTGTTAAAACTCGATCAAAATTACTTAAATATGACCTTTTAGGAATGCCTCCATTTTTTCTAGTCCAGTTATATGAAGGAACAGGATACCCAAATGAAATACATTCTAAGCGAACTTCTTGACCAACAACTGGAGCCTCCGGAAACACTTTGGGGAAATTATTAGGAAATTTCAATTGCTGATAGTCAGAATTTGGATATACCAGAAGAGGGAAAAAAGGTCCATTGCGACCGGCATCAGAAACTTTACTCATAACATTACAGCTATAGTTGCCTCTATCAATAGTCTCCAAAGCTGAAAAGTATAAACCACCATCATAAGACACAAATACACGTCTATCTTCCTCCACAAGATTGGGAAAATAATTTCTAGCCCATAAAAAGTTTACAGATGGATAGTAAGATGGTGGATCACAATGCATAACTTTTCCCCAGTACTGTTTCCCACTCTCAACAGGTCTCTTTTGGTTAAATTCTCTGATGAAACCAAAGGAAAGACGGACAGATTCTGAATGTATAACTCCAAATTTATTTGTAGCTGTGCAATGATATTTAGCATTGTCTTTATCGGCATCAGGATTATATATCATTAAGGTTCCTCCACTCAAAACAAATCTTTGATCTGATAGAGGATTTATTTCTGTATAAATAGGACTATCAAGTTTGTAATCTTCCCGAAACCATTTATATGTAGGTGCAGGATATCCCTTAGCTATGCATGTCAGTTGTACATAATGATTTCTTAATGGATCATAAATTGTGTCCACTGGTTCTTTAATGAAATATGGACCTCTTGGTATTCGTTCAGGATCAAATGTCTCAAGACCATAAGTAAATGACCTTTCTTCTTCAATAAGATAATGTAGTCTCTGTGTCTGCCCTTCACATATAAAGTGGAAATACTGAGTTCCCTCCACAGGAGCTAAGCCCCAACGACCATCGTCTTGAGAAAACCTGTATACTAAATAATCTCTAGGCAAGATATTATAACTGGTATAAATCAACTTCCTATCATCAAAAAAAGCATTCTCCAAGCCAGTAAGTTGTGAGCCATCACCTTCGTTAGTCCAGTATCCAGGAGATTGCTGATGAGCTCCTACATACCAGGAACCTTTCTGAGGGTCTAGTTTCATTAAACTTGTGATAATAAATCCATGTTCTTCCGGGCTGTTTATAGATGCTAGGTCAGATTCGTATGCTTGACAAATTTTTCGAGCTTCATTACGTGGACGATCGGGAGACTTAGTAAATCTATAACATGATTCCCTATAACGTATCCAATTAGGAGGGCATCGGTATCGTTCTTCATAATCTAATCCAGCATAGTAGTTGGCGGTGCTTTGTGGATCAACATTATTTTCACCATCGCCATACACATCAGAATTTGGGCTGTCTTGGTAAAATGAACTGAGAGGTGCACGAGAATAATCGTTATTGTTTACAGGCATGCCTCCGTACGGTATCTGTTGATTGGGACGATATAATGATCCATTTTGGTTATTATCCGATTGATACGATTGAGGATAGTTAGGATTGTACGGAATAGATGTTTCTAATCCTTGACCATATACACAAGACAAAAATATAAGAATAGCCCAAATCCCCATTGAATTTAGTTTCCGCATTGTAAATATTTAAACAGCATTACTGGCGTCACTTTTTATATTTATATTTAATCCATTTATATCAACAGTTTATTTAATAAAAGACTGAATATAAAAACATAAAAACGTTAAAAAGCTACCAAGCCCCGCCCCGACAGTTGTTTTCATAACTTGTCAATAATAGACAATAGCCCGGTGTTGTCATTCGTCAGTAATTCCATAGAAATCATAGAACATATTTACCATAGAGCAGTATTGTGCAATAAAGTATCTGAATACACTGAATAAAACAATAATATTCGATATTAGGAAAATCAATTGTGGGTATTTAAGTAATCCATTTATTTATTTTTATAATAAATATTCACGCGTCAATATTCATGCGTCCACCAACACAAACACCCCGGTTGTGTTGGTGGACGCTTGGCAAACGTATAAATGTTCTTCGCTGGTATCGAGGCAAAAAGCGCGGCGTTGATTTCCGCCACTCAACACACAATGTCTCCAGAATTCGGCGGAAATTGGGTAACGGAGTGTACACTAAGTTCTTTCTGCCTACCCTGCTGTAAGCGAGATACAGCGTGAAACTGATTTTTATTTATTTATTTTATCGAAAATCATTCATCATCATTTGTTCGAAGTTAGAAAAAAAATATCAGGCGCAAATATAATTTAACCGGGTGTGTTCAATGGGTAATAAAATGGGTATTATTATTATTATTTTAAATATCTCAGGATTCTATATTAAATAACTAAATCAAACTGAGATCGTCATGGTACGTTGGGTTAGTGTTCGACTGTAAATGCGAAGATTGTGGGTTCGTTCGGTTTCCAATTTAGCCTAAGATCCCAGGTTTTCCAGACCTGCGTCATTTTAGCAAAGCTGAAATTTTGAGAACTATTAGTCTAATATGTAGTTAATATGTAGGCGTCGCGGCCCTGGGATCTCAGTCAAATTTTTTTTATTTAGATTCATAAGACAGAGCACATTGTTAAGTTCCAAATCTCAACACCCATATTGAGAATCTAATTCGTACAGAAAGTGGACTACACAGTTGATCCTCTTCTTTTTAGTTAGCTCTTTCTAGTTAATTAGTGCTTTTTTCCTACTCTACTGTGCGGAAGTGTGAAGCTAAAACTAATAAATTAGTAAACTTATAAATTAGAACTACTTTTATTGATCACTTTCTTTATTTTCCAAGTTATCAACAAGAAATAGTGTCATAATCGATAATAATACTTATATTGTAGGTACTGCTTACAAGAAACAGATAAAATTACAGCTCATTTTTATTACAGTATACAATTTGTAGTATAAAGTATTCAGTTACATTCATTTTCAATTTACATTATTCATCAAAATTTCTCACCATTTTCCGCTTACACAATTTTTCCTTATATTATTTCATCACAGATCAATCATGTACATTCTTTTTTTTACTCCATTTAGAAATAAAATAGGGCGGACCATGGCTTAATTATTGTATAGAAAATATACTAACTGCTTCCAAAACGCTACTATTAATTGACTGGAAGATACAAAATAACTAAAGTTACATTTGGACAATATGTCTGATTCATAAGTTAAAAAATAATAATTTGTTTACTATTTGTCTTACATATTTACAAAGAATATTTTTTTTATGATATGCATAATAATAATTATAATAAGATTTCAATAAAATTTTCTAATATTTTCATTGGATTGTATAAATAAATAACAACTTCATTTAAATAAATGTTGGGAGACAATTGTACAATAAAAATATAGGAGACAGACAAATAATATCGGCAAACATAACAATAAAAAACAAAATAAAATGTCAAGTTCCATGATCAAAGATCAAATTATAATTAACTATTAACTTATGGTAAGCATAATCTCAGGACAATCTATGTAATTTTTAAATAGTTATTTACTTTTTGTAACAGATGATTCTCGTACACGCAGCTGGAACTAATATTTTAAAAGAAAGCTCCTAGCTGACTTGTACATGAAATGCAGTTCTTTATCAAGTATTATACATTCTTCTTCCCAATACAACTTGATTTAAACATTTTTTCATTACCCTAGTGTAATCTTGTCTGTTTAACTATACAATACAGACAAAAAAGTATTGTAAACAAATTTAGTGGCATACATTATAAATTACAATACAGTCCAGTTTAAGGTAATATTAATCTACAGTGTTCATAGTGAACGTATATCTATTGCACACTAATGATTATGCTATTATCTATCTTAGTTTAATTAATGGTAACTATATTTCTTATTATGTTATGTTACTTATTATGCCATTAACTATTTAACAACTAACCCATAAATACCATACACCATCATTAAATAGCACCCATGAGAATATAATACAATTAAAGCAACATTTATTATATACACTTGCAAAACTATTTACACTATATACAGAAGTTCTTCAAAAGAGCGCACATTCGAACATAACACATTGGTGGCTCACAAAACACGTAATGGCTGCCTAAAATTACACAGTCTCATAAAACAAATATGTTATTTTGTTCCTAAATGAGATACATCCTTTTTACAATAAATCAGTCATAGTAGATTTAAAGCCCGCTTCGTTCTAATATGGTTGACCTTTACATATAAGAGTTGTGTTAGTACAACACCATATAGTATATGGTATAAGATTCATGCCATATTATAGGAATATTTACACAAGAGTAAAAAATAATAAATAACAATATGTGTTGGAAAATGTTATTCAGAAAAAAAAATCACCTGCAATAATATTAGGATGTGTTTCAATACAAGCCTAGTAAGATTGCAGGTGGGTATCATTTTTCAACTAATGTCAGCTGACAAGGACGGTCTCTATCTTTAGTAATTGCCTCAGTTTATCGGTAACCCGTATAAGCGACACTTTGGACGCGCGCACGTTCACTTTTTCACCCGCGCATAGCAATTGGTGGCATTGGGCTCTCTCTAAGAACTCTTGTGTTCGTATTTCACGTAGCAACTCCTTGGGTGATCCAGAACCACAGTGGATTTGCTTTAAAAGGCTGTCTTTTGATTTTATCTGAAAATAAATGACAACCATTTTAGTTTTGTGTTGTGAATAAATGTAAGTAATAATTAAAAGATTATATCTTATTTTTATTTGGAATATGGCAAAATCAACGCCGCGCATTGTTTTTACCACAGCAAAGAAATGAAAATCATTCATTTCCTTCAATGGGAATCGAACCCACAGACGTTACATTTTCGTGTAGTAGCGACAAATTATTAGAAATAGTGTTGAATATAAATGCTTTTATACCTGTAAAATATTAGTAACATCCTGCAATAAGCACCACAACCCATCTGCTGGCTGTCCAGGCACGGTCCGCAGACTATAGAAGGGGGGCAGTGGCGTCTCAGTGCACTGAATTTCTATCATGGAGTCGGGCGGCGGCGGCGGCGACGCAGGCGGCGGGGACGATAACGGGTCACAGCCGAGCTCTTCGCGATCTATTCATATCAAAATAGTTCGTTAATCATACCATGAAACAAGAAATTCCAATTAAATAGAACATGTTAACGGATGCCGACGACTCAAAACGTAACGGGAACCAGTATATATGTTAAGTAGCTTATTCTTAAAAAAACAAGTTAATTTTTATAAGTTAATATATGAAAAAAATATTATTGATTCATTATTATTTTACTCACCGACAATTTGTGCTAGTGATGGAAATCTCCAAGGTTCTATAGCCCGTCCTTGTACATCAAGTATATGAAGCCGCAACAACTTTGCAGCTACACCTTCCGCCAATTCTTCAGGAGTTTGACCGGCGTATGTTCCCAGTAGAGGATCAGCCCCATAGGCTAATAATAGTCTAATAATTTCTACGTGACAGTTCTCACAAGCTTCGTGCAGTGGTCTGTAAATAATAAATTAGATTTGGTATCACTTGTATTTCCAATGTACCTATTCTTTATATTCATAATGCATATTACGGATGAACACTTTACATCAATCAATCTTTATTACCTTGTTCCACCTTGAGCTGCAGCTGAGACATTGGCACCATATTGAAGTAGGAGCTTAGCAATTCTTACGTGACCTTTAGCCGATGCCACATGTAACGGTGTGAAACCCGCATTGTCCTTCGCTGAAGGGTCGGCTTCCATTTTCTCCAGACAGTAAGCTACGCAGTCCTATGAAAGTACAAAAGAGTTAGACACATTGTTTATGAGAAGCCATGTAGTTAAGAGTCAATATAGTCGATAGAGATACAATACTTACTGTAAAACCAAGTCTTGCAGCACGGTGTAAATGCGTTTCGCCTATGCTTTTGTTAATAAACCAACTTTTGATCTCTTTTTGTATATCTTGGACGGACTCGGGACTCGGTTTGGGTGCTGCACGTCGAACTTTAGGCATATTATTTTCTCGCCTTATTATTTTCTTCTTTTTTCTAATATAGTCAAATCCCGAGCTAAATTTTCTTCTTCCAAATAACCTTTTCATACGTTTTTTTGGAATTCCGTCTGTTGTTCCCGGAGAGCTACTTTCTTCTTTACTTGTGTTTTCCTTGTTTGTTTCGTTAGGTGTCGATGTGTTGACATCTTTCTTGATTTTATTATTTGATATATCTTTTCTTCTCTTATGAGCAAAAGATTTCATTAAACTATTTCTTTTTTTTAACCGCAGTAATCTGCCTTTGGCATCATTTGTTTTTAACGATTTTGTACTTCTTAGACCATCTCTTATAGAACTGGATCTTCGTTTCAATTTTTCCTTATAAATTTTTTTAGGTTTGAATTTAGATTGATTATTCGGTTCTTTTTTTGTAACAATAGCTTGTTCACCATCATTATTATCAGGACTGCTGTCGTCTCTACATGATGTGGGTGGTGCCGAAGCTGGCCTATCATCGCCAAAAACTTCTTTAATCGTAGCTCTTTGTTTTAAAACCCTACTCTCTGTTCTTGTTCTAGATTTAAGAACCACTGGTGCAAACTCTTCTGTAGCACCTATTAAACCGTCAGTATCTTTTATAAAAGCCGTTCTAAACATAGTAACAGTTTCTTTTCTAAACGCCCCAAGGTAATAAATATCTTCCATTAATTTTTCTTTTTTCGCACTAAGATTTCCTTTGTTACCGTTTTTAACAAGACCTAAACTAGGCGTAGGAAGAAGTTCTGTAGCATTTGAACTTTTAGGAATCATTTTTGGTATCTTTTCTTCTTTGTCTTTTAATTTCCTTTTCGAATCCTCTTTTTTGCCACACTTTTGTATTAAAACATCAACGATTGAACTGCTTTTTTTCTTAGCTTTTACTGCAGAAAAAACTGTTGACGTAGACGCTTCGGAATCATAATGAAGCTTATTAAAAGCTGAACAGCTAGAGTTAGACTCAAGATCACTATCGAGATTTAGTTTATCGGGTCGTCGATATAATTCATCTGTTGCGGTAGACGGTGCAGATGATGGAGCTGGTGAGAGAGGTACAGGATCTAAATCAGGCAGCGACGTAGATCCTCTCGTTAATTGCGAAGCCGGACCTTTAACAAATGGACCTCCTGACCGTCCCCTTGGAATAGCAATAAGCCTAGTAGGCATCCGAAGAGATCTTTTGTACCTATACAGCTCTTCCTCCCAACCAGGATGAAAATCTGAGCCATCACCAAACCCAGGTTTACGCAATAGAGGTGAACTATTACTACTACTATTATTTTCCGTATCAATTTTTTTTATTGGTGACGATTTTGTTTTTGTAGAATTTTTGTTATCTTCACTTTTCCTATTTTTTCTTACACGGAGTCTACTAGCTACACTTAGTGTATCATCGCTGTCAGACGACGACTCTTCATTGGCCTTTTCTTTTTTAATATTTTCTATAGATATCGACTTTCCCTTTGACCTAGATAATTGACGAGATTTTGGTTTATTATGTTTTTCATCCTTTGCACTTGAATCTGTTGATTTCCTGGCTGTAGAGTTCATTTGATCATCGCAGCATTCTAATTTTACATACGCTGATTTTTCTGATAAATCTTTCAGCAATAGTTGTTTATCCTTTAATAGTTTCAAAGGTTCATCTTCATCGCTTGATTCTAGCTCTTCTTTAATAACGGTCTTCGTGTGTTCTATTTCATGAGGTTCTTTTTTGACGGGTACAATAACACTATTTGATAGTTCTGATTTTGATGTTCTGTGTTTTGATTTAGAATTATTTTTAAGTTTAGAGGCTTTATCATTATCTTTTTCAGTTCTCTTATCAGTTTTTGATTTTTCTTGTTTATTTTTAGGTTTTGCTTTTAGTATAAGATCAGGTTTAGCCAAAGTTGATATTACTAAACTATCCACTTTTTCTTCATCTTCATCTATTGGCTCCTTCTTTATATCTACTAGAAGTGGTTCTGGATCAATTTTTTCAGTAGCAGTTTCATCTTTAGAATTTTGATCAGTGTTACATTCATTTTCTTGGTCTACGGTACTAATACGCTTTTTGCAACTTTTCTTTTTGTGACATCCTGT
The DNA here is from genome assembly GCA_016802625.1 of Heliconius numata. NCBI lineage: Eukaryota > Metazoa > Arthropoda > Insecta > Lepidoptera > Nymphalidae > Heliconius > Heliconius numata. Next base: position 119,521 of record JAEBDU010013376.1, on the reverse strand, counting down.
TTTCAGTTGTTCCATAAAATTGTCACATTCATTAGCCCAGTCCATATCTAATTCTTCTGATTTATAATTTGATTCTAAAGAATCAATTTTTTCTAATATATTTTCTGTTTTAATTTGTAAAACAGCGTCTTTTTCGATTTCTTCTATATTCATTGGTTCAATTTTTACATCTGGAATGTTAGATTCGTTAGGCTTATCGTGTTTCAGTACAGATTCTAGACGTAGGTTATCCTCGCGGATTTGATTAAACAGATGTTGTTTCTGTGATTTTGGGAGAGGTTTATTTTCTGAGTGAAGTAAATTGGCTTTCAAGTCCATTTTAGCGGAACTATCATTAGAGGGTGGCATAACTTTTAATTCAGCCTTTGTTCGTATTCTGGAAGCAACATCTATTTCTGGAGATTTCCGTTTAAAATCAGGACTGTCAAATTTCTGGTACTCAGAATCTTTAAGTATTGAGTCCACAGCTTTTGGCATTTTTATTTGATGTCCTAAAGGCAGTGCTGATTGATTAGATATATTAGTATTTTGAATTGTTTCAACTTCATTGTCTGCAGGGATATCCGTGATGACTATAACAGGGTCATCTGTGTCATCTATAACTATGAGATCAGGAATCTTTTTTGGAGGTTTAACTGGCTCCAAATATGCTGTTTGTTTTGTTTCTAAACTATTTCGTAATATACTTAAAACATTTTTATCAGCAGGTTGAGCACCATTCTGTGTATCTAATTGATGTGAGTGTATATCTCTATGGCTCGGAATCTTCTGTATAATATGACGACTGTTATTAGACGGTATTCTTTCATGATAGTGCCTGTGGTAGTCACTGGAGTCTCTACTTACTGTTTCAGGATAATGATTACTGGAATAACGATGATGACTATGATTTTCACGATACGTACTTGTGGCAGCTGATCGCTTTTGGTCGTTCTGGTAAGTATCTAATCGCTTGTGGCTGGCGTAGCTATAAACTGGTTGACTTATTAACTCATGGTGTTCACGTGTTGACTGACTTATTTGTTCTATCCGACTGTCCGATGACCATGTTTCATAACGAACAATTTTCTCAGGAATATTGTTTACAATCGGCGCTGACGGCCTTTTTCGTTCTTCAATAATTAATTGACGATCATCTCGAATTTTACTTTCCGAATAACGATCTTCACCACTTGATCTAGTAAGATCTATACGTGGGACATAGTCAGATTGTTGGTTAATAGACCCATTGTATTTATTACGTTCATTATTTATAGGTCGAGATTCTACGGCATAATTTTCAACCACTGGCCGCGAAGAATTATAAGTACCATTATAACGCATACTAGGATGAGAATTTTGCATCACATTATATTGAACATGGTTAATATTTCGTTCTCTATATTGAGCAAAATCAGGGGCGAAATCTACTTTATGTGACGCAACATAGGCCGGTACTGAATTACGACTACTCGACGTTGGTCTGGCTTGCAATGGAATATTATCATTTTTCATTGACGCAGAATCGATAACGTCATCTTGAGTGGTAGAAGAATCTGCAGAGTTTTTGACTGTTTTTACAGATAAATCAAGTGGAGATTCACGTTTTTGTTTTGTTTGATTCATTTCATTTACCAATGACGTGACAGACACTGTCATCCGTGCCTGTTGACTAGGATATCCAGGTTTAGCGGTGGATCGAGAGGGTGATATTTGCACGTGAGAAGGTGCTGTATAATCATAACTAGTCTTTGGGGCGACAGCCGTACGATATGAAGATCTAGACTGAAGAGTTTGCGGCCGGGGTTGAGTAGTATTTTGCGTTACTTGAGCTGTTGCATTTGGTGCGTATCTAACAGCGGAGGTTGACGGCGTTTGATAATGATAGCTGTTTCTTGCATCAACGGATCTGCTCCTACTTATATACTCCCCTCGGGGAGGTAATCGCGAGATTTCATGACCTGGTAATTGAGGCTGACTCGGTACACGCTCTGATGGGCGAACCGCATAATGTGGATTTATAGCTTCCATATTTCCATGTTTATATTGGGTAGTACGTTGCGATTCTATCCTCCGATTTGGTATGGGTGCAGGTACAGGAATCGTTGCTACTGGCCGATATCCAGAGTAGGCTTGCTGTGGATCATACTTCCTCTGAGGCAGAGTTGGTTGCCTTTCATATTGAGACCTATTATAAGATGGAGACTCACGACGTTGCGGCATCGGATACCCTTGAGCAACACGATTATCCATTGCAGCCAGTCTTTTAGCTGGGGGTAAATGTTGTGGGTGATGTATTGGTGGGACCCTATCATTATGAGGAGGTGGCGCTTGGGCTGATGGAATAGAATAACGTTGATTAGACACATTATGATTTGATGCGTCATTATAACGACCACCATTAGCATTGTGTTGCGTAATAGTACTTGAAATCCTTGCATACGTCTGTGGACTGTGACACGCTGTCATAGATGGTTGCGGAGAGGCAATTGGTTGGCCATGACAGTTTCTTCCATTTTCAACTAAATTTGCTTCATACTGATATCGTGCAAATGCCTCGGAAGAACGACTCGTAGGGTATTGATCTATTGAACGTGTAGCGAAATGTTCATTTGGCCTCACCGTAGGAGTTTGCACTCTGTGTATTGTACCACGGTATTGTATTGAAGGATCAATTTGCTCCGACGGAGTAACTGAAGGAAGAGAAACTTCTGACGGAGGTCGTACCGGGGATGGACTTGGAACAACCGGTGCTGGCGCCGGTGACGGTAACATATGAGTCGTTGGCTTCCGTATTATATGAGAGGGTGGCGACAGTGTTCCCAACGGTTCTTCTTCATCTTCAATTTCTGGTTGTTCACGACGTTTTTCTGCTGCTTCACGCATTACGGTAGCCTTGTGAATAATATGTGGTTCAGGTTCAATAGGCTCGGACGGCGGCCGCGGTGGTGCCACGGGCGTCGACGCAGGAGTTAATGGTGGAGCAGCAGCTGCTGATGGTGGTCTTGATGACGGTGTTGGAGCCCCAGACAATGCTGGAGTGCCCTCCTCTGTTGAAGAACCTGCAGGCCACATTTGTTGGCCGTTTCCTCCTTGTGCCTGCTTCGGTAATCCCATAAAGTACTGACGCGTCCCTTCCAACAACACATTGTTGAAACTGTCATCCATACTACGCACTCCCGCTCCAGTACCACCACCTGTAAAAAATTAAGATACTTTTAAATATATTTTAAAACTAAAACATAGATATACCTTATTTTCTATCTTGTTTAAGTATAGCTATATTCGATTTAGAAAGTGCAATAACTTATATTCTTATATCGGTTTTTAAGCGTAGATTAGGTTAGTTACTTTAAAGTTTTTGGAATTTTGAAGTTTCCTAATGTAAAAAGTGTGCGGTAAATACCTATAAAAATCTGTTTGCTCGCACCCCAAACCCCTTCTTTGCTCTCGTCTTTTACGTACATTACCGGCTGCACATCCGGCACTGTATAGGATATCTAGGCGAAGTATAAAATAAATAATATTTCATACATAACCTACACGTTTAAGGTATTCTGTACATTATATAGTTATTCTATAGAACACCAGATTATATATATTGCCAGTATATATATTAAGATCTTTACTGTTGAAACCGATCGAATCCACTTTTATTACTCTTTATAAGTTTGCGCTAATTCCTTCAATTAACAAAGAAATTTAACAAAGAAAATATTGGGCCCTCACATCTCATCTAAACTTATAATAAAATCGTAAGAGGGTCGATGTCTGTACTGGGAAGATATTTAAAAAAAAAATGATATTGGGAACCTTTATTAACGTAATAGAACCCAAAACAATGATTTTTAAAATTTTGCGAAGTTCAGAAGTGCGTTTGTTTTTGCGAAGTTCAGAATCGGCTTAACCGATTTAGATGCGGTTTTCACTATTGGATTCTGGTAAGCTCCCGAAAACATCTAGGGTTTATTTTATAACAAACGGTTCATAAATAAAAAAGTTATGTCAATTTAAAGTACTTAGTTAGGTAGATTTTTCTTAAATACACTTAAATAAACATTTGAATGATTCAAGCGGGCGTAGCTGCACAATCCCGCTATTATAAACGTATTTAACGTTAATAAATATAAACGACACATATAATATCTAATATTAAAATATTTCAGGTTAAGTAAACCATCATATGTAAAAGTGTATATCACATTGAATAAATAAATTAGCTGAAACGGGTTTAGCATTAACTTTGATAATAATCGATCGGCATAGTTCACGCTACGTAGGACCTAAGGTACGTTAAGGGGTCGTTACCCGTCGGTTGCCCTTGAGCGTTCCTCGCCCCCGCTACAACGAACCTACACGCACTGCGCACACAAGGAGAGACTTCCGCGAGACTTTACTAAAAAGTTTACCGACCTTATTAAGCATGTCAATGTCATCAATCCCTCTTATTATAGAGAAAGAACATATTTTAAGACGTATGAATGACAAATCATTTTTTTATTTTAGAACATTATCTATTATTTAATTATATTTCATAAAATTTGCACTGAGACGTTGTCCCCTTTCTCCTCATTACAATTTTTCCGTAATGTCTCAAAGGTTGTCTGGTAGAGATTGCTCAAAGCAATAAGACCACCTTTGCATACGTGTTTTTCTTTCAATTTTATTTGTGTTGTTCTTTGTAAATATTTCTTTTATGTGTGCAATAAAGTATATTCTATTCTATACTCTATTATTTTTAATTATCAGCATACTTTAATGTAAGCGGAAAATAGTAATAATTATTCAATATAACTATTAAATAATTATTTATATACATATAATTAATTAATTATGAGCGTGTGCAATTATTTTGTATGTTTTAGTTTCGTTTTAATATAATTTTGTGTAGTTCTCCCGGGCCTATACCGCCCGTACCGTCACGTATCTCCGTGACAACCGCCCTCGATCGATTAAAGCCCTAGATGGCTCATATGCGTAGCCCATATTTACCTACAGAAACATAAATTACTATACAAATTACAAAGACTATTATGTTGAATCCTTTATAAGATAAAAACAAAAATACGAACTTAACGAACGTACTTAACAAAGTACTATGACAACATTATATCTTAGGTTATTATTTTATTTAAGTAAATACGTTTTATAATATATGAGGTGTGAGGGCCCAACATTATTTTAAAAAGTTATAGAATAAAAATAATAACATAGAACGTTCATTACATTTACTAAATAAAACAGACTGAAAATGCCGTGAACACTACAAAGTATATATTAGAATACTTGTTTGCATTAGCACGAATACATTAACGACCAACTAGTTATATATTTATAAACAATATATACCAAGTATTGTGTAATTATGTTATGCATTTGTGAGGATTCCTTGTCAACTCAGGTATTGCTACAAGTTTATACATATGCATGGAGAGCGTTTCTGCATACCTTAAACTCTATATATACTTATAATAAAATTATTATAACTAATCGGTGTCTGTATATGGAAGAATTCAGGATAACTATTATATTACTGGGGACAGTTATCAATGTATATAGAAAAGAACTCAAAACATTAAAATAATTTTAAAAACTGTATGTTTGTATGTGCGTTTGTTCACGCTAATCTCAGAAACGGCTAAACCGACTTAAATGCAGTTTTCACTATTTCTGATTCTGGATTCTGGTTTAGTATTTTGTTCGACAATATCGCTACTTGCTAAACGAGATATTTTATACAACTGTTTTATTGAAAGGCCTAAATCTTTAGTTTTCAGTGTTTTGCTGTTCGATATTTTTTGTAAAATTATTATTTGTATGATGATAAAAAATACCGAGATTTCAATATTTAAGATTCTCCGATGTAAGTTGACGTCATGTCTATAGAACCAATTATATTTAATACGGTTTAGCTAATGGACATTTTTCTATTAAATACGACATTTTTTGTGAATGTTAAAAATAATATTAATTGTTAAATAATAAACTCATAATACACATCATTTACCTTGCGATGACAGCTATCCTCCTTGATGAGAGTGGCAACCCCCAATCGCGTTCATGTCTCTTCCTTTGTATTGGGTGTTATCTAAAAAGAATAATAATAATAAATATACTTTACTGCACATTAAAAAAACAAATATAAACTTAAAAATAATAAAAAAGTAAAAGGCGGCCTACGCTGTTAAAGTAATTTCTTGAAAAGAAAAAAAAATAGTGACATTAATTACAATCGATCGTTATAAGCTAGATATTAATACAAAAACAATCGTTGCCCACCGCTTCTGGCACTATTCTACACGTGGCGAATATACCTACAGCAATAAAAACATGGGACAATATGTCGTTATAGTGTCGTTTTGTAAATAGCAAATAATGAAACAGAACGTAATTAATCTACACATATTATAATAGAATTGTAACTAATTGATGTCTTTACATGGAAGATTTGTGAGAAAATCTAGCAGTTAGCTATGCAGTTTTCATAATTGTATTTTGGCAATCTTCCCTTTAACATTAAGTGTTTGTTTTATGTCAATAGGTCCATAAATAAAAAAGGTATATCAATATAAAATATTTTGTTCGACAAAATTGGTACAATTTAGGTAGGTACAAAACTTTTATTGTTGCTAGTGTAGCTGGGTAGTTAGAGGGAACGGAGCACCAAACGCTACGGTCTCTACATATCTCATACCCTTTTATTGTGTTGGTTGAAACTTTAGTTTAGTTAATTTATAGATGATATTGTCTTTAAACTGATAATGTTTTTGAACAGGAAATTAATTTAGATTACTAAACAATACTCCCCCCACTTTCCGCCGAAATCTGAAGGCATTACGAGTTGAGTGGTGGAACTCAACGCCGCGATTTGCCTCGAATACAAAAGCGAAGAAATAAAAATATTAATTTAAATAAATTCATTTCCTCGAGTGGGGATCGAACCCACAACCAGTCGATGTTACAGTCACACTAGTGCGCCACGACTAAATAATAAATGTGTAGTTTAAGCAGGCGAAGCCGCGAGCGGGTCGCTAATGTCAAATATACGTATATCAATAATGCGGATATAGTATTTATAAGGTAGCCTGGACATTGACCTACATACAATTCAGCCTAATAGATTATTCAGTACATCACGTGAATTGACTTGTAAAATGATATTTGTTGAATAACATTATGCGTTGCAAGTCATACATTGCATAAACTGTGTTTGCTGAAATGACAAAAAATAAATATAAAGGAAAAACACACTTTTATCTTTACACATATCTCACATATGGCGGTGTAATCAAAAGAAAAAGAAAAATTACGTTCTGAATGACGAAATTAAACACAGTTTTTTTAAAAAAGACGAAAAAAACATCTATATAATAAACATAAGTATTTACCTAGCTGTATTCGAACCCACAAACTTCCAACTGCGCACATAAATACGTCAAACGAATTTATTTATATATTATAATAGCAGATATACTATATGTTGGACGAAATAAATATATATATAGAAAACACATAAGGCGTCATCATATACACACAAATACATGTTTCGTTTGTGTGCACTATTTATACGGCTCACAGCTGTGCCGGTCATTGCTCCCGACGCAGAACAAGGTGAATTGTAAGACTAGCGTTTTTGTCTTCGCGCTGAAATGTGACTCGTGCACTTGTCGATTTATATATTATAATAATAATAATAAATAATATAATATTTAGAACTAAAATCTTCTAATTTTTAAATAATTAATTATCCATACCTATATTATAAATTCGAAAGTAACTCTAACTCTGTCTGTATGTCTGTCTTTTACGCAATCAGAGATAAACCGCTAATTTAATTGTGATAAAATACTCATATATAGATACTTGAGGGACTAAGGATGAACATAGGATGTTTTTTTTCTTATATCTGTAATATTTTCGATATATACCAACATATTAAAATATTTATTAATTTGACATGCAATTTATTCCGCCATGTTAATAACAACCGTCGCTACCGTCGTGCGACCGTTGCTAAGCAACGTTTTGCAAAGTTTATTGTCAGAAAACGTCACCCAAAATGAGCTTGCTTAACGCATCTCTCTTGAAAACTGAAAATAATTTCATAAATATTCGTATAGTTCAAGCGGGCGTAGCCGCGTGCGGGTCCACTAGTATTTTTTATATATTTGTTTCAAATAACAATAAAACCTAACCTAGTTATATATACCAGGGAGTGTTGTCTTATTCTTCAGTAATATAATGTTATTATTGTTTTTTTTATTATATAGAATATTGAATATTAAATATAGTATATACTTAAATCGTTCCCTCATGCAACTTTTTCCTAAAAGTCTACCCTTTTTTACCGATTTCAAATTCGAAGTTCTAAATTCAATTAGTACATAATTATAATACATATATTTTTAATATAACAATTACTTATAATTTTTATCCAAGATGTCACAAATGTCACTCTTTAGAATTATTTTAACGTTATTGTTGACAATCATTCGTTTACATAAGTAATGATAGTATGTAAACATTAATAGAATTACTAAGAGTAAATAGCAAGGGCTCGACGGCCCAAAAGGTCGAATATTCCGCAAAGCTATATTGATAAGGGTTCTGAGGGGAGTGAAAATTACACCCCTAGTCTCAAAGGTTCGATAAATGTGACAGAATTATGTGAATATGGGGTTGAAATAATTAATAACATGAAAATTAGAACATTGTAAAATATATAATATATATGTATAGATAATATTTATTACTGTCTTGTCAGGTTTGACATGTAAAAGCACAAAGTAAAAGAAAATACATATGTGAGAAGTAAATGAAAAGGATCAAATATTTTAAAAATTTGCAATGAAGTAAGTAGGTACTCATAACATCCTCTCTTTAAATAAAATGTGATTTTTTCGTTTTCTGAGAAACAAGGAAAAAAAATAGAATATAGACTTTTCTAATTATAAAGAAATATCCTGAACAAGAAAATTGTAGGTATCATTATAAAAATACGTTATAAAAAGAACCAAGGCTATTTCCATAATGTTGAAAGAATATTTGGCGGTTTTTGCTGCTTTTCCCCATAGCTGCATAGGGCAAGAAGAGGTAACCTACTGTCCATTTTCAAAGTGGGAACATGAAAATAATTTAAATACTAATTCAAAATATTAACATGGTGATTTCTACATAATTAAGGTAATGAGGTAAATTATGTACTTTCATATTATATACTTCGACACGCAAAATTCCAACGCAACGCTGTTTATTTTTACTCGCGAAATGTATTTGTCATTTCTTTAAATAAACATACATACATTGAGACTATTTATTTCGTATATTTTATTTAACTCAGTGAGTTAAATAAGATTAAACAAACAATTCTATTCCAGAAATGTTCATATTCATAATAAAATATTATTTTTACAATTACAATTAATTTTCATACAAATTAAATAAAAGAATAAAAATTGATATTATCAACTAAGAAAGTATAATCGTTTTAGTCATATTTTAAATAAGAAATATATGTAAATATTATATTATTGCGGCGTACACGCGATAATTCAATCGGCGATTGTTTTCTCGAATTGTACCTACTCGGAGAAATAATGATTACCTTCATAGAGGTGTGAATATATAAATAACTGTATCTATACAATATAAAGTAATTCAATTTTTTCAATATTAATAGTAAAAGAACACTTATTATATGCCATCTATATTCCGGAAGGTCGTACGGACGAAGAAAATAACTTCAAGGTAAGTTTAATGACGGAAGAAGTAGCTCTGGCAAGGGCGCTGTCTCTTGATAGAAATGCGAATTAAGATTGTCCTGTTGTGTTCTTTGACCCTGTCGCTATTATTGGCCAAGGTGTAATGAAATGAAGCGATATATCTTTTAAATCTATAAATAATCGCCTTATACAGATTTTATTCAGGAAGTATACATTTAATATCATCATCATTAAAAAAGCGCGAGTCGGGCTCGCCCAACGAGGATTCCGTATAGAAATTGGAGATCTCGAGGGTTAGAGGTTAGAGGCTTAGCTTAGCTTAGCCAGAACCCTTTCATCTGACACCTCACTTTAGTTTAATGACAAATTTTACTCACTCCTTAAGACTTTTTTAGAATTTAATCACAATTTTTTTTAAGTAAATGGAGAAATACTTTTTTTTCAGGATCATGGGGCCATAGATTTGAGTAAATGTTTTGAATTTCAACTCGATATCTAGAACCGTTTCTGAGATAAAGGTTCTTGACAGACAGACGGACGGACAACACAATGATCTTATATCCTTTTTTCCTTAAAATATACGGAACCCTAAAAAGAAAACCTTGAATATGGTTCAAAATATTCTTAATAAGTTTTTTAAACTAAAAATACGTTTCTTCAAGCATGTATATATAAGTAAATCACAGTTCGCAGCAGTTAAATAAATTATAATAAGACGAATGAGCATATTCTCTAACGTATTTAATAGCTCTATGATATCACCGAGATGCGCGGGCGCGCCTGTGGCCCACATATCGCGTTCTATTTATCACCACTCGGCTCGAGCGTTGTCTATAATTAGATGGGTATTGTTTATTAAGTTCGACTAACTTTTACGAAAATATTGTTTCCTGTATTTATTTAATCTTATACATATCAAAATCTGACCTTTAAATTTTATATTATATAAATTACGTATTAATAATAAAAAGTTTAATAACTTTAAAATAGTAAAAAGTTTAATAACTTATTTTTTTTTAATCACAATTCTAATTTTATCGGCCATTATAATTCTTAATGTTTATTTATTATTATAATAAACAAAAATTAATGTACAGAAGGGTAATTAGTAATTACTGTAATTATTTCCTCGAAGTAGCAAAAAATCTCAAACGTCATCTGAGTAAAAAAGGGGAATCAAAATCATATTTACGCCGTCGTGGCATAGAGCAGTTGATTTCTACATTATTTTCAATTTCAATTTTAACTCTATTCTCTCTACTCTATTTTGTTTATTTATACCATAAATATAGTTTTTATATCTAGAAGAATAGTATCTAAAAGGTGAAAAAGAATAAAAAAATGCAGGCATAAATGCCTAGGTTCTGCCAACCTCGCAAGATAAATTCTCATTACTTGTATTTAAAGGACTTCACATCTGTTTGAAGTTTGAAGAAGTAACGTACGCAAATAGGTCGTGATAAAATACCTGCTGGCTATTTTAAGAATTGAAACTAGTAGAGTTATCCGTTTGGAATTTGTCCAATGTTCATTACAAATTGTGTATATTAATGTATTGTTGTTTACTTTCTATATTGACCCTACTGTCAATTTCATATTACGATTGCTTGTAATAATAATAAATAACATTCCCGATTATTTGCTTCGATTGCGATGTAATATTTATTGAATATGCTTACGTTAAAAGCTATACATTGATCGCGAATAGTATTATAGTAGAATCTTTGAATAATTTCAAATAATTATACTTAGATAACATGTTTTTGTAAAAGTTACACATAATTTCTTTATTTGTTCGTAGAATACATTTCCCATTTGGAGTATAATAAAATACAATTCTCGGACAGGTTAACCAAAATGAAGTATTAAAACATCAGCAACATGCAATTTGTTCTTGTTTCTTAGTATGGCAAAATATTTACTCACTTATAAAAAATATTTAAGTTAATTTCTGTATGTTTCTATATATGTAGCGAATGAATAATACAAAACCTATCTATATTTGCCGAAGAGGAATCGAAGTTTCCTCTTCCCCCATCGCTGCAACAGTCGTGACTTTCAGACATCGTCAGTTCGACCGCGTCTTGTGACACGCAAGCGAGTTGTTTTCCTTCTGTTTGTGTGTCAGTGGGTCAATAGCTGGTTACTGAATTTTGAAGCAATACTAAAACCGGTTCGTAAATTACATTAGCTAAGCCTAACTCGAATGCAGAGATATCGTGAATGCGAACCGTCAAGGTTTCCACGAATCAGTGCTCTTTATTTAAAGAAATATTGAACGAACGACACGACCAATTTAACATCACAATTAAATGATATACCATATTTCATTATATACTTTAAATATTTACTTATAAATTTGCAATTGAAAATGAATGCCAGAAGCCACCACGTTACCGAATATAAACTTGGAATTTCAAAACATTTGTATATTTCAAAAGTCCAGTTGATACATAAAACATTAGTTCCGGAGTTCAAGCGGCGGCGATTACGCAAATAGATATGAAAATCGTGGATAGCAGATAGCAACGACACGATAAAGATCATAGTTGTGCAAACGAGCCGGGCCGAGAGTGGGTCAGCGGGCCAATGTCACTAGCTTGCCGCGAGTTCTAAATGCAATAAATATTACACTATTATTTAAAGAATTGCTTCCAAAAGGATATATTTTTCGTATTTCGTACTGTCAAAGATTTTCGGTTTTGAGGTTTGCGAAATACTTACATTATAGAAATTTAGACTCAGGTTCAATAAATTCTCTCTAGTTTCGATGCTAGAATGTTATTATTTTTTAAAAGGCCAACTTATAAATTAATTGTTGTTATTTTACTATTAATATACTTTCACCGTGAGTGAGTGTACGTTTGAATCTAACTTTAACTATAGAGACTATCTTCTGGAATCCAGATGTCTTGAACTTGTCTGCTAAGTCAGCTAAAACTTGTTCAAAGATTTACGAAAATAGCGAAGTACTAAATGCATATATAATATACATATATGTAATTTTTTTTATACCTTCATGCCTTACTCTGCTTAAAGAACCTATTGTCAAGACTCTTAATTCTCCGTTTCCGTCCGATTTCGAAACATTGTATTTTCAGTGGCAAACTCATAGCCGCGCTTTGTCTTGTCAGGGCGGGGAAATAGAAATGAGTTATTCCCACAAGTGGGTTTGAATCCACAACGGATAATGAATTTAAAATATATAGATTTACTTTACATACACATACTTATTATAAATATAGCTACAGGCGTAGTAGGATACAAAGAACAAAGTATGCATAACAACACTTATTCGAAAACGGTAATAATAATATGAAATTAATAACCTATATACGTATATAACTATTCTACATATATCAATTGGCTATTTTATTTTTGATCGTGGTATTATTTGGTGACTAACACGACGGGTCGGGTTACGTGGAATACCAACGGACGGTCACTTCTCAAAATTGATGATTAATATAGTATTTCATTGTTTACATTCTTGTGTGACAAAATATTATAGTTATCCTAAAAGTTTGGAAATCCATAGGAAGTTTTTAGAACTAAGTGAATTTCCGGAAATATGTTTCTATGAAAATGTTATGAATTGAAGCATTCAATTCTAGTTCAATATCTCCGTAACAAGCTTTTAGAGGAAGCTTTCCCACCAGGAAATAAAAAATGTAAGTATTTCAAGAGTATCAGGTGCGTCCCATTGCATAAATACTTAATCTATGTTCATATAGCGGGATTAAAGTAAAACATTAGAATACATTTCAATCTGTCATGTCGATATGTCTTAAACATTTTTTGGTAATATATAAGTAATTTTAAAATAAACAACCATATTTTTAAAAAGAGTTGCCAAATAAGGTAAAAATGACTGTTACTTCACACATTTGCCGTCCCAAAATCCCACAAAGATAAAAACATTAACCTGTACACCAAGTATTAAAGAAGTATGTATGTATAGATATATTAATAATGTAAGTAGTACAAACGTAAAGTATTCGACACGTAATAATCCGCAATCGAACGGCGAGCCAGGCGTGCCGGGCGAGCACCAGCGACGCGGAAGTTGTGGTGAAAGTGCGCCGCGGTGAAAGCGTTTACCTAATCGCGGCCGCAGTTACATCAGATGTGAAAGTCAATGTTATAGGCACAGACCGCACTCTAATACTTTATTATTATATATAGATATATAACAGAACTATATATGTAATTTGACACTGAACTTTAATATGCAATTGTATTAGAAAACTAAGTTTTATATACATATACCTTCGAGATACTCCGTTCCCCATTTTTAACAAATAATAATTAATTCTCCCAACTGGAATTGAACTCACAACTATCGTGTTACAATCACACCCTTGTGCTCCTGTGCCAAGCTGCCTCAATAATAATAATAATATATATACGTCATTATTTATATTACGTCATAATTATCATGTTAGTAAACAGAAGTATAACACGGAAATAATATATTTCTTGTCAATCTCATTTGAACCTAATAAGAATCACATCAAATGTTAGCAAGATAATACTCATATAATATACCTATAATGATGAAACGAGCAACGAACGGGAAAAGGCAGGAACGGGAAAATATTAAAATACGTTTCGTTGACTTATTTAGAAAAAAAGCTCAGTTTTATGCTTAAAATATTATTTAAAAAAAATGGAAAACCGCTTTTTTTCCATTTTCATATAATATATACATTATTACAGAGATCGACGCCCGCACGTGACAATACGATTACAGATAGCAACTATGAACTCTTTTAATAATATCACGTTCTGCTAAATAACTTTGCAGTAATCTATTACAAAATTATTATTTCATAATTATATTTTATAATTTAAATAAAAATAAAAATTTATTCCTTTTAATTGTTACATTCATATATTACACAATACTATTAAATTTTAAAATTCTAATTCATAAATATTAAAAAGAATGTAGAGAAAGCGGAGGGGTGTTATCTCTCGAAACCTTTGCGACTAAATGATAGAGTATCTAAGTAGGTCATGAGAGACGTACATAAACTTGTGACTAGCGAATCTACTGAAGTACTTGAATAGGTACTTTGACGTATTATTTACTTTATATTATATATCGCGTTTATTTAACTTCACGATCTTATTAACAGGACTATATAGAGTTCTAAGGATCAACTAAATAAGGTAGAATATTTTTTTTTTATGGAAAAAGGACAAGGCAAACGAGCGTTCGGGTCACCTGATGATGATCACCGCCGCCCACGACCCCGTGCAGCACCAGAGGAGCTACAGGTGCGTTACCGGCCTTATTACATTCCAGCTTGCATAATATGTATGAAAACAAAACACTTATCTTCAGAATCCTTGGCCTAAATTTAAAATAGATAATTGTTATCGCGTGACCCGCTATTGTTAATGTCTATACTAATTTAAATTGTACATAATTTCAATTTCCCGTATTCAAGACGCCGTATGAATGTTAACTTAAATGTCATCGTTTTATAAATACGTTTTACATATAAAATTTCCCCTAGTATGAAATATTTAGCGAGTCTTGTGAGTCTTGTGTTGTACGAGGTGAATCACCGCGTCCTACAGGCAAGGCTTGATTGTTATTTTATTACGATATTCTCATTAAAGTACTTTCCATGTTGTTAATATTCATATATTTATCCTTATTTTTTATCTAAATGCATCTCTTGCATTGTATATTGTAATTAGATTGAACTTGCACACATCAGGCCATTTTCTGCTCACCTTACGGAGAATTAATTCTTTACTAGATTTTAAATATGTAAAACAATTTAACCAATTATTATTATTGAGACACGATATACACGTCCTTGTCTATAATCCACCATCTTTAAGAAAAGACTTATCAAATTAACATACGTTACGGAGAATACGAGACATCATGCTAATTTTATACAAAGCTGATTCATCCATTTCCTTTTCAAAGAATCATAAAACACTTTTAACGTGAATTATGAGAAGTCGATGTTAAAACGCTTTGAAAAAGCGTTAAGCCTAGTTATTATGATTGAAACTGTTGATTCTTAAGTAGATTTAACGAGTAGCTTCCTCGTCGGCAGCGGTGGTAGGAAACGCAGCCGCCCGCGAGTGCGCCTTGACCTAGTTGTACTCTATGCCTCTCTACATCTAACTCTCGCAACCACAAGGCGCATTCGATCTTAGCATCGGCTGAAAGTGACCAATAAATATATTTTATATCTATTTTAACGTATACGACTTTAGCTTTCGTAATATTAGTGTTTCTGTTAATAGTAAATTTCTTTTAGCGTTTTACACGAACCCAAGTGTAGATTCTTCAAATCAATAAATAGTTTTTATATGTTTTTTACAATAAAAATTTACTAATGCGTCAATATTTACTTAAAACAAGATTTTGTTAAAAAATCGTATTTGTACAAAAGTTTTTATTAGGGTGTCTTATTATATTTTGCTAAACATATTATAGATATTTAGCATTAGACTTTCTTAAAATATATATCTAAGTATATATAAGGCATCACACATTCAATGGCCTTGATAGCAATAACATGATGTCCAAAAAATAGGAGTTAGTTGTGCTTAAATTACAAGACGGATATAATTTCGACCATGACTTCTAGATTTAATTGTCCTCTGAATATGAATTATGATCTTAATAATCGCATACTTGCCGTCAATAAATATAATATTAAATTTCCTCATTGCATTATTAAAGAAGTTTTATATTTAGTCTCGATCTTATATTTAAATAAAAAAACAGTATTTTTCTGTATTTTAGTTATTATATGTTTAAATTTTAAAAAAATATTTTTAACAGTTAAATTCACGATATATGACAAGCGCCCACTATCAAAGCATGTAATAAAATGATATCGTTAACGTTATCCACATTTTAATTCTTATTCCATTTAATGACCTTCGAATAAAATAAGGTTATCGAGTCGATATTTATTATGATATAAAAAACAGAATTAAAATAAAAAATAATAACGAAATTTTGTTTATAATTGTGTATAACTACAGAAACAGATAAAATATTTTACATAACAATAACAAAATAATAAAGAAAGAGAATATTAATTTTAACTGTGGATTGGAGATGAGATGAACTTTATTTAATGTTTTTATTTATTATTTTTTATATAATTATATTTTTATTTTTAAATTTGAAAATTTATCTGTTGACAGAAACTTCAACGTCTTAAATTTGTCTGTATTCTAGGAACACTCACGTGTTGGACACATACATATTATTTACGTGTAATGTTCCAAAATTAGTAAATTTGAAACGAGGTCGCGTTTTACGTCTCTTTCGACTTCCTGAGAATACCTAAGACTTTATGCTCTTTTTTTAAATAATATTACAATAATAATTTTAATTACCGTTTATGTTACTGGATATTTATTAATGTTATAAAAAGAACAACGACACTTTGTTCGGGAAAATGCATACAATGTAGGTGCTCTACACCTGCTAATAAATATATTGCCGTCCCGCAGAAGACTATTTTAAAAGTTATCTGGAATCTTTTTTCAGCTTAAACTTGATTACAAGTAAGTTTAAATATATATAAATAATATATGTGAAAACATTTAAAATATACAAAAGAACTGAATTTTTTTTATTATTCTAATTTTATGTTAAAATGTTATACAGAATTTTACATTATTTAACATTTTATTCGTGTAATTAAATTTGATATTTATTCCCTTCCTTGTACCTTGATGATGATAATTAAGTGTAATTTTCTAGCTAATTAAAGTTTTTAAATGGAAAGCGATCGCGATTACGATTCGCGGAAGAAATTGTGATCTGAATATTCAGATTTACGTTCGTTCATGTACCTCGCTTTCCAAGAACATAATACATACAAAGTATAGCGGCAGCTTTTTCACTTGTTAAAATATTGTATTTACTAAATTAAAACACAAAGAGCACGCAACAAAAGAATAAATATTGTTTTTTAATTATCTTGTTCCCTATTAAAAAATATAAGAAAAAGCAAATGGAATATACTATTAGTAGGTACTTACAATTGCCATCGAGCTGCTTAAAATCCAAATGGTTAACAATCCATTAACTAATGACACAAATCACTTATTTGCGATACACAATAACAGGATAGTAGACGTCGTGCTTACGTACAGACACTTCACTTATGTACAAACGGCACTCACTTCGATCCCGTGCGATACACTGGCACCGTCAAGTTAATTTAAATATACACTAACGTTTATTCAATAACAGTATAAATATGGTTACATAAAACTACACACACCGTATCTGGGCTCACACCCAGTTCCAAGTACCTGTAACAAAGCAAAGCCATAGTAAGTTTGGTCGTTCAAAACTGTTAGGAAATCTTTAAGATATTGTAATACACTGTCGAAACTCACATAAATAGTAATAAAATAAAGTAAGCACTGTAATTAAGTGGGACGTATAGTATTTCGTTATGAGAGAGCACTGAAACGTACTATCAAGAAACTGTCTGAACGCTGACTGGCACTGGCAGCGCGACGGGGGACACGGTGGGAGGGGAGAACAGACGGAGGACAGATCGAGGGAGGGAGACTGTCTGGTCGACTGGTTGGTCGACCTATTGGCACGGCACACACACAAACACTAATATACTGTCAGTAAAGTTTCTAGGCTGATTTATTTCACGCCTACCGTAACACGAACAAATAAAGATAATACAAAAATTTATTGAAAATGTTTCAGAATCACTTGTTTCTAATGTTTGTGCTATGAGACAAGAGATAGAGTCACCGTAGTTGCTGCAGTGTTGCAGACTGCTAGCCGCAACCTTCAGGAGTTCTCATGGCCACGCACTCGAGCGTAAAGGTCATCTCGCAATGTTGGTAACGAATAAAAATATTTTACAAATTGTTCTTTATCGAGGCCTCTACCTGAGAAAGCGACACTGCCAGGATTCACGCATAGATATTCGTAGATACGAACCATGTCGCTGATAAGACCGGTTATCCGAAACCTATTGAAGGAAACGCCAGCGAGATAAACGGAGTTGATAAGTTAAATACGTAAGCAAACACAAGGCATTGAAGGGCGCACAAAGTTTATCATATAAAATTATCAAATGTATTAAAGAAACATCTGAACAGGTCCACTTCCTACTTTACCGAATTCATCGCAGCAACCTTGTAAACACGTTAACGATATGTTATATAAAATATATATTTATTGGAGCTAATTTACGTAGATAATGTTCCTAAAATTTCAAATTTACCTAAATAGCTTCGTGCGTAGTGTGCTTCCGCATTATATTTTTAATTTGTTAATCCTCAGTAAGATTATTTTATTTTTTTGAACCTTTTCATGAAAAATAGTATAACGATTTACTTGTTCTAAATAGAGTAATAAGTAAATACATACATGTTATGGTTTTGAGTTGTTTGGTAAATTAAGCTTTTAAAATTGCTCTTGTTTGTGTTGTTCCTGTGTTGGTCGTATATCGCTATTTACGATTACATAGAAAATATAGAATACATAGAATTTCCAAAAAAAATTACGTAGAGTTTATTCCTATAGTTTACTATATAATAAAAGACTTCTTTACGGTAATGCTTGTTTAAGCGACTACGCGCAGAGATAAATAAAAATAAATGTGCGGATAATCTTCGTGGGGGTAACGCACTTGTTTGGTTCTGTGCGTCTTTCCCTCTCGCACTCGACTCGTTCAGGTTTTTTTTGCTTGTATACCGAGTCATCGCCTTACCAGTTCTTTATTTTTAATGGCAGCTACATAACTCGTGGCAAATGGCGAACCTTTCACTAAACGAATAGCATCAGATTTCTTAAGAAATTTGTGTAATTGTGAAATACAAATTACAAAAGTGCAAACTACTAATTATTTTTAATAGAATCTAAGCGCGGCGTTGAGTTCCGTCACTGAACATCCAATGCCAGAATTTTGCGGAAAGTGGCGAGCAGAGTGTCTTAACACTAGGCTACAAAAACATATTAATTAACCAGGAAGCTTTACTTACATATCGGGATCTCCTTGGCACATTGCAAAACTTTAACTCGCAAGGTTACATGCAATGCCAACGAAGATATCGTTTTAGAGGCCGATCACGTTTTAAAGAATACTTTTTCTATTAATTTACGGTATTTATCAGTGTTGAAATACAGGTTTGCGGCTTGTGGGCACGATCTATCGCGGCTCGAACAAGACTGAGACCTGTTCAAGAGAAAGTGAGCTAGTGATTACTTTCCAGCGGTCGCGTCGTCCAGTTTAGTCCATGGTCTTTGCACTGGCCGGCGTGGGCGTCCGCAGGCTACCGTTACCCTCTTTTTGCGCAACGAGGTCACCCGTAAAGTTCACCATTTGGGCAGAACAATATACCTAATACAATTCTTCCGTTTGCTGAATCCCTACAGCGTACCTAAGTCTTACATAATACGGCAAATTGTACTAATAGCTGACATTAAAATAAAATAAAACAAGGCAATTAAAAGTTATATAAACAAGTTATGGAGAGTAGTTTATCATAATTTTATAATTCCATATTTATAATAATTATGCGTACATTTTGCACTATTTCCGCAATTTTTTGTGTAGTAGTTTCTATTTAGAAAGCTCACCTAGGTACTACATATATCTAAATGTTGTTTGAAATTATTTCAGTTGTATAGTTTAAATAATATAAAAATAATATTATATTACTCTATTTTATATAAACCAAAATACTTTGTGATAATAGATGATAGCTGTGTATTTTAAAATTTTCCTTACTCTACCACCGACAAACGCCGCTTTCGCTTTTAGTAGATAGGTACTTATGTTTAACGTAAAAAGTAAGATCGATAATAAATACAATTAATGATATAAATAAATAAAACTAATACTTATATGTTTTGCTAATTATAAAATAACATAAAAATGTAGTAGGTATGCCAGTTACAGTTCATATTGTTTCACAACTGATGTGATTGTGAAACAATATGAAGTGAAGTGACATCCCATATACCTTAAAATACTATCAGAATATTGATTAAACATTTTAATATTAATATAGTTTTTTCTTTTAACTAAAGACAATTAATAATGGTTATTTAAATTTTTTTCCTTAATAAATATAGCTACTATTCATTACATTGTTTCCTGAAGTGGATAATGTGCCAAATAAGGCTTTAAGAGAGCTTAGTGGGTAGTATGTCGAGTGCTGAACGACACTGACCTAGCCTTGCCTCCCATGGACAAATAATTAGGTCAACTGGTCGATAGTTTATACTCTCTGCAAAAATATTATTTATTGTACTCGTCGTATATGGAACTATTTTGAGAAACCATTATCTTCTAAATGTTAACGAAAGTAAAGGAAAGCTTATATATATAAAACATTATAGGTACATCGAGTTGGTCTGGCCTGACCTTGTCTCTCACGGATACGCAATTGGGTCACGCGGTCAGCAATTTCGCACTTTTTGCATCACGCGCACTCAATGTTGCTTTCGTTGTCGTGAAACATTTTACGATTGCTTGATGGTTTGAATTCTATAAGTACGTTTAGACAAACAGAAATATAATACAAGTAAGTAATAATATAAGAATAAACATATTTCAGATTAGTTGAACTTTAAATTTAACTTCTTTATGTTGTGTCTACAAAAGAATTCTGTTTCACATTATCCACAAGTCTATGGAAAAAAAGAATATCTTTCCAATATGATATTTTTTGTGGCACGCACATGTTCACTAGAGTCGTTAGTTTTACTAACATCATCCTCAATAAATAAAGATCGAACATAGACAAGGAGATAAAAAACCCTGACTCCATAGTCGAATGCCTTTAGCTGGTCGTCGCAGGTAGAGATGAATATAAGGTGGATTGTGCAAGCCGTATGTCACTTGTAATAAGTCAAAAAGGAAAGAGATGCAAGGTGGAGACGACTATTGTTCCATTTTTTTTTTTTTTTGGAATTACTAATTCGGTATTTGTGTTGAAACAGTATTGGGTGTAGGGGTGTCAATAAAAAATTATTTTATTATGAATACGAATCCTAATCCGGAAAAATTATATCTGCACAGAATATTTGTGTGTAATGTATATTGTAATGTGTAATGGTATATGTATATTTCGAAACTTTCAATTTTTATTGATATCGATTCTAATAAATTTAGAATAATGTAAATAGAAATAAAAACCGACGACATTAAGTAAAAAAATTAAACGATCTCCAAAAGGGGAGCCTTTATAAAGGACAGAGCCCTTCAATATACAACTCAACTTACACATTTTTATAACTTTACTATTATTTAATATCATTATCTTACCTATATTATATTTCTATATTAAAATAAAAAAAACTTGAAATTATCTCTACAAATTTTGTTTCGGAAAAAAGTAGAGTTCATAAGAATTTTCAACACAGCCTAATCCGGTTATAGACGTTTCTTAGCTTTCCTCTATCCTGTATACATATAGGGTACCCACTCCTATTAGAGGGAATCTAATGTAGTGTAGTGTACCCTACTTTCCACACTATTTGAAACATTGAGTTTAAAGTTTTGTTACTAGAATAAGAAAATGAAATTATTTTTCTACTTCTCCCTTCTTCTTCATTCTCCCGAGTGGGAATCGAACCAGCAACCGTGTGCTACTAAATACGTCTTTATTGTCAGCTGTAATTTTTGTAGTTTGTTATAAAGCTTAAAAAAACCTATCCTATATACCTATATTGAATGTAACAATACTTTGAAACAGAATTACCACAGATGTTGCGCAAGTCGGATGCCGCGGACAATGTCGCCGTAATGACGCGCTCCATTTATACCTATACGATTATATAATTACCGTGCGACCAGACTTTGTCCAACATTAAATATTATATACATTCCGAAAATACTATTTACTTATTTTTAAATAAATATTTAATCAACAATTTAAAATATAATGTATATCAGTCATTGCAAGGTTATCATTAGTTATTTTAAAAGTTAAAAAGTGATGTGACGTTTATAATATTATACATTTTCCAATTATTAGATTTCGCCACAGACATTTATTTATAGTAATTAATAACTTGTTTTAAATAGATATGTCCAGGCGCAACGATTACGTTATTTTAAATAAATTATAAAAACGAATAATGTTGTAAAGCTTAATTTCAAGTGCACGTTTAATTTATCGATTGTTGGAAATAGATTTGTAAAGATCGTGACGAAATTATTATTAGATGAAGAAAAAATCATGAGGAAGTATATAAAATTGAACAAAAGAAAATAGAAACGTGGTTCAATATTAGGTAAAGAAACGATTCTAACTCTATTTATTAGTTGTGCGGACGGCGGAATGTAACAAATAATAATACCTCGTAGCGATTACAAGCGAGTCATCGACCTTCGAAAAATCTGACCTGCGCCGCGCGTCGCAAGGTTGCGCGTACGACACCGCATCGGCAGTGCTCGAAGATATCTATTGACTCGATCCTTCCAATGAATAATATAACAAATATATTTGTTTACAACTTAATAAGAACGTGTAATTAAAAAGCTATTTATTAATTTAATCGAAAATTGAAATGAAAATAATAAATAGAACAGCAAAACCTTCTTGAAAAATTTTTTTTTTGTAAAATGAAAAAGACATTTGAAATAATAATATAAAAATTTAAATCGTTTAAAGTAAGTCGCATGTATTTTTTGTGTATGTGCACTGAACAAGTGAACTGGCAATACAATACAAATTTACAAATATCATTGTGACGTGACGTCTGTGGTTGACAGATATTTAAACTATATCTATTATTATTAATTGTGCTCAACTGGCACGCTCGAAACGCCATATATCGAGAAATCAATCAATCAATTATTATTAATACTGAAAAAATTACAATTGATTTAGTGTCATTATATAAATTATTTATATAAAATTAAATAAAGAACGTAGAAAATATTTCTGTGTTTTTATTTGTTTTCAGTTTAAAATTTAAACAGCCATCTTTATACAAAATTAAAACCATCAAAATATTTTCATTAACATAATATCTGTTCAAAGGTAGAGTCCAGCCCCCATCCCAGAAACAATCTCTAGATAACAATCGCTAATAATATAAGCTGTTTACGTTCATAACATTATATGGATCAATATGCTTATAATAATTATTCAAAATTCAAATTCAATTTGATTCATGTTTTCTACTTATTAAGAGCCCTGTATGCAAAACATGCTGCATAAAATAGTAATATTTGAAATAATTACAATTTTACTTAGCTACCAATCCTTCTTTAGTAAAAAAAAGGTTTGTTGTTATGGTAAAAGAATAAATCGTAGATATTAAGAATGAACGTGTTTTAGATTTAGGTGTATGTCAACACAATGGTTAAGCCCAATAGTCACATCCGGTTCGATAAACCTCAACTCCTCGCTAGGAAGAATCGATATGAATGTAGGTGGTTAGCAAGGCAGCAAGGCTAATGAAATTTAAAAATAGCCAAACACAGTTCATGTAAAAAATTTGTTAATAATTATTTAAATATATTTTGCCTTGTCGTTCTGTAGGACTTTACATAAATATTATACTAATATAATTTTATTGTATATTATGTATACTTATTTGTTTTACAATTTTATATTTACAAAAACTAAATACACAAATTTCGAAAAGTAATTATATCGACAAATATAATTACAATACACACATTGCACATCAAATAACTAGAAAAGATCAAGTGTAGAGATCAAAAGCAATTTTAATAATATTGCAAAATCTTATCGTACATTCACCGATAATATATTATCTGTTTAATGCGGATTGCTTTAGCGCGAAAATAGCTTATTTTTATTGAATCTGTGTTCCTTGACCTTTTAAACATCGGGACGACATTTCGGTAAACTTGTTCTTCTTGAAAAACAGATCAAACAAATGGATTGATAAACAAGGTCTACTAAAAAAACCCATGAATTTAAAATAAAGTTTTATCTATTTGTTAATTAATATTATACTATAGAGTGCACTACAGCTTAATTCATGTTTACAATACATACATCATTGACGAATTGACAATTTATTCTATGTATGGGTTTTGTATGTGGGTAAATACATTAATAAAAGAGTAATAGAGTCGGAAATTTTAAGAAGAGTCTACTTCAAAATCCTATACCAAGAGTCTCTTGCTAACTGCTGCTGTTACGTGACAAACGTGTTTTTCACGCCAAGATATTCATGATATTACGAGATAATAAGCTACATTAATAATGTGATTTAAAGTTATACAGTCCTTCAACTCAATTAAAATATATTAGTCTATTAAAAGAAACTGACCATGTTGGTTCCTGCCTCTATCTACGTCGTACATCAAATTGTAACTTAGATAAATGTTGATAGTTAATACGTCAATTTAATACAATTCAATTGATATAGGTAAATTAATTTACGTTTATAAATAATTCATATAATTTGATCAATAAATGTTTTCAAATACATATTATACAAGTAAATGATTTACAGAAAAATATTAATGAAATTTTTAAATTCACGGCCATAGTGGCGCAGTGGGCAGCTACTGACTAAAAAACGGTATGGTTTTTTTGAGTCGATTCCGATTTAGGGAAATTTACAATAGGGAAGTATTTTTATTTCCCTACACCGATAGCGCTGCGTTGACTTTCCACACTCAATAGGCAATGTGTTAAATAAAAAGTGTATGAAAAAAATAGCATGTTTATTATAAACTGTAAGCAATTAAATAGTGTACTTGTAATTCTCATTTATGGTAGCTTATTTGATAGTTAATTAAAAAGGACACTTCTTGTTACTATCTTTTGCAATTTATGTTTGGTGTTTACACTTTTATTAAATTAAATAATATATTTTATATATTTAAAATAAAGAAAAAGTTAATTAAGACGGCTCCTTTGAAAATCTTTACCTTGATTTGTTACAAATAGTAAACTCGTGTCTACCATTATATTATTTTATTTATATTTCTATTGTTTTACTTATATTTCCTAGAAAACGTAAATTAATTTAATTAGTCAAAACAACGACCACAGACAAATAAACTAATATTTATATCAGTAATAACTAATAACCCATTGTAATTGAGTTAAGTACCTGACTACAAAAAAAACATAATAAATAATATTAATTATTTAACTAAATGATAAATATAATATTTTTAAAACTTTAAAAGCTAGCGTATTTAAATATGAGATTATTTTATAAATTTATTCTAACGTTTAGCAAAAGTTTTTTTTACGCTAAGCTCAAAACGGAGAGATTGTTGACCCCAGTGCTATGAATCAATTACTTTACAATGAGTGGAAGATAATGGAAGATAGTTCTCGTATGCACATATATTTGTAACCTATAGAATTTGATATAAATATTCAAATTGTAGTATCGGAGCGATATCCGCAGTTTTATTTCAGTGCGGCCGTGTCGTTTAAGGTCGACGAGGTGAACACCCCACCAAGGAGAACCGTTGACCCCCGATCATATCCGTGTATGTATCGGCACATTTGCTTGAGGCTCTCAGGGTGAAAATTACGTACTTACTTGTGTACTTACAATTTAATTGTTGAATGGTTTTCAACACTCACACACGAATTGAGATCGCTTCTTAAAAATTAAGTTTCTGTTCATCAAAGCTTTTGTTAGGTTAAATATTTGATATAAGTATTTTAAATACATCATTTTGATTAGTTACCTACCCAAAACATGGAAATTATATATAAAATATTTATATAGAAATAAAACTATTGTACTAAATTATTATGCATAACTATTGATAGATATCATTTTCAATGCATTTGTTATAATTGCATTTAATGGATATTAAATGAGCAACCATTGGGGAACGCTGCGACAAAATTGCGGCATTTACTAAGTTTATATATATACTTTTATACTGCTTTGAAGCATATACGAGGTTTGTGGCACCCGACACATACGTCATTAGTGCAGTCAGCGATTGAGAATACACAAGTTACCGTTGTTGCCCGTTAGAGGGACTGCCTCACAAACG
>JAEBDU010013376.1:0-92420 GCA_016802625.1 Heliconius numata | reverse complement strand
ATAATTTTGTATTTATGTTCGTCATGTATAAGGGTATTATGAACTTACCATATACAGTTGCTAAGAAACACAGCAGTCAACTGTAACAAGACAAAATGTATTAATTAAGGTATATAATAGATACATTTTTTAATAATTTGATCGTATAGTGTGGACAGCAATATAAACTTAAAATGATAACAAAATAATGGCTTTTTAGGTTAAGTAAATTGTGTCACGAGCACATTCGACTTGCGCCCGCGCACCTGTATCTCGATTGTTACACACACTGATAGGTTACAAACGTTGTGTGAAATAGGACGTCCTAGTGATTATTGTTAACTTAAATTGTATACATTCCTTCTTATGTTAATAGCTGATGACTCATTCCGATTTTGACTGGACATACATTTGATACTTACCATCTTTTAATCAAGCTTATCCAAATTAACCAATGTCAATAAACCGAATTAACGAATCTTTATAAGATACGCGTAATGTTATATTATTGAACTATTATTATTGAACTCAAAATTAAGGCTATTTTCACGGAGAAGACTGCTGTTTTTTTTTAATTCATCTTGAAATGAAAAAAATCTGTCTTTTTTGTGAAAAAAATGGTCTCCATTTTGAAGTATATTAAACTAGCAGATCTATAACTTCTGTCGGCTAAACTTTTAAACAGGTACTACCTTAGAAAATTTGTACCATGCCATTTTGAAAATCTATAATATCAGGTAAAATTGATATTTTTAAAATAAAGAAAATTTATTTTCCAAAAAATATTAACAATTAAAGCAAATTACATACACATTTGTTTGAACAAAACCTTATTTAAAAGGTTGTAACATTTAAAAATTTATTTTCAAAAATGAAAAAAAAAATACGTTATTACAAAGACGTCACGTAAACATGATAACAATAAAATTGTGCTAAATGCCAAGTCTTCGACGAGTTGCGCGCGCGCTTAACATGGCTGCCGACAAGATGGCGGCTGGTGAAAGTGCCGGGTAATTTCCGATTGTAAGCGTGTTTCTTAATATTTTAAAATAAAAAGTGACAAAAAAAAGTAAAATTAATTTAGTTCAAGTGTATTCTGTGACCTCAATTATTGTTTAAAAAGAAGATTTCAACACTTCATAATATGAGTCTACTAGTACATACTACTGAATAAAGGCCGTCGCACCAGTCACAGGGGCACAAGCGTGCCAGTCGCAAGCTAACTAACGATGACGAGAGCGACGGTTGTGGATTCGATTCTCACCCGGGAGAATGAAATATTTTATATTTTCATTTGTTCACTCTGGTAACGAGGCAAAGCGCGGCGTTGTGCCTCTTAACTCCTGAGTGATTCGAGAATTCGATAGAATAATACTAGCTTTCCAGATTCCCTCTGCCTACCCACCCTGCTATGTGCGGAATACTACAGTGTATTGTGAGCGCCTTGAGGCGCTATTTGGACATGTTTTATACGTAATACATATTTGGATTCACACGACTAGAGAACCAGAGACATAGTAAATCATGTACCCCAATTATATGCAAAGAAACTAAATTATAATTTCTTTTTAATGGTCGGAGGCTATAAATATTTACCAAATAATAAAGCACTTTTAGTTGATAATTTGATCTTTCAGTCTCCTTTGAAATACGTAACCTAATTTCCTCTTCAATTAGAATGCACGTACACAAGCGGAAGAGAATAATGGCCAGGATCGTTGAGGCTGTTTGCAAACTTAGCTCTCACTTTCACGTCTTTTTCTAGTGAAATTTAGCTAACATTTTATTTTGATAGTCAAAGAGCTTAACGAACACGAAAATAAAAATATTTAGTTATTTATTTTTATTTATATTATAATGTACATGTGTGCAATGTGCACAGATATATTATTTTACTAAATAAACTAAATAATCTGTGTAAGACTCTGTAAAATTTAATCAAAAACATTTTTTTGTCTGTAATGTTATTATCAAGATATTATATTTTATAAACAAGTCACGTAATTTGTCACGATTTTATTATTCCATAGTAGAGTTATTATCATACCCAATGTTTGATTAGATTTACTTTAAAAATATAATATAGGTACTTGTACGATTATAGCATAAAATATTTTTGTGTATAAAAACTGCGATGTTTTAACATCATCAACGGTCGTAAATCAGGCGAATGTTAGTTACAGCGGAATTATGATTCATGGCTGTTGGAAGAAGTAATCGTGGTCAATTACCTACCTAGCGCCCAACCTTGTGGTGGAATTGTGTTCAAGCCCCTTGCACGGCGTCGATTATTATCTTTAGGTATATACTGGCCGAAAACATTATGACTCTGTTTTATTTATTTCCTTAAATATAGCCAATATTTGAGGAAACAAGAAAACTTGATTGTCATTCAAGTATAATATATTTTAATAAGACACATTAATGATAATTTCAATCCGTTTCTCGGTACTAGATATTAGTAATACAATTAGTTTATATATAGAGTAGGTAACTATGTAATAATACACTACTCACGTGAAGGCCGTTTAAACCGCGGACGTTTTCATTTTAATAAGTAAATACACAATGCAATAGTAAACAAACATTTGTACGATATACTGATACTGATCATGTTTTTTTAATAGATATTAAAATTTAACTCTTTTAGGGTCCTATTTAGTATATTTCAAGACATTAACAAACAAACATAGAAATTATAAAAATGAACGACAGTCAAAAAGATTAAACCAAATTTGTCCTAGTTTAAAGCTCGATTGTGTTTAATTACAACTCGACTTGGATTTGAAATGTCCCGATAACCCGCCGACCTCATATGTATTACGTACGAACATAGTACGATAAGTGCTCGGGCATCGAGACAAAGTCGAGGCCATTAACCTCGGGCTATCAGCTGACGACATCGCTTAAAAGGGGGGAAATTATCTTTCGTGCAATATTTCGGTCGTTCACTACCGCCGCCCTTTCTTCGGCAACCCTGCCACTGCCCTTAATAGCCTTAATGACCCCGCTGGCTGATTCGTACTGTTTCATATCGGTTATGGCTTAAAGCTGGCAACGCGACCATATGACTTTTTAAAATAATCATGTCGTACAATGAACCAATATATACATATATATTTCGTTAAAAACAGTATTTTAGTAAACACTAACTACTAAATCTCTACGTATAGGTACGACTGATATCGGTACAATATAGATATTTTCAAGAAATAAAAAGCTAAAAGCAAATATGACATTACTATAAACCCAATTGTAGAGATGAATCAGAAAATTTCTGACATCCAATAAATTATCGTTGTTTGTGTTTGTGACCCGTTTTTATTTTATATTTAGCTTTTGGGAATTTGATCCAAGTTCTTTATAATTAAAAATGTAGCGATTCTGAACAAAATAAAGTATTCAAAGATTAAAAAAAAAATGAGAAATGTACCAATTTTGACGAGATAAATTTTGTTGTAACATATATTATTTTTATTCGCAATAATATGTATATTAATATTTTTTTACGATATGGTGTCCTTCAGTGACAAGACGCGAGTCAGGCGACGTCGCGAGCGCAGGTACGTACGTAGCGTCGCGGCCGAGCAAACATCGCGACCTACTTGCGAGCCCCGCGCCCGCGCCTTCTCTACCTACTAAAAATAGACGAAATGTTGAGAAAGCAACACGACGCGCCGACTTCGAGTCGATTGATCGATTGTTTTCTATTGCCTGTTTGTTTGTATATCCACAATTATATTCATTGGTATATGCGTTGCTATAAAATGTTAATAGCACTGCGGAAGAACAAAAGCAGATTCAGTATCATGCGAAACATATTATTTTCATAATATTTGAGCGAAATTGTTTCAGTATCGTCGGGCGCTAAGCACGATGTCGAAATTTCCCAATTGGTCATTCGTGCTGGATGATTTAAAAAACCCGTCCCGGTGAGCCTTGGAAACACTTGGCCACTTGCCACGCCCATCCAGGCTTGCTGGAGAGTAATTTATATTACTTTATCAGAAGAATTGGCTAATTGGATTCCCCTTCATATATTTATTATAATTTTTGACTATCTATGGCTAAGCTATTCACCGTGTCCACCACTAAGTTTTACATGCAGACCTTGAAATTAAGACCAGATGTTCAATGACTGCTAATAGAAAGAACAATAGTTACTTCCTCATACGCAGCCTCGATATCCAGATAACGAACGACATTGAAATATGTTAAATGTTTCCTAGCGCGCTAAATGAAGTTCAACACTGAATATTTCAAATAAAAAATATTTCGTTATAAAACTAGAACACAAGAACACAATTAAAAGTTATCGTGTATTGTCGGCGAGTAGATGACTTCAGATAACGGTACAATTATTCCGTGTAATGCCCGCTGTTAGGTAGGCGGAGAACGACTTCACGATAAATTCGATAGCTTCTTAAATTATAGTACGTATAAAATACGGCACCGCACCGGTTTCTTCCACGTATGCAATCATTCTTACTAGCAGGAGTCGCGGTATTTACCTCGAGAGAGTCGAAGGATCCACGATGAACACGACACGACAGTCACTGGCACTCTCACAAATCCAACACAACACTTCTGCTGAACATCCACACTGACGTGGTGCACCGTCCACCTCACGCACAGGGCGATGTTGAGAGTTCTTTTAGAAGACGTACGAATAAAAAGTGATCAATTCATAGATAACGAACGACACAAACAGTCACGCGTACGGTCGTCTGAAAACTGGTATGGGCGATAGATACCGACCAGCTCGAAGCGGGTAGCGGGGTGTCGAGGTCTCGTTCGCTCTCGCGAGTCGCGGGGCTCACGTAATCGCATCCGAGGTAGAGTCATGGAGGGGGCCGAAAGGTTCCGAAAGCCGCCGAAGTATTGTAGAGCGCGCACTAATCCCGCTATCGTTGCCGCCGCGCGGCCGCGAACTCACGTTGAGACCACCAGGCCTGGACAGTGGGATACCTAGAGTCTCAGACCTCTCTGTGCAGACATCGTCCTCTATGCGTTTTGTAGTGCTAGCGCAATGATGCGGCAGTGGAACTCTACATATTGCTGAAAATTTTTATATCTCTATAATATTCATTGTAAAGCATAGAATATGAATTTATGATGTTTAGTCTTTTAATAGTATAATTCAACGATGCTATGTACAAGCAAAGTAAAAAATATGTATATTCCCTTAACATTACTATATATACCTTTTACATTTATTGTCCATCTTACTTTATGTAAAGTTCATGTACACAGAACGAAATAAGAAAATTCATAATAATAAAAATATATACTTTATACAGATTTTTTTCTCCCACTTAAAAAGTTTTAATAAGCATTTCACACTGGCACCATTTGACTTAGCTTTAATAAGATCGAACTCCTTAAATGTTTGTCATTCGATTGTAGGCGCTAGATCCACTAATAGAAGTACGAGTATATCCAGCTTGATTATAGAGAATAGGAATATCCATGTTGGATACCCCATTAAAGATACTTTTGTATGAAATTACAAATACCGAAGTTTACGATCCTAATAATTCTTCAAAAGGAAAAATAATGAGGAACAATAACATAGAGCTCAAATGTAATGTAAGAGTTTAAGAGTTATTTTTTATATTATATTTTCCAAATGTAAAGCATTAGTAATTTTGAATCAAAACATTTCTACTGGTACATGACAATCGACCTACCGAATTTTTAATTTGAAATAAAAAAAACGTATCAAATAAAGCCTACTAAATGATAAAATTGTCATTTATTATAAGAGTCTGTAAGAAATCACCTTTGTAAAAATAGAAAGAAACAAGAAAATCTTTAACCATTAAATTTCACTATGGATTATTTAATTTTATATATAAAAGCACATTTCAATTTGAAATGAACGATCCCGAGGTAGGAATATTTCGAATTTCTAAAGCTCGACTTTTCTCCAGAACGCTCACATAACTTTCCGAGGCATTGTTTAAAGTTAACACATGAGAACTTAGTTTTTGTTTCCTTTTCAAATGTTTTCCTACGAAGCAAGTTTCCCAGTCTCTTCTTAGTACTTAGTAGTATGTCGATGGTAACAAGTACTTAATCGATATTGGGAACGTATGAAGATATTTTACATTTATAAAGTGTGCTCTATCAACCTGAGTCGTTATTTCGATAATAACTTGGTTATTGGTTGTAGGTTCGATCGAGTGGGGACTCGAGGAAATGAAATTTTTATTATTAAAGTTTTATTAATATGTAAGTGCAGCCTTAATATATGTATAGTTTTACTACATAATAATTTCGCATTGTTTAAAAACGGGCACAAATTTTATAGTTCTCTTAAGAACTTTCCTACATTGAATTAATAAGAACTATAAAATGATCTGTATTGAGATTGTACGTAATTTAATTGCATTTTTTTTTGTCTATTTATCGGTTTGTCAGCGTACTTGTTCATGTTGATCTGAAAAACGAATTAATCGACTTAAATGCAGTTTTAGCAAGAGCCGTGGGAAGTTTCCCTAAATGAAATATCATTTTGGGAAACTTCCCATAACTTTTAGCGTTCGTTTTGTTTCAATCGGTTCATAAATAAAAAAATATATTAATATAGTGTATTTTGTTTGACGAAATTGCTGCAAATGTAGAGTCGCTAGTTTTTTCTCATCAAAATAAAAAAAACGATACTTTAGTTATTAGTTTTATGAAGCAATTTTGGTATATTTATTTCCGCATTTGCAACGATCAATGTCTGCTGAATTTTTACATTAAATATTTGGCAACCGGGTGCTTATTTGTATCTTGACCTAGTCGTGAAAAGTATACAAATGTTGTTATTTAAACAATTTACAAAGTAAGTGTCTAGTATTTAACTATTTACTCATCCATTTAAAATATATATTTTGTGTAATTGGTATATTACATAATAAATACAGAAATATTTCTAATATGAATTTAAATCTCGAATAAAAAAATGAAGGTTATCATACAGTAGCAGGAAGTATTAAAAATACAGGTCAAAATACTTAAAAAAAACAAAGAATTGTCGAGTTTTATAATATTTATTAAAACATTAAAAAGAATTTACACATTTTTAATAACATTGCAAATTAAATTTAAAAAAAAACTTACTTCTTACTCTACAATTAAATTTAATTATGAATAATAGTTTTCTAATCTCAGGCGATAGTCATACATAACGGAACATAGTGAACAGTTAACATAATGGAATGGAAGTTGAAATTAATTACATAATATTATAGGCAACAGTTCGCATCTCCCGCTCGGTCGTAGTCGCAGCTCGCGTGACGCAACGCCGTGAAAGCCGATAGCGCAGGAATTGGGTTAGCGTGCGCGGTGCGAGTCGCGGACCCAACTGCGCGCACGCCGTTGTCTCTGTCCATTTATTTTTGTTCACTCGATTTTACTGTTACGTTACGGTTATCCATTTCATTGTTTCACTTTTCGAGAAAATAACCCGTTTAATATTTAAAGTGATTTTATAGTCCCGCAGCAACGATACACTCTTAACATTCTACACGATAGTTTGGTACGGACGCGTTTTTTTTTTTGTTTTAATCCTGCTTCTTGATGATGACTTTGATGCTAAACATGTTGATTTGTCGGAATAAGTCTATTATAAATTTACTTTACTATTAATACTGATATTTTTATAATGATTATATTTTTTAAATCGAACGGTAATATAATGTCAAGTGTTAAAAGCTCTTTAGAACATTCTTAATTTTTTAATTAACAGAAAACATACAAAAATATTTGTCACTTTTTTCTATTAATATAGGCTTGGGGTTACCGGCGATATTTATCAGAGACTTAGGACGTTTGATATAAAACCCAAAGAAGCAAGTTAATATTGGAACCTTTCAGGACAGATCCTGATGTTATTTTAAAACAACTATAATAATGCTTCGTGATACGTTTTATGTAGACACGTGCGCGCCAGCAGGTAGTAAGCACTAAGCACCCGACCCGGCACACTATAACTGTTATGAACAGCTTTATCGTCATCTTCATATGATCTCTATATATACATTCATTTAATATAAATATAATTAATACAACAATGCTTATATTCTTAAATAAAGTCAAAAAATATAATAAGTTTATAGCCCTACATGACTACACGCTAGTACACTCGCGTGTTATGTATAAAACCGAACAAGTGCACACACTGGCTCTAGCAAGGCTTCCGCGTTTGGCTTATCTGTAGTCTTCCTATATAATGCAAGCGTTTGAATAATGCCAATAAAATAACATAGGGTGGGACCGTATGTATGAGTATATCGATGCTACTCTATTGCTGAAAACACCCCTAATATGATTACAAGATTATTATTATTATTATATGATTATTTGCCATTTCTTACAATAGAGATATAAAATGGATTATATTTTGTTCTTATGTACCTACTCTATGTACGAGTATCCTATCCTATATCTTATAAAACAAAGTCGCTTTTCGTGTCTGTCTGAACTTTCTAACTCTTCTTCTTCTAAACCACCCAACGGATTTTAAAGCGGTTTTCACCATTAGGTCGAGTACTTCTCAGGGAAGGTTTATATATAGTTTATTATTTGTACATTCTTATGTAAATTAACATAAATACGATAAATGTGTGTAAGTCCTACCCGTTGAGACACTTTCGCGCATGCGCTGCTTTAATGGTAAGTACTACATGAAAAAATGTACTGAAGTATTGTTCCTCTTAATAAGATCTACAAAAAAGTCCGCGAGAGCATATTTTTATCTATTAAGGATAACGTGTAGTGATCATATTTCTGTCTAAAAATAGTAATTTCAATATATTTTTTATTGTGAGGGATATTTTTCCATAATGGTATTAATCCTTATCCTTTAAAATACTTTATTAATTTTCTACGTTAAACGAAGATAAAATTTGCTTTTTACACTATTTCGAAATTGCGAATAGTTTTAGAGAAAAACGCATTTAATTGTTGACACATCCCGCCGTTTACACATCAGCTGTATGAAGTCAAGTTTTACTTATCCCTTACTCTCAGCATATAAATAAGTATATTAGTTACGTTGGCCATTTAATGTAGATCAAAACTGTCTTTTACCGTTTTTCATTTTAATTAGTACTTTAGAAGTTGTTACAATATCAAAACATCCTTGCTGCGAAACAACTCGCCACTCGCTATGCGTCCGCCGCGCCCGCCTGCCTTACACGCATCGGTGGTTCAGTGGTAGAATGCTCGCCTGCCACGCGGGCGGCCCGGGTTCGATTCCCGGCCGATGCATTCTATTTAATTTTTCCGCAAGCGCAGCCACGTAGTGCTTGCTTTTCACCAGGGACAGAATACCCTCTTCAGCATTAACCACAAGCTCGGAAAAAAAAACCCACCTACCTCTATAGCAACGAAGATTTAGTCGCGTTTGCACGTATTGGATAATTGGAGTTGAATGTATTATTTCAGCGCGATATGTTTGGTTTCATATTTGTTGTAGTAGTTATTAGTAGGTAGGTTTTTGTTTATAATTTCTTCCGTTTAAAAATAGTCAGTCAGTAGTTTAAATATATTTTAATAAGTACTTGAAAAGATTAGTAGCACAGATTTAAAATTACGGTACCTACTAAAAAATCCTTGCTGTGTAAAACAATCGGAAAATCCTTATTGAAACTACGAAAATGCGGGTTGCATTAGGGTTTAATTAATTTTCACATTATCTTAAGTGCTTTGCAAACATACATTATATGAATAATCCAGTAGTAAAAGCGGGCGAAGCCGCAAGAGGGTCGCTAGTATAATATAAAATCAATGAACGATATAGACTATATTTTTAATTTATACTAAAATATAATTTATCTAAATTTATATTTTTATTTCTGCGCTCTGGTGTCGAGGTAAAAGCGCGGCGTAGAGTTCCGCCACTCAACATGCAATGTTTCCAGAATCCAGCGGAAAGGGGGGATCGCAGTGTCTTAACAATAGGTTCCCTCTGCCTACCCTGCTGTGTGCGCGATACAGCGTGAAGCTGACTAAAGTATTTCAGTTTTCCACAAAGCCTGAATATTGTGTTGTTGTTGTGTCTAAAAATCACAATTGTTTGTTTTGACGCATTTCAAACACCGGCATTGTCATTCCAGCTGCGACATGGCTTTGACCCATCGGATTTAGGTCAAGAGGAATCGATTTACAGTCTCGCTGTTCAATTTGTTTCTATTCAACTTTAGATTTTCTTTTGTCCGTTACTTAGGTGAGGAGACTTAATTTGTATAATGTGTTTGTATTAATCGTAATTCGCAACCATAAATTGTTATTACAATGAAAAAAAACGAGCTCATTCAACCAGAAAGTACGAACGGTGATTCAAAAATTGCTCCATTTACCGAGTGATTGAATCTTTGGGCAGATTTTCATATAATTTTCCAGTCAAGCCTCGTGAAATCTTACTAGTAATTACAAAATATTATATCAAAAATCAAATTTAAAAGAAAAGAAATGTATTATCAACAAATGTATACAGACAGAATGACATGTACTAGCGAGGATGTCAAGGTGAGAATGAAGAAGAACATGATCAGGTGAAAAAATGGCAAAAAATGTGAGCGGTAAGAGAGGTAGAGGGAAGCCTCGGTTGACCTTCGAAAACACAGTATCAAAGATACTGGAGGAAGGTCACGTATGAGGATCACCATCATCCATGAGGGCATGTATGAAGAGGTTGATGACAGTGGACGAGGCGTACGACGTATGTAGAGACCATAGCGTTCGGCGCTCCATTCTATCGGCTAGGGATATAGCGTGAAGTTAAGTAAGTAACAAATGTATATACGTACACATTAAGTTAGTAACATGAGTAAATCGAAGGTTAAGTAGGCAGTCAATCCACTGATGTCGAAATATATTTATTAGTGTAAAATAATGAGATCGTGCATAGTGGGCGGCTCGCTCATTATATAGCTACCTTTGGCCTTTACAGAAAAGGCAAACGCCAAGATGGAACAGACTTATTGATTAACTTGCCAACAAACATTTTATATGCAATATTTTTTATATTGTAGCTAATTGTCATTTAATTGGTAGATACTATTACAATTATATATATTAAAAAATATAATATAAAATTGTAAGACAAAGCGAGGTTTTAAGTTCTGCAGGTCCACACGCAATGTCTTTAATTTGAGCGAAACCCGGAGAACAGTGTCATGACGTTATGCCCTCTCTGCTTATCCTAAAAAAGCCTCCAATAGTATGTAGATTTAATTAATAATATCGAATTTATTGTCACGTAAGTTTTTTTGCACAACGACGATAATGAAAAATATACATGTATTATTATTAATTATCTGTCATCAATTCCTCACCCTCGTTCGTTCTGCCTACGCTGTAGCACCCCGTGTGCGGCATACAACGTGAAGCTGATTTTTTTTTAATCCTCGGATTGAAATATTTTTTTTAAAATTCAAAGTATTAAAAAATTGTTGCGCTTGAACCATTTTAATTTTGTTTTATTTATTTCTGCATTATTTACAAAGTCCTTATTATTTACAAAGAATTAAAACCAGTATGTTAATTAAAATAATAAATAAAAAGTGTGTGCCCACGTTTGCAGCGTGTTTGACTAGATTTTTTTTTCATGGGAAAATTTAATTGTATTTCACATGTATAATTGTAATCTCTCTTACCTAATATACAGAGAGTGGAGAACAGAGATATTATTGACAAGATGCAACATGTCTTAAAGGTCAGACAATGTACCGTAAGATACCGTATCAACATTTGAATATACTGTCATACAACCTTGTCCTTATTGATCTTGTTATATTTAGATCGTCGTCTGGACGATCGAAAAATATCGCAAGTGGTTCATTTCATTTCAAAATTAATCTATAGATATAAAAATATAGACGCCAGTCGTGGTGTGGAGCATAAGCATGCGACTATAAACACGACAGGTTGTGGGTTCGATTCCCACTCGAGGGATTGTTATTTTTTATATTTGAATTTTATAGCTCTGGGATCGAGGCAAAGCGCGGCGTTGAGTTCCGCCACTCAGCACACAATGCCTCCAAGAATTCAGGGTAGTGGAACGATACGAAAGTGTCTTAAAGATTCCCAGGCTCTCTCTGCATAACCTTGCTATGAGTAAGATACAGCGTGAAGCTATAAAAAATATTAACTGTAAATAAGGTTATTCGAATTGTCATTAAATTCGAGAAAATTTCATTGAATTAATGTAGAGTCGAAACTATAATAAATTAATAACATTATTAAAGACTAATATTGCATAATGATGATCCACAATGACTTCTAATAATCAAATATTATTAACACTTTTACCTTTTCTCTGACAACTGTATAACATTATTCATACGTAAAAGCCTTAAGGCATTGGTTTAATATGTGTTTATACATTTAAGGTCCTCATTATATCGCGTAGTGCTCGTATCGTACCGTGCAAGTACACTATAGGTTCACTATAGGTACCTATACAGTGCACGACGCGTTGCGCAAGCGTACTTCGAGGTCGCGCGTTCTCAATCTCCTTTGATCTGAAGTCAGGATCAAGGCCGTCGATTTTGTTGCTTATTTCCGCACCTGATATTTCTCGTTTTAAATATTTCGACATTTTTTAATAATGAAAGTTATATTATATGTTTATTGTTTTAATGTCTCCAATGTTTATAGATTATAGATATACACAGTTAACATCTTTGATTTTGCAGAGAGAACCTAGTATTAAGAGACCCCGTTCCCCATTTTAATAAATAAAATAATTTAACTCTAAAATAAAATTTAAAAGGCAATTCACAGAACATAAATAATGATACCAAGCACAGACATGTATGTATACAGTTACATTATTTAAAAATGTTTTCACGTTTGACACCAAGGGACAGGGCCGTTAAAAAGGCCGTTAAGATTGTAATCAAAAACAAACGCTACCCTGCAACATAAATATTAAATAGTTACTTGTTTAATAATGTAGTCAACTTTCTTTTAATTTCACAAACTAAAGTATAAGGAATACATGACTATTATAGCTAAAATAAAACAATATTAAATTAAAAAAAAACAATGTCATTTTAATGAAAGATGTATTCATAGCTTGATTATAATTAAAGAAATAAGACTAGAAAATACAGAATTACTGAAAGGGCTGAAAAGGTACAATTTAATGTATCTATTTGTTTTAATATAATGCTTAAGAGAACATGAATCCCATTACCTAAATATTTTTATAACACACTTTATTTATTAAATTGGCAACACTTAGGTAATTTTTATATTAACAAAGTGTTTTAAAATACAATTTATTTAGTTAACATAATGAGCAGATATATTTTCCAGATATAAACAAAGAATACTATGATAGTTATTACAATATGATTACTGATTACAATTTAACGTTGTTCCCATATTTTTTAAATCTATTATTGCTTCTAATATTTTTTACAATTAAGAAAAATCAAACAATACTCTCTATTTCGTATGCTCTACTCTTAAGGTTTTCACTTTTCGTTTCGTCGTGTCGTTGGTGACAATATTTTTAATGGTATCTCAAAAATTAGTTCTATTCAATATTTTTCAGTAAAAAGACAACTGGTTATTTTTTTATAATCTGTTTACCTACTTGCACTTTAAATGTGTAGTGGAGGAAACTTTTCTTAATTTAAAATCATAATTTTGCATTAGAAAAGGTCTAACACAGAACATGAAGTTCTCTTCTTTTCATCATAGCTCTGTTAAAAATAAGTTTCAGAGCCTAATTGAACCATCGTCTAACAAACAATTTCTTATCGAAATAGATGCAGAGATCAAACAATGTCCATTCTAATTTTATATGTTCCCCTTTTGATTATAGTTTTTTTGTAATTTTAATGGTAATAACAATGAATTGAAGAAGGGTATGTTATATATAATACGTATTCGTATATATAGATATACCTAATTTGTTTGTGTTTTGTTTATACAGCTTTTTTTATATTCGAATTAGAAGCAAGCCTACTAAAGAGTACCTAAAGTTTATCTGTAATGCATCTATCAGTCTTTAGTAAAATAGGCAAAGAAAATAGAGGTTGTGACGAAGCTTTAAGATATATTACATTTTTTTTTATTTTATCCAACCTTCTGATTTTTATCTTTCTTTATTTTTATAAACCTAACTACTCTCAACGCCCTCAAGGGCATTTTAGATTTTATTAAATTTTCATTTCGATCTGAGCAACAACATAATAAATAATAATTATTAATAATTAAATCTACAATATAACACACACATTTTAATGATGCCTTTGTAATTTTCCTTTTTATTATTTTGTAAATTATTCGTATTAGAACTGTATGCGATAGTGATGTGTTCGTTTATTAGTATCTTTAGCTGACTCCGCGGATCGACGACGTGCGGCCGCGTACACGGCTAGCTTTGAAGGTGATGGTAGACTGGAGTCTCGAGGGCGGACCAGTGACTCCCTGGACTCGGCCGCGGGTAATGAAGCTGATGTAGGGACGGAAGGTAACTTGCGTACAGTGTCGTAGGGCGAGGGGGAACTACGTGATGCGGTGGACGCTATGGAGCCTGAGCCGTCAGAATCCTGCAACAAATATAATTGTGATGAAGAAAATATCATACTATTGATTCCAGTCGTGGCGTAGGTTGTGGGTTCAATTCCTACGCGAGGAAATTAAATATATATATATTTCATTTCTTTGCTCTGATATCGAGGCAAAGTGCGGCGCTGAGTTCTGTCACTCAACACACAATACCTCCAGAATTCGGCAGAAAGTGGAGAGCGGAGGGTCTTAAAACTAGGTTCCCTCTGCCTACCTTGCTGCATGGGGAATACAGCGTGAAGCTGAAAAAAACAATAGCAATGTTCTGTTGCTTTGTTGTATATATGAACTTGCACGTATAATTAATAAATGCAGTTAATTGCGTGTAAATATCCATTCAACCATTCATTAATAATAAAAAATAATCATGACAGACTAAGTAAGATATTACTTTTTTTATTAAAAAAAGTCATTCCGATTTACTACATCCATATCTACTAATTTTTTTTTGTTTCACGCTGTATCCCTTTTATAGCAGGGTTAACAGAGGGGAACTTAGTTTAAAGACACTCCTTTCCCCACTTTCCGCCGAATTCTTCGAGGCATTGCGTGTTGAGTGGCGGAATTTAACGCTGCGCTTTTGCTATGGTACCACAGCGAAGAATTGAAAATA
This sequence comes from Heliconius numata, assembly GCA_016802625.1. Classification (NCBI taxonomy): domain Eukaryota; kingdom Metazoa; phylum Arthropoda; class Insecta; order Lepidoptera; family Nymphalidae; genus Heliconius; species Heliconius numata. The sequence continues at coordinate 77,248 of JAEBDU010013376.1, read as the reverse complement.
TTAATAAAGAATAATTCATAACATTTTGGTTCTTAGTATAAAATGTATTAACCTTTCGGGCATCTCGATGTTCTAGTCTATCATATCTCGTGTTACGCGCGGACGGCTTGCGCGGTGGTCGCGGCAGCGCGGACGGCGGCGGTGGCAGGCTCGACGATCGAGTTTGTTGAGAAGCTCGGCCTTGCCGTTCTAAAAGTAGTGCTTCTTCTCCACGACCACCGGCTCGTCCCCCCACGGTAGTCAAGCCAGGGAAGCAGCAGAGACCGCGCTAAAACGTTGATAAAATGAAATATACGTATAGAAACTCATTGAGATCTTATGCTTTTGACTTAAACAATGCTCTTATACAATTTCTATTTTATAGAGAATAGTAGGTATATAATCGCACCAGTGGCCAGTCGTGGTGCAGGGGCACAAAATGTGACTGTAAACGCGAATGGTTGTGGGTTCGATTCCCACTCGTGGAAATGAAATATTTATTTAAATTTATATTTTCATTTCTTCATTCTGGTGCCGAGGTAAAGCGCGGCGTTGAGTCCCGCCACTCAACACGCAAAGCCGCAAGAATTCGGCGGAAAGTGAGAAACGAGACGTCTTAACACTGCCCTCTGCCTACCCTGCTGTATGGGATACAGCGTGAAGCTGATTTTTTAATCTTTATTTTAAATATGATTTCTTATTAAATATTTATATTTTATCTTAAAAAATAATTTATAACTTCATATAATAATAAATATGTTAATGAAAACAATAAACCGTAATTTTACTTGAGCAATCATGTTATTACAGAGTTAATGAGCTGACAATGGAGAAATAAAAAACATGAATAAAACAGCCACTCTTACCTCATTACGGAAGCAACGCTGAAGAAAGTTGTAACATGGCCGTTTTAATACTAACCATAGAATTAATTATATAGTAGGGTACATTCTAGATTAAGCATCTTAATTGATTTTTTTGCAAAACGAAATCAATCTATACTAATCTATACTAATATAATAAAACGGAAGAGTTTGTTTGTTTGTTTGTTTGAACACTAAGATCTCTGGATCTACTGGTCCGATTTACTATGTTTTGGTTTTGTATGAAAGCTGCATTCTTCAGAAGTGCTATAGGCTATATAACATTACATTACACATATGTACTAATAAATTAAAGTACTTTCTAATTTAACATGCAATTTATTCTGCCATGTTAATAACAACCGTCGTTGTTAAGCAACGGTTTGCAAAGTTTCCTTGTTGTTTAAGAAAACGTCACCGAAAATGAACTTATATTTTGATATTCATTCTTTTAAAAATAAATATATTATATAATATTTAATAAATATTCTTATAGTTCAAGCAGGCGTAGCCGCGTCCGGGTCCACTAGTGTTAAATAAAAATGATCGTCAATGTCACCGTTGAAACGTGTCTAACTTTATCACTCGGTTGTTAAAAACTTTATAATTATAATGTAGGCGATTAGTGATTGCCAGTCTGAATATGTACCTATATAAATATCGCAATTAATAGACAATGTCTTTAATATAAGCGGAGTGTAGGGAAGGAACTTAATATATTAAAGAGAACCTGGGAACGCAATGCCTAAGACAACCCATGTTCCCAATAAGACAGTTCCATTTTCCACTTTCCGCCGAATTCTGAAGGCATTTTGAGTCGAGTTCCAGAACTCAATTTCATACTTTGTCTCGTTTCCAGAGCGAGGAAATAGAATAATATAAAGGTTATCATATCATATTAGTCATCGTGTTTCTTGAAAATAGTATAGAAATAAAATTAAAATATTTTTATATACTTATCTGACGTGTAATTCCTTACTTCGGAATATATAGGGAATGGAATGTCCTAACACTAGGTTCCCTCTGCCAACCCTGCTGTGTGCGGGATACAGCGTGAAGCTGATTTTATATATCGGACAACGGCAACGACGTCGATGAGCGTTCACAAACAGTGCCATTTTTGGTTATAAAGCATTTAAAACCTTTTAATTGGACTCCCGAAATGGAAATAACAAGAAAAAAAGTAAAAGTTTGGTCTCACAACTTATGTGTGTGTGTATCTCAACCATAAGTTGTAAGATATTATGTAATAAAAACTATGCAATTTACTTTATCTGTTCTTAATTTCGGGATTCCAAATACACATAAAAACTGTTAATTCTCGCAAATTCTAAAGCTTCTAAGATTAGGAACGGTTATTAAAACTACAACAAACAAAACCATGTTTTTTATTAATTAACATGCTTCGTCCAAAAATATATCGAGTACAAAAATCATTTAATAAAATATCGCGTACACTGTCCTTAAAATAAGATCTTAATCGTAAGCCTCATAAGAACGGCTTTTATAAAAGACACAAATATACAAATGTGTCAATATATTTCATAAATTTGTATCGCAAGGAAATTTGAATTGAATGCATCGTATATTTATCTTTGATTTAAAAAGATAAAAAAGATTCAATAACAATCAGTTATAACATAATAATTAACACCTTATGCATATATAACTTACACAGAAAATATTCTCAAACAGAATATCCACAGATAATATTCTTAAATATAATATTATAGCTAAAATAAATAGGAGAATACAATGACATATAATTAAAAAGAGTTTTTTCAAACTATTTATTTAATCTGTAAAAGGGCAAAAAAATATTTACTTATATTAACTTTGGCGTACTCTTGTGACCAATCTTTTAAATCTAATATAGCTGCTAGACAGATACCAACATAAAGTTTTAAATAATTTAATTAATAACATTATATAATACTAATTAATTATGACAACATATTTTGTATAATATCTGTATAAATGATTATAATATTATAAAAAATGAATTACAACGACTAGTGGAGTTAAATTCCGTATGTTTGTCTCAAGAGATTCTTAAAACCTATACATATAATATTGGCACCGATAATGTTATGTAAGACTCCTTGTATAAGGCACTTTGTTATTTCAATATACTGGGTAATATCTCATTATTTATTTTAAACATTAAACTTATACAATATAAGTGTTTTCTTATTATTATTTATGAAAAAGTCTTTTTTCAAAGATTTTATACAACATTTTTAACGGTTAAGAAGCTAATTGTTAGACAAAGTGTGAAAAACAATCTAAAACACACAATACACAAAAGCTACACACAATTATATTAGAATAGTTTAAATATTGGTTGGAGGAATGTTAATGACACTGCAGTACTGTCGGAATGTCTTTGTGTGATTATGGAAATGTAGTATTCAATGATATCTATATAAATACTTTAGGAATCTCATTGTATCATATCAAGACCATAGTAAATGCGTTAATGTAATAAGAGTAGGAACCATTCTATATAGAAAAGAACTGTCATAATATTTTGATGTTTTTTTTAGTTTAACTAATAATTTAATTATAATTGAAATAAGGATAGGTCTTTTGGTGATAATTGAAACACGACCGCCATAGATTTATAAAAACTTCAATAAGTGGAAATATAGAATAATATTTAGAACCATCACAAAAAGTAAAATTTGCAGAGGCAGACTTCAAACTCAGGAATATATTTTTAATTGATTCCGGCAACATATAAATTTAATAACTAGTCTTATATTTTATTGAGTTTTAGCTACCATAATGAGGAGCCAGTCCATATACCAATATGGCCTAATCAGTAGTAGTTAGCATGCGGGCGCGAGTGAGACGAGTGGGAGGAATGCGAGGAGTGAGAGGAGTGCGGGGAGTGGACGTGGGAGTGGGGGGAGTGTGAGTGGGCGGCGTCGGGAAGGTAACTCACGGCGGGCACGGGCGGCCTGTCGAGGCGAGATTCGTACGCTGCAAGCTGCTCTTCTAAACGCAATGAAGAACTGTCGAAACCGCAACCTGTGCAGAAAATATATTCTAATTCATATATATACTATACAATAAATTGCAGCGTTTGGAAATATATCACGCATGTTCATATGTGACCTCTACTAAACATGCTTCCCATATACATATGACTCACTGGTCCTAATACTTTTGATTTACGTTAATCTTGCATTTCAGCCTTTCCTACCTTTGGAATACCAGAATCTCTAATAGCAAAAGCCCACCACATTCAGGATTACATTAATAATTACCAAAAAATTACAACATGTTTTAACCAAAGAAACTTATTACCTACCTAACTAAAATATAACATACTATTAATTAAATACCAGGTAAATAACATAACATATACACAGTAATAGTTTACCACTAGCGTTATCGTTATGGGGTGAATAGTTCCTTCTGGCGAGGTGTCTGTACCGGCCGGCGACCGTGCCAGTAGAGCCCACGCCCTCCGCGCTGGAGAACGAAGCACCGGACGATAGACCAACTGAAAATACGTTTTAAACTTATTTATTGAGGCCGTCCTGGAGGATGTGACACAGTCTGATAGTCTGATTAAACACAACGGTTGTAGGTTCGATTCACAAAAATGGGGCAAGAAAATGCGCCGTCTCTTATTTTAAGTTATTTTCCTATATTAATGCATATTTTATTAAAATGTAGAAAAATAAACTAAAAAAAGTTTAAATATTACCGAGTTCTTCCCGACTAGAATTATTCCTCAATGAAGCAGCGCTAGTGTGTTTCTGTAGTACTTTGATCATGGCATCGCGCTCCGCAACTTTCGATTCTAGTTCCTTCACTCTACAAAAATAAATAAGCATTGATAATCCAAAATCAAATCTAAAAGAGACTGTCGTGGCGCAGCGGCAAAGTGCGCAAGGTGCAGAATGTAAGCGCGACAGTTGTGGGTTCCATTCTCACTCGGGATAATGAATTATTTACATTCTCACGCTCTGTTAAAAAGACAAAGCGCAGTTTGGCCACTTAAAGAGCAAGATCTTGAAAATTGCAGTGTCTTAACACTAGATTACCTCTGCCTGTCCTGCTACATGCTAAATTCAACATCTAATTAATAAAAAAGTTATAATTAAATATAATAAAGCATAATATAATACAGTATAAGTTTCCTTTTCTCATTCCGTAGTCCGCTACGTTACGACGGCCACCACTTTATTGTTACCTGCTTTCAAGATCAGCCACTTTCTTCTGCGCCAGGTGCAGTTCGTCCATATGTCTTATTTTCTCGCTTCGAGCTTCCGCCATAAGCCGCTCAGATTCTGCGGACGTTTTCTCAAGAGCTGCGATTTTGACATCCCTGGTGGCCAAAATGTAATTAATTAATACTGTAATCACTTTGCTTAATCATTTTTTCTAATATAATTAGGCATTCATCACGTTTCGACTTCTTGTCATTGAGTTTCTATACTCAGTTGACCTACGAGTATATTTGTGGTGATTGTGGCACAGTGTGACAGTATCTTACTATACTAAGCATGAGGTGTGTGTGGTGGATTGAATTATTATCAGCTTCATCAACTTCACGCTATATACCGCATGGACGTGGCAGAACTAAATGCTGAGCTTTGCCTGGACACCAGAGCAAAGAAAATCGAAATATAAATTTAAATAATTATCATTACCCAAATTTGAACAGAAAGCAGTGAATGTAGTATTTTAACATAGTTAGTAAGTTGGAGTACCTTGTGGTTCTCTCTGCCCACTCTGCTTCATGCTCATATTTAGTACTATGTACATACTTGGGTATAGAAGCGGCGGACACTGCAGCCTGTCTCAAGGCGGCCTCCTCCAGATACCGCTGTTCCCATTTTGCGCACTCCCCTTCCAGAGCCAGCAGTCGCTCGTCTCGCTCCCGCAGCGCTCGACGTAGTTCAGCTTCCGCGCCTTCGACGGTGCCATTTGTGTTACTTGTACTGCCGCATGTGCATTCGCGTTTTCTGTGTAGAATGCATATTTGAATATGTAGTAGATTCAACTATCCGAACTAATGGGAGGATGTAAATGTTCGATAAAACGTTTTTTTAATTTTATTTTTTCAGCCATACATATCCTTAGGTGAATGAAAACTATAATATATATAACCACATCTTTAATAAAAATGGAAAATAAACATTAAAAAATTAAGTTTAGTCAATTGATCTATTATTTATTAGATAACTTAGATTCTCATCTAAGTTATCTAAGCGCCAGTTGTGGCGCAGCGGCACAAGCGTGAGACTGTAAACGCGACAGGTTGTGGGTTCGATCCCTCTGAAATGAAATATTTAATATTTTCATTTTCTCGAGGCAATGTGCGGCACTGAATTCCGCCACGTAACACGCAATACCTCTAAAATTCTTCAACGGAAAATAGGGAACGGGAGCGGAGTGTCTTAACACTTGCCAACTTGGTATATGCGAGACACAGGGTTAAGCTAAAAAAAAAGTTAAAAAGAAGAAAATTGTTCACCTTAGCGTCTGCAGTTCGGTCTCGAGCTGTGCGCGCAGCTTCCGCTCTGTGTGCTCGCGGCGGTCCGACGCCTGCTGCAGCGACGACAGCGCGCGCTGCAGACCCAGCACGCGCTCCACGTAGCTGCTCGCATGACGACACTGCGCATGATGGGTTTTGAAAATATATATACTTTATATTGAGAAATGCTTTAAGTATACTTTTATGTCAAATATATTAGTGCAGTGCGGTCGACAAGGCGTGGCCGCCCTGAACTTTGGTGTCATGAATTGTGCATCGTTCGTAAAAAAAAATCTAAAATCAAATCTGGACAGCCATCTACTACTAGCTTTAAGGCGGCTGCGACTTTGAAACTGTACTTTATATAGACGCCTGCAGGAGATACCTCCAATTTAGCTAGAGATCGTTGAAGCGCTAATATATACATTGTCCTATATAGTAATTTGGGTAAGGAAACATTTTATTATAATTTGTGAATGAAAAATGTTTGTTTTTTTTTCAATGAAAATGTAAGGTCTGTCGTGACGGTACAAAGTGTGACTGTAAATGCAACTAGTTGTAGGTTCGATACCCACTCGAGGAAATGAAATATTTATCGATCGATCTGGTGTTGAGGCAAAGTGCAGCGTTAAGCTCCGCCACTCAACACGCATTGCCTCCAGAATTCGGCGGAAAGTGGGGAAGATAAGTCGTATACGAGATACATCATAAATATATGTAAATATAGGATAATATATAGCATGCGTGCTGCACCTCGTCCTCAAGGCGCACGACGTTCGCCTGCGCATTGGTGAGCGCGGTGTCCAGTATGTCGATATGCGTGCGCTGCTCCTGCAGCGTGGCACGCTGCGCCGACATTTCGATCTCTTGCCGCTCCTTGGCGCACGCCAGCTCCTTGTCTGGGGGCACAACGCGCATGGTCACTGCCATTACTTAGATACTAAGTAGGAAGTGGGGAACGGAATGTAGCTGTATAGTTGACACTAGGTTGCCCTACCTTCCCTGTTATATGCGGGATATACAGCCTAGATGCTAGAGTTAAAAAAATATATTTATTTACCTGACAAAAAATAACGGCCAAACAATGATTTCATTTGATATATAAATGATTATTCAATAGGTTGTGGATTCAATTTCTCGTCGAGGAAAATTAAATATTTAATATATTCATTATCTTGGGAACGGTGTGTTTTAACACTAGGTTACCTCTTACTCCTCTGCTCAGCGGGTGAGAAGCTGATTTAATTTTAATTCATTATCTTGCTCTAGTAACGCAAAACGCAATCCCTCCAGAATTAATAAAAAAAAAAAGAATATATCAGTATTGTATAAGTAAATAGAGAATATGTATCATCGTTCTTCAATTGTGAGCACAACCACAATTGAAAACACAAAAATAATGAATTCTATTAACATGCTCAAAAACCAAACTACCAACTTTGTGTAATAAGCTGCGCAATAAGCATCTCCCTGTTCTGCAGCTCCTTGCGCAGAGCGTCGGCGCCATCGCAGTCCGCGCGGACCCCCTGAGATAACAACTCTACCTGTAACACAAATAAACACAAACTTTATAGGTATATTTTATTTTATAGGCACATTTTGTTGAACATGATTTTTTTTCCAAGAGTGCAATGCAACATCTTTGACCTATCAGTCATATTTAGCTACCAACAACAGATGTGATAGTTAAACAAAGAAAGAAAATCCAAATGTACCCAATAGTCCATGAGCCGTTATGTTATAAAAACCTGAAACCTCTCTGAGTATACACCCAACACCGGTAACTAATAGCAGGGAATATAAAATTTGGACAGTGGTTACTTACTACCTGGTACCTTACTTTCAACAAATTATAAATCTCCATTTTTTATATTTTTAGCTTCACGCTGTATCCCGCTCAGCAGGGTTGGCAGAGGGAACTTAGTATTAAGACACTACTAAAACATGTGACATACATACTAAAACACATTCCTTGGGGGAATGTAATTCTTTTGCTGCTCTGATAAAACAAAGCACAGTGTTGAGCTCCATCTCTCAGCACATCACGTAATTTGTAGTTACCAAGTTTGGCCAGAAAGAAGAAAACCGAGTTTTCTGACACTACTTCATTAATTCCTACCCTAACCGTCCTCTTAAATAGTTCACAAAATATACCTCGACAATTACAAACAGTGTTTATATCCAAACCTGTTGCTTCAAGGCGCGGTTCAGCTCGTGCAGGCGGCGACAGTCGGCCTGCAGGCGCACACGCGCGGCGCGCTCGAGGCGCTCGCGGCGCTCGCAGGACCCCACCAGGTCTTCATGCGCCGTACGGACTTTTTCCACTTCTTCTTCTAGCTGTAGAGAAATTAATATAACAATGTTACTTAATTAAGTCTTTGGTCTTTATACACTTCGTTGATAAATATAGGCATTTCAAATGCTTGTAAAATGTAATTAGTTTTTTCTGTTACGTGAGAGAGTTTCATTCTTCTACTTGACTATAAAATAAAGCTTCATTTATTTGGAACAGTGCATTTGGCGCGTTATTTAAGAAAGTGTCTTTAATCCATATTTAAAACAATTTTACTACTATTAAAACGAGTTAATAGTAGTAAAAACAATTTTACTACTATTAAATCGTTGAATTAAAAAAATATATTTCGATTTCTTTTTAATTATACCTTTTCTTCTATTCGACTAGATCTTTAAATGAAAATAGTCTTACCGTTGAAATGCGTGTTGAACTACATGAAAATAACCTATCTTGAAAGTAAAAATCATTAAGATCAGTTGGGTATTAGTACGGAATCCGTCACATTAAATTTAAGGCACACAATATTAAGATCGAATAAGACGTAAAATATAAATACTTAACTTTTTCCATTATTCAATCAAGATCATGTGAATTGGTTTATTATGAAATGTCTGCAGGAATCGAACCCATGTACTACTTACTATACATTATAATAAAAAAGGTTTTGAAAAAGATATGTATTCACTTCCCATTCCACTGAATTTAAAAATAAACAACTGACAAATAAGATAAAATAATCGAAAGCAAGGTTACGATTTTGTGAATCACACAAAAAAAATAGCAAGATTCAGTGCAACGCACTTTGAGGTGGATTTCATTCAAATTGAGTGAATGACGCCGACGCCCAAAATAAACATTACTCACGCAGCGCGGCGTATCAAATATACGAGATTTCCCCGTACAGTTGTTTAGTGTTAGTTAATTACCGAAAACGTGTTAATTTTCGTGCTATCAGGTTTTTAACCTGTAGCGTGTTTGTCAGTAGAATGGTTAATGGAAACAAATGTAAGGGCTAAATGTAGCCATCTATAAATAAAATCGAGTATGTTTGTGAAATGATAATCAAAATATAATAATAAAACATCTTTATCTAAAAATTAAAAGAAATATTTATACAGGCCCGTCTCAAGTCTAAGCTAAAAAAATACTATCTTTCCTAAGATAAACATATAAAATATTTATTTGGAAATTTAACCAAAGTAAATTTTGAACATAAATAGTGTTCAAAACGAAGCTACAGTTTATTTTGATAACCTAAATAGACAAAGTCGAATTACGCAACTACATACCACAGTTTTAGGATTTATTTTAAATATTCATATCCATAACATAAACAAGCAAAATGCAGAATGAATATTAATTGTAATGTAAATATTTATTTAAAGCTGAACGTGGAAACGCTCGTGTATTAGGTATATGGTGGGGATCAGCACTTTATTCAGCAGCAAAAATTATTATTTCAATTAACTTTTATAAAATTTCGAAAAGTTGATCTTATCTATAAAGTGGTTTAAAATCTTTATCGAATATATCATGAATAAAAAAAAACTGCAAAGACCTACATACCAAAGTTACTTTTTTAGAATGTTTTTATTAATCTCACATTGTTTAAGCCAAACGCAGAGGGCGATAAAAGTCGACTTTCAATTATCAAAGGAATGCGCTTTACATCCTGCTCAAGAATATTTCATGCATTTATTACGTAACCAGTAAATTTCACTTCCACAACACATAACTGTTATTATACGACCGAATAAAATATGTTTTAATATCATTTTCATGTATCTCCCACGCGAGCCTAGTTTTAAGACACTAGATTTTCCAATTTTTACTGTTTTATGAGTACCTCAGGCCTCGGCATGAGATTGAAATTCTAGAAAATTCTAGAGAGATTGAAATTCTAGACTTAACACTAGGTTTCCTCTGCCTATATTATACGGCGTCAAGATAACAAAAGGCAAACCAAATCATTACCTTATTAGTCTTAGCGACCCTCTCACAAGCATCAGCAAGCTGCCGCTTCAACTGATGATTTTCAGCAGCTAACGAATCTAAAACCGCTGTGAATGCGTCATCAGGTTCTTCTAAAGAACCTTCGCCACCGCTACACCAACCGCTCGACTCCGACCCGCCCGGCACTGCTCGTACACCCACGCTGTGCCAAAACCCCAAAAATTTTACTATTTTTAAAATATTGTAAAAAGGTTGTTTTTCACTAAGGAAGGAATTAACATTTATATAACGTGTACAATCGTACAGTACGGTCGACGGGTAGTGGTCGCCCCTCAAGTAAGGATTTCTGAACTTTGCAAATTGTTCACTCGAGGAATATAATCAATACAAAATCGTCTGATTTTCCCGTTATTTCTGTTTTACTACTCACCTAGTTAAATCCGGCTGAGATCTCGACAGATTTAACTTCTCTTTGCTCAGTTTGGCTTTCCCCTTGCCCTTCCTCTCATCCCTGGGCTTGGTGGCGGTGCGTGTGTGGGGTGAGGCGGGGGGCGTAGGGCCGCGCGGGGAGGGGGACTGGGCGACCTCCTTGGCCAAATGCTTCAGCACAGACGATTGGTTCAGGAAGTCATCTGGTATTTCTGTTATCTCCTGTTCATATGAAAATTTTAATTTGTAGACATATTTGTATATTGTTTAAATGGTAGTAGGAAGATAATTAAATGTATCGTTAATAATAATAGTACCATGTACCATATTCCAGTGGACTATGTAGACCACACAGTGATTAGATAAATCTAAATAAAAAACAATACAGCTTTACGTTTTTCAACGACATTTTGTCCTAAACAATTTAATATGATTCTTATAAATTTAAGAAAGTTTAAATTTGTGAAAAAAACTAATAAGTTTTTGTAATAAGTTTGTTTTAAATATACAAATGATGAATATCACATGAAATATTTAACTGATATAATAATAATTTGAGGCCATTGTGGTGCAGTTATATTTACAGTCAGTCAGTGGGACCACTTCTGACTGTAAATGTGTGATGGTTCAGGGTTCCATCCTTACTTGGAGCAAGGAATAAATGGCAAGACGAAGCGTGGGGTTGGAGTTTAGTTTCGCCACTCAATACGCAATGTTTGAGATAGTCAGACAGGAAGAAGAGGAAAAAAAAGAATTTATACCGTTACCTGTACACCATGATCGGGCGGACTAGTATATATCCTTTGCCCACCGATATCAATATAATTAGCACTGGCCGTAATAGCTTGTTCCTTGTGTATTTTAGGTAAAGGGATGCCACTTGGTTTCTTTCCAACTTCACTTTTCTTTAATGTATGATACGGAGATGACTGCGTGTTTGGATGTTTCACTTCACTATTTGTTCGTTCATGTTCTCTAGTAATTATAAAAGCAAAATAATATGAAAAAAAAATCAGTTTCACACTGTATCCCACACATAGCAGGGTAGGCACAGGAACCTAGTGTTAAAACACTCCGTTCCCCACTTTCCGCCGAATGCGTGGTGAGTGGCGGAACTTTTCCGCTTTTCCTCTACACCAGAGTGAAGAAATGGAAATATACATTTAAAAAATATGTAATTTTCCTCGGCTGGGGATCAAACCCACAACCAGTCGCGTTTACAGTCACACATTGTGCGCCTGCCCCACAACTGGCCTCAAAATAATATGCAGAAACAATTTAAAAAATAATAAAAGTAATATTAATAAATGAAAAGATAGTAAAGATATCATTTTATAAAATGATTATGGATTTCACATTCAATTTACTACAAACTTTGATTCATATAAAAATCAACCATTTTAAGATTCAAAAAGGGGGTTTTTATATTGGCAATAAATAATTTTTACTGAGATTTATTTTTACTGAGATTAACATTCACTTCTTAACTTTTTCTAGGTTCATGTTGTATCATGAATAAACTTCCTCATTCCCCACATCCTGTGGCCCCTAACTCTACACTTTGTGTTGTTACAAGCAAAGAAATTAAAATAATGCAATCTCTGTTGGGATAAAATTCACTCCTTTCCTGTTTACAGTCGGATGCTGTATGAAGCTCAGCAGTCCTATTTAATATCTATTTCAACTGTAATACTTTGGTAGTGATTTTCCTTTGGGATTTACTTACCGAATAGGTGTAGGTCGTGAAGACCAAGAGTCATCTTGATTATGAATAATGAGAGTATTGTATGATGAAGAAGACACATCAAGTGAACTTCTATTACTATTGCCTCCACCCACTGAATCTTTAAGTGAGTTCCGATTGCTATTTGTTACATTATCCTGTTATCCATTAAAATAATGTGTAAATATTAACTATTACATAATATCACTATATAATTAATATTGTAAAAAAATGTAAGTTATAAATTTTGCAAAAAAAATATTTAACACAATTAATTGTTGTGTTTATGATAACTAAAAACAAAAAAAATTACCATGGTCAAGGAAAGCTAACAATAGAGAAGACATGCAAAGGCTAAAAGAGGCCTATATAAGCAGAAGGTAAGGAAATTCGATTCCCATTGATACATTGTATATTGAATAGCACAACTCAACACTGTCATGTTTGTGTGGTAATCAAACCAATTGCATCATTGCATCACAAAGCAAAACAAAATGATGTGTCAAATAATATCAAATAATCAAAGCAGAAAGATTTAGAGAAAATTATTAAATTTATATTAGTTACAAATAAGATAGATACTTTACATTTTGTTGTATTTAAGTTCTATATTATAACAATTATTTCAATAAGTCCAACAAGAGTTTTATTTTATAAGAAAACAAAAATACCTTCAGAGAATTTCTATTATTATTATTTGTCTGGCTTTGATTCTCTTGGCCTTGTGGTTCAACTCTAGCTGTGTGACGCACTACATATCTTTCTTCTCTTGACAAATTTTCATTAGAAGTTGATACATCTGTCTCACTGCCAGATAAGCTTTGAGGAAATCCACTTGGAACTGATAAAAAAGTAAATATTACCTGTCAGCTTCACATTTTTTCCTGTACTTAATATATTAAGATAAGCAAAAAGGAACTAGTGTTAAGACACTATTAAAAAAAATTAATTATAAAATAATACTAATAAGCTCTTTAGGTTCTAATAAACTCTTTAGGTTGAATAAAATCTATTAATGTTTTTTTAATCAATACTGCTCTAAGTAAACCAATCAACTATCAAGTTACTTTATTTTGAAAAATGTTAGTTATGCTAAAAAATCTGAATGTGAATGCTTATCACAATAACAGTAATGATTCATAGCTTAGGTATGTGAATGTCAATATTACAAATAGGAAACATTATAATTAAAATACATACCAGTTTGCTTCTGTGTTCTTTGGATATTATTTGCAAATGATAAAAACCTTCCTGTTGGGCGCATAGACCCCATTTTTGTAATACAATTTCTTATTTTCAGGTAGAAACCATTTCAATATATTTTATAATAATTTCATTCGAAAAAATATTTTTAATTGTTCTGTGAAAGAAATTTTATTATTGTGTTTATTAATGTTACTTATGTGTATAGAAATAGATTGCAATAAGAAAAACGAGTAACACTCATTACTATGTCGTGAATAACACAGGCATGTAACATGACTGAAATTGACATATTTTTACACTTCAGCTAGTATATTTTATAAATTATGTATTTGTTAAACTCACAACACCAATTAATCAATGAGCATCAAGACAATAAGCTCAATCACTTAATTCTTGGATATAAAATATATATATTTATTTTATTGAAGAATCGATGAGGAGCACAGCCAGATGTCAAAAAGTAAATACCTATGTTTTTAATTTTGTACACAGACATAAAATTTTAACACAGTTTTCATATACCGTACGCTCCATTACACGTTGTCAGCGTATGTCTTTTAGTACGGTGCGGTTCAAAGTTATGGCAAGCGTATTGACTTACAATATATTTAAATAATTGTATATTTAAAAAAAAGAATAAGAATAATTATATAATTATAAATATATTTAAAGTAAATAATTTTAAAAAATCAGCTCCATGCTGTATTCCACACACAGCAAGGTAGATAGGGAACCTAGTGAATAGAGCGAAGAAATGAAAATATATATTTTTTAAAAATACTTAATTTTCTCTAGGGGATCAAATTTACAACCAGTCACGTTTACTGTCACCCTTTGTGCCACTGCACCACGACTGACCTCCTTTATTCTACATTTTTTATTGCGTGACTATATTGATAGACCAGTAGTAGTGAGATAGTGCATTTCATATAATATTGCACAGCTAAATACATCCGTTCGGCACGAACTCAAGAATGAGAATGACACTGAATATGCGCCAAGCATATAACCGTTGCAAGTGTTTTCCACAAACTCCCTTTGATCTGTGTTCAAGATCGGTCCGGATCGACAAGGGCAAGCCACGACAAACGGGGTCTTTACATGTTCATGTTTGGGGAAGCTCGGCAAATCTTTAAAACCATAAACGAATTATCTACAAAGTGGAGCGGCCATGTGGCGAGGCGACAAATACTATCCACACTCTCGCACTCGCGTTGCCTCCTGTCGGTAGCCTTCTAGAGAGTGTGGATTGAGCATAATATTTTTTTATTAATCTGTAATTTTCTACTTCTCATTGATCTCATTCTCAAATTTGAACTTCAAGTTCAAACTCAATATAGAATTGAGATATGAATTTACAATAATCGTAATTTATAAAACTTCAACAAAAAATATTATTTGATTATCTTGTAACAATAAAGATAACAAAAATTATAATTTACAAGTGAAATTTATTTGCTAAAAATGCTGTGTGGAATTGTCAAGAGGTCAACACAAATTTCAGCGCAATTAATTAAAGTCACAATAAGGCAAATATCTTCACCTAATAAACCCCGTGAAAAATGTATGTGGTATCGAGAAATTTCAAATTGTTGGTGTTTTACAGTTTTTAGTGTTATAATTTATCTATAAATACATTAAAAGTAGCAAATTAAAACGTATGTATTATACATATGATAAGAGGCCGATAAATAAATTAATATATATAAATTTTCAGGTTCCTTTAAAGGCTATAAACAGTCGTATTTGTCACAGCGATTTTATTCACACCAACCTAGTCTTGAAGAATTAATAGTTGATTATGATTATGTTAACAAAGCTGCATGTGATAACAAATCCTTAATTATAGATGTCAGGGAACCTGACGAAATAAAGGAACATGGTAAAATCCCAAATAGTATCAACATTCCATGTAAGTAAATTATATATAATACTAGCGGCCCGCTCGCGGTTTCACCCGCGTGAACTATGTTATTATTAATTTCTGTCTCCATGACTACGTCCTAGTGACGTCTATGCAAAATTTGAGACTCCTAGCATTTTTAGTAACGAAGTTTCATACAAACTTTCGACCCCAAAAACAACCCCTTAGAAGTCGAATATTGCAAATTCCCGTCTTAGCGAGCACCTATGTCCTATAAGTAACTCCTATGCAAAATTTGAGATTCCTAGCACATGTAGTTTCTGAGGTTTCGTGATGAGTGAGTGACCTTTTGATTATATATATATATAGATTATTATTATAAGGAGAAACAAGTGGTAAGAGGTAAGGCATAAGGAGACCATTGTTGACCTTCGCAAACACAGTAAAAAGGGAGGTAATGTGAAAAACATGAGGACCCCAGAAGGCATGTATGAAGAGGTTGATGACAGTGGACAAGGTGAAAGATATATGCCAATACCATAGCATTTGATGGTTTATTCTCCCTGACTCTCCCAAAGTTTCTTGGGTGATTTAGAGTTTTTTAGAATGAGGATATTTATATAATTTGGAAGAGTATATTTCAGTTTTAATATTTTCTTTTCTTTTTAAACATTTTTGAAGAAAACAAGAAAATTTCTTGTTATCTTGAGATGAGATAAAGTATACCAAATTAAAATGACATTTAAATTTGTATATTCTACTACATATTGACCTCAAATAATACAGTAAATAGTTAAACCCTTCATCTCAAAATTGGTAATAAAAAATAAAAAAATGTTTAATGGATGTGAGTACTTCATTTCACTTACTGGCACTATTGAAAGTAAACAGCTACATGAGCTACAACTGCTGATTTTAGAAAATATTGCTTTTTTAGTATTTTTCTAATAATGTCTAAGTGTTTATTATTTATAGGTAAATAATATTTTAAATGGCACATATAATTATATGGTTTAATTTTTTAGTAGGAACTGTATCTTCTGCTCTTGGTACTATGAGTGATAGAGACTTTGAAAATTTATTTAAAAGACCTAAGCCAACAGAAGATACTGAAATAATATTTTACTGTATGATTGGAAAAAGGTCAGGAATGGCACAACAAAATGCTGCAAATTTAGGTTATAAAAAGTAAGTATAAGTATAATATTAAAAAAAAAACTTTTTATATATTATGTTTACCAAATTTACAAGAAATAAACATAATACTTATGTACTTTTACAGTGTGAAAAACTATCTTGGCAGCTGGACAGACTGGGCAAGCAAAACTCTGTAATATAAATGATCATTTGTATAGTCATTTAAATTATTCCTTTTAAACCTAAATTATATGTAGAAAATTAAATTATATGTAGACTTTTATTGAAATAAAAAATATATATAATAATATTATGCATCAGTTTCTTTGTGTTTATATATAAAACACTTATTTTTGTCTTTGAGACCAATCATTCCAGCTACCCAAATAAGTCTTGGATCTGAAAAAAAATTAGTTAATATGTTAAGAAAATATTTTCTCAATTATAATACAAATAAGATGCAGAATAAAATGCAAATAGCTATTGTAAATATATTTTGATTGATAATAAAGAAAAATTAAATATGTACTTGCTATATCCAAGTTCTATTGCTTTATCAAGAGCTTCAGTCGAACGTCTACCAGATTGGCAGTAAAATATTAACTCATCAGAGGAAGATGGCTTAGGCCGTTCAAATTGTTTCAGGAATTCTTCCTCTGACATAGTTTTTAACACATTTTGAACATTACTCACTGCAAGGAAAATTTAATATAAAATTTATATTTTACAATTATGTTAAATAAAGAACAATATAAATACAAAACATACATGGAATGTTAATGCTTGATGGTATTTTACCACTGGATTTTATCTCTTCTGGATTACGGACATCAATTATTACTTTTTCTGGTTGGTGAATAATTTTAAGCATATCTTCATAACTAAGAACTCTCTTAGGATCTACCATCTTAGCAAAGGATCCTTAATAAACAAAATAATTCTTATTAATGATCAAAACAACTAATAATCTTATTGTTTGAATAAGTTTTATTTACTCTGTTATAATTATATTATAATTGAATATATTGCCAAAGTATAAAAACAATGGCCTGTGTGCCATAAATTGTTATACTACCACTATTATATTGAACTACTAATTAAGCTACTATTATATTAAAATACAGCAGAGCAGTAAGGGTGCCCATTACTCCATATGTTAAGTTATTGGAGCTGATGTTGTGAATGTGAAAAACCAAAAAGTGATCAGATTCATACGATACCAAAATACCTCATGTAATAAATGTGGATTCTTAAAATCCTTATCAACATTAAATAAAAGTCCTTGAGAGTAAATTCCTTCTTTTAGCAAAATATTTAACTAATTTAGATACATATAAGAAAAGAATACTATTAAGGGACCCACATACACAAAATAGTAATAAAGATGTAATGGAGAGGATAATTATTATGTGAAGAAGATTGTTAGAATACGTAAAGAAAATAAAATACAATTACGAAAGCGCCCTTTAAAATTTACTGAATACTGTACGTGTTGCCCCCGTAAATGATGATATAAATCGGATTACAGACATTAAAAGAATATAATATTAATATTTACTTGGTTGCTTAATTTTACTTTCAAGTTTTGTTTATAAAATGTCAAATAGTATCTTCAGTTCAGTATCAGTACATTACATATACGTCAAATTTAAAAAAAGACAGAATAAATATATGTATAAAATAGTTGATACGTTAAAATATGGTCATATTTTATCTGCAATAAATAAAATAAGATAATATTCATCTTAAATGTATACAGACTTGGAATGTGATATTATTATGGAAATATGATATTATTATATTATTTCTCAAATAGAACAGTTTCTCAATGCGGCACAAGGGTGCGACTGTAACGCGACGGTTGTGGGTTCGATCCCCGCTCTAGGAAGTGGAATATTTATTTAGGTTTATATTGCCATTTTTTCGTTCTGGTGTCGAGGCAAAGCGCGGCGTTGAGTTCTGTCACTCAACATCTTCAGAATTCGACAGAAAGTGGGGAATGGAGTATCTTAATATTAGGTTCCCTCTGCCTACTCTGCTGTGTGCGGGATACAGCGTGAAGCTGATTTTTTTTCTTATCAATGTTTCGGGTGGAAATCAAACCTATAATTGCGCTTAAAATGAGACACTATGACTACCCCACTTTGTCATAATGGCAAGAAAAAGCATTATAAAAATAGAATAAATTGCACTATGGAAATATTGAGAACTAGTGATTAAATTAAATGTATGCACTCTAGATAGGTTCTCACACAAGAAGTTAATTACTAATTAAAGTATATAATATGACCGAGATCCCGATACATAAGTACAATTATAATAAGCACATTTTTCTGCAGTCTATTTCTCGTGAAGTCATGACTAATTTACAGTTAAGTAGTGCAATACAAAAAAAATGGAAGGAAATTCAAATATAATTTTTAAGCCAAACTATGTTATATATTTCATTGATATTGCTGGATGGACAAGGCATAAAACAAACTTCTTAGTGTAAAAATATATTTAATTTATAATACAATATAACCATTCCCATAAAATAGATAAAAATGCAATGTTATCAGTCTTAACACTGGATATAAAGTAAAAAAAGTTTTTGTTTCTAAATTACTGGAGTATTTTAAAATCTATGGATATATACAAAAATAATATTAAAGTAAAAGTTATAAAAATATGAGTCTTAATAAGCTAATTGTAAATGTTACAAATAAGACTAACAAGTTGTCCTTATCTTTTGAGCATATCATATATTATATCTTAATTATTGATTTATCTAATCTACTCTCCTAATACAATAATTTTTATAATTGTAATATAATTTTTATTACATTAAGGAGAAACAACTTTTATTTAATCTGCAATTTTTTCAAAATATTTTCTTTTTTCTTGAGGTGTAGGAATTATCTGTAAATAAAATGATTACACGATTAATACTATCAATTCAAAATCAAACAAGTTTTTTCTCAGAATATGATAATGATTTATTTAATGAAAGCTATGTGTATGTATATAATAGAAGAAATTTAAAAAATATCTAAACTTTAAATAAAACTAATAACTTTAAATAAAAATAACTCACGGTATCCTGTCCAGGTTTCCATCCAGCAGGACATACTTCACCATGGCTATCAGTGTACTGGAATGCTTGCACCAATCTTAGGGTTTCATCTACTGATCTTCCTACAGGCAGATCATTCATTGTAATTTGTCTTAAAATTCCTTTATCATCAATAATGAATAAACCTCTCAATGTATGTCCTAAATCTTCTAAGTATACTCCATAATCTTTAGCAATAGAATGTGATAAGTCACTCAATAGTGGTATATTGATTTTTCCAAGTCCACCTTCTTTACGAGGTGTATTAATCCATGCCAGGTGAGTAAAATGTGAATCAACTGAACATGCTACAACTTCTGCATTAATTTTCTTAAATTCATCAGCTCTTTCAGAAAATGCCAATATTTCAGTAGGACAAACAAAGGTGCTGTAATATTAACTTTTAAAATAAGTCATATATTCAAAAATGGACAAGTTCATTATAGTAGTTATATATACTTACAAATCTAAGGGATAAAAGAAAAATACTAAATATTTTCCTTTAAAACTAGATAAAGAGAGTTGTTTTATCTCTCCATTAACAACGGCTGTTGCCTCCCACTCAGGAGCCGGTTTTGAAACTGTAAGAAAATTAACGTAAGGAGCAAGTTTTACTGTAAAAGATATTTATTATTTTAATATATATTGTAAACATACTCATGGCTTTAGTAAATTGTAATTTATGATCAACTTTTCTGGCGCCGCCGGGAAAAACATTGCCGCTACCAAAAGAATAACACGAATCGCTTTCAAATAATGAAGAGTTACATTTAGAAATTAAGCATATTGCGATTGTCAAGACTACTGCCCAATTCATTTTACGAAATATTGATTAATAGAAGAAATTTAAACAAAAAGAAAAAACACCGACTAAACCAAGACTAAACTATAAGCGAACAACATATAAAATGTCAATCATGAAATCATGAATCAATTATCAAATCTGACTTTCACGCGGTCTCCTTAGTTTGATACAGTTTGATAGTTGACAGCTTGACACGTATTTTGGCATATATTATCTATTTAAATTGTAAAATGATTACATACATATTGTTATCGTACCTATGAATTATATGAATATATAGGTAATATGAATTAATTATGATAGATGTACTTATTTTCATTTCCGCCCTTTAATTTTTTTTAATCTATGTTATTTAATTTTAAAATAATGATTTATAATGAGCATAGTTATTATAAAAAATATATAAATAAAAGAATGCATCTGGTAAAATATTTTCAAATATATAAAACAAAAACATATAGGTAGTGCTATAATAATATATTTAGTTTTATTTAGGTACAAATTATTTTCTATCCTAAGTACAATTTTATCTGTAGAGATTAACTCAAGTTTCTGTTTTATTTATAATCTGTTTTGCATCGTTCGCATTCGCAATAGCTGCGAATGTTGTACTTCTTCTTTCGTAATATCATTATTTATTTATTTGGATGAAATCATATAAAATGTGTGTGTCTTGGTATTTTAAATCATTTTCATAAGTTTAGTTTTTTTCAAGTCCATCGCAATAAGTTGCGGTAAGTTTATAAAGCTAAGTTCGTCTGTATCCACTTGTCGTTCATTATGGCGGTCTGATTACATTAAGTTTTATGTTTAAGCTTTTAAAGTTAATATTATATTGTTAGGACTTATCATGTATTGTTAATATTTATTTCTAGTATAATATTTTAAGTGATATTTATTTTAGATGGACGTGCCAGACGAGGGGGTATTAGATGTGGATTTATTAGCTGACGATGGATCAGACGAAGAATGCGAAGCCCCGCCGTCTTCAGGTACAGTAATATATTTACTGTATATACGTACCTAAAAACCGTCACGTCAATAACAATGCATGCTATAACAAATAACACTATGCAATAACAAATTATAAATATTATTCTGAATTTTTTTATATATTTGTATCATACATCATTAGTTAACTTTTTAGATTTTTATACTGGTCCTGTTTCTACTCCAACATCATGCGCATCATCGCCCCGCGGCGAAGAGCCTGCATCTCCACTGGCTGTGGTTTCACAACCAGCATTCTTTCATCACCAAACATATACGCGCCCATTTTTTACATCAGGTAGAAGAGGTCCTGGTAGACCTCGCAAGGAGGGAGCTAAGTTAGCTCGTGAAGGAAAAATAGTGAGACGGTAAATAAATCATATGATTTTAGTACTTTATTTAGAGTTTTTAATTAAATTAAAGATGTGTTGTTGTTAATGTTCTATGGGAATATTACTTGGATTATATTGTCTGCTTATTTATAAATATTTTGTTTCAGGTACAGGGGTACTCCAGGTACTGTAAGAGGAGCTAAAAGACATCGTAGTAGTCGAGATGAAGCTATTGATGATATAATGGATGAGGATGACTTTACTATGCCTGCTCCTGAAGAGCCCCCATATACTCCAGAAAAATGGTAATTACACATTATGGCGATTATATTCTTTACACTAACTAGACACATTGGAGGGGCATAAATAGTGATAATTATGTGATATAAATCTTAATTTTATTTACTTATAGTTTGCATTCTCTTTGATAAATGCTTAATAAATAATTTTTTTCTATACATGTCTTGAAGAGGTGTACCCAAAATAAAGTAATTCATTAAAACATTGCATAAGATCATATTTTGTTCTTATTTCTAGGCCAGGAAAAAATTGTGCCTTATGTAATCTTAGTGAGCGTAGTCAGTTGGGACAAGGAGAAATGCGACAAATCTCTTGTAACATTGAAGGAGAAGGAAGTACCACCCCGAGTGTTACTAACTCTGGTGGTGCAACACCTACAAGTATCACAACTCCTAGTACACCAACTTTGCCTGCTGGTCTGACCTCCCCACCTCCAGAGCTGCTTGACCTTCAGCAACAACAAGTTATGCCATTAAGTAGGAGACAAAAAGCATTTAATAAATGCAAGTGAGTGCAGTGCATTTTTAATTTCTTCTATTATTCTCCTACATGTTACCTAAAGTAATATTTTACTAAATAATATTATTTTTATCCTTATCAAGAACTCCACTATACAACATGGAGCATACAGATGAACTATCAATAATAGGATTTTCGGAGAGCTTGGAAGTACCAGCTCTAGTAACATCAGGAATGTTCTATTTACACCGTTGCTGCCTTGAGTTCAGTCCTCCATTTCAAGAGCAAGTTGCTTCTGCTTGTAACACTGAGGAAGATAAAGAACAATTAGAAGAAGCTAGAATAAGAGGGATTGTTATTGCTGCTCTGACTCGGAAATGTGCCTTTTGTCAAAGATATGGTGCAAGCATCCCATGCAAGGTGAAGTTCAAAGTTTCTTATAATATGGCATTTTAAATAGCTAAATTAATTAATAATTATTTAATATCAACATATTTATAAATTCATAGTTTAATATTAATAAATTAATAACTGGGTTGATACTTAATATATTAAAAAAATTTAAGGCCATATTTGCTTTAGTACATGAACATTGTCAGATATATATTAATGGTCTAGAAACTTTTTAATAATCCATTTAATATAGGAATAATAAAAGTAATGAGGACTTTTTTTCTAGATGAGTTGCAGTAAATATTTTCATTTGCCTTGTGTTCTTGCTTCTGGTGGCTTTATAGACTTTCAGACTAAATCATCATTTTGCAAGGACCATTTATATCAAGCACCACTTGTATGTGAGTATGTCATAAATGAATTAAACATTTTAATTAAATTTAATTTATGTGAATCTGAGATTATAATAAAAAGCCCTTTATGATCCAAACAACAAATCTGAGATATCTGTAAATAAATTAATTGGAAATTAGGATAGAAGATATATATTTGAAATAAAAATTATATGTGATACATACTGTATTTATAACCTTTCTTTGTTAATATGAAATTTTTGTTACAACAATCTACTAATTGTAGGCACAGCTGATATAGACTGCAGAACATGTCGGACCATTGGTGATATGTCCAATCTTATGACATGCGTAACATGTGGGGCGCACTACCATGGCACATGTGTTGGACTCAAGCAGTTACCTGGTAATTTATCTTAATGTTATTTCATTATAGTTTTCTTACTTAAAATATAATTATTTTCGTAAAAAAATGGTAACTTTGTAACATACTTTATTAGCTTGACCTATCAGAGTAAGAAAATTTCACAAACAAATACTCATAAGGGTTTTTCAGTTTATTGATCAAATTTATTAATATTAATATTGTTTGACAGGTGTACGTGCAGGCTGGTCGTGTCGTACGTGCCGCGTGTGCCAAGTGTGTCGGGGCGAGGGCGCGGCGTGTGGCACAGGGGGCGACACGCGCGCTGTCGCTTGCGAGCACTGCGACAAGCTGTACCACGCGATGTGCCTCCGCCCGGTGATGGCCACTGTGCCCAAGTATGGATGGAAGTGCAAGTGTTGCCGCGTGTGTTCAGACTGCGGCGCGCGCTCACCCGGCGCTGGCCCGTCGTCGAGGTGGCACGCGCACTACACTGTGTGTGACTCCTGTTATCAGCAACGCAATAAGGGATCGTGCTGTCCGTTGTGCCGTCGCGCATATAGGGCAGCTGCGTACCGTGATATGATTAGGTGTTCGGCCTGCCGCAGGTAAAGTAGTAACAGTAGTAACTTTATTTTGTTTTTTTTAAAATATTGCTGTGGTCCGTACTTTTTGTTAGCTTTTTTTTAATTAAATATTTTATATTTTATGCATGCTTAATATATGTGATGATGTTTTAGGTATGTCCACGGTATGTGCGATCCTGATGCAGAGCCTTTGCAGTACAGACAAAAGAAAGAACAAAACCCAGGATATGAGTACACTTGTCCTATATGTAAAGCTAATATGCAAGTAACTGGATCAAAATCAGGCTGTGAGTTGTACTATATTTTTGCTCAAAATTGAAAAATCAATGTCTTGTATATCAATCAACAGCTTATATAATTTAAAATCAATTCATTAATTATTATAAATTTATCTGACTCAATTATTGTAATGTCAATATTTCAATTTATTTACATATCTATTTTTAGTCTTATCATATTATTAAAATGTAAAAAATTATGTATATAGCATTTGACGATGACACAATGGCTTCAACATCACAAGATTCATCGTTTGGCGACGAAAGCACGCAAGATCAAGATCCTCTTGCAATAGAGTCCAAGGTAGGTGGCTATTCTTCAAATGTGTTTTTATTAATTATTTGTATTAAATAAGTGATAAAAGATAACTTTACAGCCTGACATCGGCCTTGGAAAGGGCAAACCATTTACAGTATCATCAAAAGTGGCAAAAAAGAAAATTGGGGGTTACAAACTTAAAGGAGGTTTTCCACCTGCTGGTAAACTAGGATTCCAAAAGCGGCAGAGGTCTGTTTTAGAATTTGGTCGCAAGAGAGGGTCTAAACCAAAAATGAGAGGAGTATTTGGTGTTCCTGGTCTGGGTTTACAAAGGCCACAGGCTCCAGATAATAAAACTTCCGAAGAAGATCCAGGTATTATTTTATTAGCATAGTTGAATTTAATAGGTTATCAAAAAAATTTGACAGTTCTGTATCATAATGTGATACATTCTAAGTGCCTAAGGCAACTACTGCAGGTTTGGTGGGTAACATGGGTACAATTAACATGATCTAAAATAATATAAAGCCTTCCTCGATAATTATAATATTATATAATTAAAAATGTTTTTAGGAGTAGAAAATAAATTGGTGTTGTGTTCGAGTAAGGACAAGTTTGTGCTAACCCAAGATCTATGTGTTATGTGTGGGGCCATTGGGACAGATTCAGAAGGATGTCTCATAGCATGTTCACAATGTGGCCAAACTTATCATCCCTATTGTGTCAGTATTAAAGTGAGTATTGCTTCTGTTTTGTTTTTTCATTAGTTATATTTTTTAATTTCAATTCAGCTATATTGCTGACAGTTTCATTATGGGTAATTACGGTATCAAAATTTAAAAAATGCAATTGATTTTTTTGACGTGTTAGACACTAACAATAGCCACCTTGTCATACTGAACATTTTTTTGATTGCTTTGACAGAGAAAAGTGCAATAATTGCTTGCTTAAGTTTCAGTCATGTTTTAAGCATGAAATCGTCAATAAAACAAAAATTAAACAATAAGCTTTTTATTATTTTAATAAGAATCGAACGAAAATGTCTGGAAACAGTTCTCTTGTATCAAAAAGTCGATGTATTGTAGAAATGGGCGATATAACCCCCACCGATGACAAAACGTCACATTTTATTAGTAAAATGTTCACAATATCTGTGCTCTATAATTTATTAGTATTAAAATGCGTTTGAAGTTTGAAAATAAAGTGCCTTTTGGATGTTTCTACATGTGTATGTAAAATCCAAAGCTATTTAATAAATAATTATTTTTAAAAATATTAGCCATTTATAATATTCTATTTCTATGAAGTCTGGGTTTCATAAGTTCTATAGATATCACAGTCAATAGTATTATTTAAAAAAGGTACTGTACACTTTTTTTGTTTTTCATCAATTGTGACCTGTAAAGTAGGCTTTTTCTATTTTTACCTATCTCTTCTATGTTTTTATTTTTCTTATCTTTTTCTATATTTATATCTCTCGGCTCCCTGAATAGGGTATAGTTAAACACTTTGTTACCTATTTTTCGGCAAAGTTTTAAGATTTCGCGCGTTTGGTGGCGGAACTTGATAAATTAATTAGAGATATTGTATGATTTTTATAGGTGTCCCAAGTAATAGTGAGCCTTGGCTGGCGATGTCTGGACTGTACGGTGTGCGAGGGCTGCGGCTCGCGCAGTGACGAGTCACTGCTGGTGCTGTGCGACGACTGCGACACGGCATGGCACACATACTGCGCGCGCCCCACGCTGCCCGACGTGCCGCGCGGTGCCTGGCGCTGCCAGCGCTGCCGGCGCTGCCTCGTGTGCGGCACGCGCGACACGCCGCTCTGGTGCGACAACTATACCGGTGCGTACTCATAATACTATCCCACTATATTTCATGCCATCTGTACATGATGAAAATTCCAGATGTACAGATAATGCGTTTAAAGTCTACATTCTTCATTTCTGTTTTATGGGGAATCCCGGGGCAATTATGGCATTTATGTCGGCAATTATATATTCATTTTAATTTTTATTACTGTGTGTGATAGAGTGTGCACCGTGCGCCTCACTGGTGATGTGCTGTGTGTGCTCGGAGCCATATTCAGATGGGGAACTAATCATCCAGTGCACGGCCTGCTCCCGCTGGTTGCACGCCGCCTGTGACGCCATACGTGGGGAGGCGGACGCTGAGGCCTGTTGTCGGGCTGGGTGAGTTATCTTGATACACATATAGCTAGATTGTTTTTATGTATACAGAGTGTTTTTGTCAGCACCACTTTAAATTAAACCATAGTTTTAACTACTCTATAAAAGCTTAATACAATTTACAAAAAAACCCAAAAATGAAAAAGTTTTTTTTAAACAAAAATAAATAATAAATTATCGCTGTAAAATAAAACGCCCGTTGTTAAGGATGACGCACGCACACATAAACCTATCAAAAGGACACCGCCGCACACGTCTCATTCCGAAATCGAGTCGTAGGTATTGGTGATAAAGTTCAAAGTTTAACCTTTTGTAGTAGTGAGTGTTTACGATATTGGTATCTATGCGTAACTGCGTCACACGAAATACAGGTATGGATAAACATGGTGAAATGAAAAAAAGAATCCTATGTAAACTGTTGAGGTGTCTTGATTAATTCCTTTAGGTATGGGTTTGAAATATTTTACCTTATATGTTGTTCCCGTAAAAGGACGCTTGACAGTTCCATTCTGCATATTAAAGTATTTAATATTGTTATTTCAATTTATTTTCTACTCCTATATAGGTATGTAAATAATACAGATGCTATATTCTTTTAGTATTTTTAAATTGGACTGATCTCTTATCTTGTTGCTTAACCCATCCACTTCCATAGGTTCGTTGAACACTTGTTCTTCTTATGGATAGTACAACTTTATGAACTTTATGAACTGAATGTTGTAACTGTTTTTGTTTGTTATATATTTCAGAACACTCAAAAGTTTTATAGTTGATGAATACCTCCATCTTTCAACAGATATAAATGTCTCCTATGTCGGGGACGAGATATCCCGCCGCCTCATCTATCGCGAGCTATCGAGTGCGCATCAGGCATGGGAACAGGCAATGCCTTAATGGCAGGCGGAAACACAGGCGGGATGATGGCTGACCGTGGACTAGTACGACCGCGTTTAACTCCGGTGGCACTTGGTCTAGGTATTCCAAGCAATTAATTATATTTAATCATAAAAATATAGTACTTATAACATTTTGTTTTACACCGTGTCTATACATGGTGTATTTTGTATAGTAAGTTGTGATGGTCTATTCAATATGCTGCAACCTTACAAACGAGGCGAAACCTCATCAAGTCCAAATTATATTACATTAGAATCAATACTTACAACTTAAATCTTGGTCTAGGCGGTGAATACTATGTAGACGACGTGTGCCTGTCGCAGCGCGGTGCTCATCACATGAAACAGCTGGAGGCGGAGATGGGCATCACTCACACAAGACGCAAGAGACGATTCAAAAATGAAAACACTGAAAAGGATGCCGGTGAGACTCGATTTTGTTTTTTAATTTTTTTTATTAGGTTAGCTATGTTGGACTTTGTTATGTTTCAAAATAAAAATATATACGAATTTAATGGAATTATAGTAATAATAATAAGAAGACCTTATCACTTTGGTTATAGTACAAGACTATTTTATATGAAAAAAGCTATTAAGCCAAAGTATTTGTAAACACCTAGAATAATTTTAAGCTTAATTTGGACATTAAGATTTAATCTGCTGTTTTATAGAAAAAACTCTTTATGTTTTATAACAATATTGAAAATAAAAAAAATACATTTAATTTAAACATAGTCAAGTATCTAACATGAATTTTTATTATGTTGGACGCTGGCATATGGATTAGAAATAATGGCATCTATTGAAACAGTGGTTCAGAACGCAGAAGGGGAGCTGGTGGACGACTCCAAGCCCGACAGCACCGCGGACGTCAAAGAAGAACCTGGTACGGTACCGCTTGCTTTTTATACACCATATTTCTTTTAAATTTGTAAAATATTTATTTCATATTTATAATGAAAACATATTATTTGTTGTTAACAACCAAACAATTTATCCAACTCAATAAACACTACCTCCACAGGCTTAGCTTCCACAAATCTCAAAGAAGGTATACTTTGGAATGTTGCTAACGACGGCCCAGTACCAGAAGGTTTCACTATTTACACTACGGATTCTGGGCTTACGGTCTTAAGGAGAAAACGTCAGAGAAATTTAAATAAACTGGGCATAGGTGGCTTTGTTGTGCGACAGAGACATTCCACGGCGAAGGCCCAAGCTGATGACGATAAAGATGCAGATGGATCACAAGGATTTGGAGGTAAAGTTTAATTTCAAGCATAGTTTTATATACATCTATAATAAAATGTTCTATGTAACAATAATAATAATTTATTTAATAATATTAATATGTTGCTTATTTTTTATATTATGTATCTATATAACAATAAAGCAAAAGTACAATATAAATGCTCTATTTGCTTATAATAATATTTTTTATGATACAAAAATGTTTATTTGAAAAATGTATGTGCCTAAATAATTAAAAGTACAAATATTTGTATTATAGAATCGCCAAGTAACAAACGTAAGCCGCGGCGCAAACCACGCTCCAAGCTGATGGAGCAATTCCCTTCATATATGCAAGAGGCGTTTTTCGGCAAGGAACTTCTAGAACCATCTAGACCCGCAGTTAGCTCCACTGGTAAGCTATAATTCGTGTTTAAATATCTATATGTGATGTTTAAATATTAAACATGAATTATTTATTATTATATTATTAATAATATATTTTTTTATGAAATTCACTTTTTAACTGGAACTGAATGTCTTAGCATACATAAATAAATAAAAGAACGTATTCAATGCTAATACGGTGTTTAGTTCCTTAAGCAAAACTATACAATTGTATATGTTCTATAATTTTGTGCTCTTGTTCAAAGAACTAGATATTATATTTTTTATTGTCCACTAGCCTTTATTATTATTACATATAATCTACTACTATTTAGGATTTGGCACAGGACTAGGTGATGAAGGGCGTATGGCGACTCCCGAAGGCTACCGCGAGCTACGTGAACTAGATAATTCGGACAGCGACGCGGAGGATATACTTTCCGCACTCTCCGTCTTCAACGACCATGACACTACTGTCTTTATTACTTTAAATACGGTATGACTTTAGAAATACGTTTTGTAATATGTAAGCAATGAAACATTTTTAAAAAATAAAACACAAGTATATATAAGTGGGTTACTATGTTTCTTTCTTAAGTAACAAAATGTATAAAATCGTTAGCTATATTTCCCATATTACTATGTATTTAATTAAATATTTTTTAACTTTAGGAGGAAAGTGAACTTCTTCAATCGTTAAAACCAAAGGAGGAAAAGGATGATACTATAAGCACTTTAACAGATAGCACCAAAATTAAAACAGAAGTTTTAGAAGAAGGTCAACTGAAACATACGGAGGATTCTACTGCATTGAAAAATGCCATACTAGGCTCACAACCAAGTGAGCCCGAATGTCCGCCAGAGACGCCATCGCGTCCACCTAAAACTGAAAATATTAGCAATGGTGAATATTTTAATTATTTATTGACTATTTTATTGGCTCTTTTTATTTGAGAAGATTGATGCAAATTTGGCATTGTTAAATCAATTAATTGTTTCTCAGCCACGTCTTTGGACAGTACTTACTTGTATACCGAATATGTGTTTACGTTCTTTATTTATTAAATACAAGTTGATGTATGCGGAAATATTCTTTACAAACTTTGATTCCGTCTCCAGCCACATTTCCATAGACGTCATTGCCGCACCAAATGAGAAAGAGAATATCATAATACTATGTTTTGTCAGTTTCCTATCCTGCTGATTTTTACATAAATAATATAAAAAAATGTACTATTTTATTACAATCTGTCTCTGTTGAAATGACTTTACATAATATTTTTTATATAGACACAGGAGGGTCATCGCAGGTGTCTACAATATCACCTAAGGACGAGCTGTCGTTGTTAGGCGTGAACTTAGACGCGATGGTACGCGACTCGCTTCCCGACATGGACAGTAATGATGTCGACGAAATATTTAAAGGCGTTCTCACTGATGACTCACAGGTATTGTATAAACAAACCGCTAAATGCACGACGTAAATCATTCACTATTTCATATTTTATTTAAAAATTTATATAAGATCATTATTTTATCAATATCAAACTAGTTAATATATTAGCTGCAACAGATATGGTTAACCCAATAAAGCTATGTTCTTTTAATTGATTCGTATAATAAACATAGAATAGGTGTTTGGAAAGAACAGTAAAGAATAAAAATTATTTTGCAAATGAATATCCTTGATCTTGCTTAACATGCTTAGAAATTCTAATTTTTATATATTTGTATAGGAGTCACAAGAGTCGTCAGTTTCATACGTAAACTCTATAGGAGGAACACCCTACTCCCAGCAGCGTCAACAGCTGCAAAGTCCTATGGATTATGCTTCGCCATATCACAATGAATTTGGAAACAGGTGGGTAATTAGAAAATATTTATTACTGATGCGATTACTTTGACATGTCTCTATTTTCTTATAAATTATAATATACATAAACATTGATAATTTATTTTACTAAAATATTTTATTAAAATCTCTTTTGTTCAAAATATTTTTGTATATTCAAAGACGTGAAACAACTACTGCCATGAGATTGACGTCATAAAATCTTTAAAACACAGTTTCAGCTTCTACTATATCATCAGTACATTTACTTACAAGACCGGCTGACGTCACAGTGACATCACATCAGTAAAATTTAAATACATTGTTGTAGCACTTATCAATTGAATATTTTTTAATTTTTAAGGTGTTTTATTAGGCGCTTAGGATTTAATTTCCGATCGAAGGACCTTCCGAAAATAAGTGTAATATAATTCCAGTAGCGCGTTAAGTCCGTTGTATGGCGAGTGCACGAGTGGCAGCGGAGGGAGCGGCGGCGCCGCGTGGAGCGACCAGCCCGCGCCGCCGCCCTCCTACAACCAGCGTAGTGCTGATAAAATGCGTGCTGATGAAAGTGAGACGAAATCCCTTATTTATGGTTCTTAAACTTCACGCTGTGTATCCCGCATAGACATTATGTGTTGTGTGGCGGAACTCAAAGCTGCACTTTGTCCTATTACCAGAGCGAAGATATGAGAATATGAATATACATATATATATCATCATGCACTCAAACCCACAACAGTGGTTCGTTCACTTAAAGCTATGCTAAATTATTTGATTTTATAGGATTAAAATATTAGTCTTAATGTACACTAGTATATTATTTATATTATAGTTTCCGAAATATAAATCAAAATATTTTAGTAATAAAAATAATATAAAGATGAGATAAATTTCTTATTGTAAGTACTGTTATATATTGTACATTTTCATTAAGCTACTTGTCGACGTTGTATACAGATGGAAAAAAAAGTTTTATTTGTTTTAACCAAATTTAAAATACATCAACACATATTACTAATCCTTGATATGAACACACAGGTCTAGGGTCAGCAGCGACCATATCCGCTGTGCTATACGCTAACACGAATCATCCCGAATGGAAAACAGAGTTCCCCAACTGGGTGGATCGTTGCAAACAGATATTAAAGAAATGGCGGGCGCTTCCCGCTGAGCAGAAGGCGCCATATTTACAACGCGCGCGTGACAACCGCAGCGCTATACGCATGAAGAAGGCCCAGCAGGTACAAATTACCCACTACCCACCTCCCCAATTGGCCACTTCCCCGTGTGTGCTAACCACTACTCACTGTGTTGTACTCACTGGTACTGTGAGATCGAATGCATAAACGGCGACTATATTACACTACGTCACTAGGTTAGGGCGCTATAAACTAAGATGAACTTATATCGTTGAAGTTAGGGTCCTATAAGACGTAATGCACTAGAAGTAGTGTGGTGTAATCACCGTTTAAATATTATTTGATTAAAACAGACTAAGAAAACTTAAATTTTAATCATAAATGTGGTGTAAATTATTTTTTACATTTATTTAATTAATATTCTAGTAATAATAAAGTAGAATATCGATCACACAGTGCCCGCGCCCGTTTGCCGTGTGACCCTCGCCCCCTCCCTCTCCCCTCCTCACCTATTATACTACGACACTGGCTTATAAATACTTGTCTGCATTACTAACTTATGTTCCACACAGAAATTTAATATTACAAACATTACTATTAAAATATTATTGGCGACAGATATTTATTAGCAGGTGACTTTCGGGCTATTTTTTATAGCTGCCTTTGGGACTATTATATGTACTACAATAGAATTGTTCATAATCAAATTATATCTTCATTATTACTTCTCTAATTTATTATATAATTTTTCTATATCTTTTTAATTTTGATAGGTCAGGTGTGTTTTATTTATACATATTTTAAACATTAAGTTCACGACAGCTTTTATTTTATTCTTTTATTGTATAGTGGGCTGTAGATTCTTCCGCTTGTGCCGGAATTAGTATGGCTGTACATAAATAGCTCAATAAAAAGTATGCTGTATATAGTACAATAAATAATTTGTAAACTATTTTCAATATTTGAAAAAGATTATTGAAAATATTTAAGTAAATACATCTTGATGTTTTTTCTGTAACATTGTTTTGTTTTAAAAAAAACTTTAACATGTAGATTTTCCTGACTGTGAAAATGATTTGTACAACTTAAATAAAATAGGCCTTAGAAGTGAATCTTTATATAATTTTTGTTTATTCAAACTAAACCCATTTTGTACAAAAATTATATATCATTAAATAGAAAGATCACCTAATAATCTATGTAATTCATATATCTTTTTATTCCAGTTTAATATATTTTTTAGATTTATACACATGATAATATATGATTTACATAAAAATGAGTATTACATATTTAGTAATATACAAATAAAGAACATTAAAAATACAAACATATTTACAAGAAAGAATCTACAGCACACAAATACAGACATAGTGTTAATCATAAAAAATGTTATTTATAGATATTTAAAGATATAAGTCTATTTATTTAATAAATTGTTACTGTTTATTTTTAGTTATATAATTTTGTGAGCTATTTACAATATATGTATTATCGTAGTCATACTTTACATATTTTATCTATATATATTATGTTTTAAAATTGAAATATTACTTTTTCGTGTTACCCTATACATAAAATGTATCTTAATGTAAACAGAGTGTATCTCGTTTGTACGTCTTAGTATTTTACGATGACTGTCTTGATTCGATTTTTAAAATAAAAACTAAATTAGTGTCATCGTACAAAACACCGTTCCTACTTGAGGGATGTCAAGTGCACGGTTCCAATCGGACAACTGGGAACGGTTGGTAACAGTCGGAACAGCTGTCATGGTAAAAAACTAAGCTAGACGTAATACGGGTTCGCTGTATCGGTGGAGACGATATAAAGCGTTGGTTCGGGCGGCAGAGCTCCAGTGGCGTCGACGCGGAGGGCGGCCGCTCGCCCAGCCCGGCGCCCGCGCCCCCCGTGCCGCAGACGCCGCCCGCGGCCCCCGTGCAGCAGGCGCCCGCGCCCGCGCCCTCGAGTGGAACGGTTCGCGCGCCCAACGTGACGGTGACAGCGGGCGGGCTCCTGGAGGCGGACGCGCACATCCGCGTGCTCACCCCGTCTGAGATCATGCGCACGCTGCCGCGCCTCGCGCCACCCCCCGCACCACCCCCCGCACACACCGCCACGGTACACACCCCGCCCCGCCCTCGCATATACACACACGCAGGAACGCACTCACAGATCACAACAAGTATTATGTATTATATATTCCGCAACGTTATAATCGAATGTATATAAGTATTTTTTTATTCTTTAATAATATAACTATATTTTTTTACATAAAAAAATATCTATATTCAATAATATTTATTTAACAACGAGCACACCAACTTGACAGTGAGAGGTGTATATGCGAGTTGCTTCCGGACGTTGTTGGGTGATCGCCGGCTCTTGCACTCGCGGTCCTTCCTTGACTTACACTCGAATACGATTAACTTAGACATTGTCGTCACCCAACAAACTGTTTGTTAAATGGCGTTGTAAGCTGTGTGATTATTTTTTTATTTTCATTTAGCTTTTTATAATCGAGGACACTATTCTCGAACGCCTCCCGGACGCGTCCTCTGTATCCGTAACGTTGTT
Organism: Heliconius numata; assembly: GCA_016802625.1. Classification (NCBI taxonomy): domain Eukaryota; kingdom Metazoa; phylum Arthropoda; class Insecta; order Lepidoptera; family Nymphalidae; genus Heliconius; species Heliconius numata. The sequence continues at coordinate 41,838 of JAEBDU010013376.1, read as the reverse complement.
TATTTTAATTTTCGCTTTGTCTTGGTAGTGTTGGCTTTAACATTGGACGGTGGCTGGTATCGGTGTGCTAACAATTCTAACCCTAGTCTGTATGTAGTCGAATATTTCGTTGCGTTATTATGCTCTTGACTTTGTTATTAGATTTAAGTTCGCAGGTAATAGCGTAACATAAATAGAATAAGACTGATTAATTGACTGACTGATTAATTATATTTCAGTTTTATTTCGTGCACTGTAAATAAGCCCTTTTAGCGCATAAGTTATATATTTTTAAATAATCGAAAATACATCAAATCAACCATATACTATACTTTAATTGTTTAATACAATTCCATGAATTAACAGTAATTAAATATATAATTTACTAATATTTTACATATATCTTGAATATAACATTAAGATAATAAGAACAATCTGTTAACTTGCAGCATGACGATGCCATACTAAAAATGGTAGTTGTTATTCATATTAACTAATACTATATAAAAAAGTAAATACTCAATGTTGTTTATAATACTTTAAAGAATAGATGAGGAAATAAATGGCTACGTATACACTAAATTGTATAGAATATATTCGCAAGTAATCATTTGCATGTAATTGTTGGTAGCACATATTTCGTTGTTTTGTTGTTTGTATTTGGAAGTTTCCGCACGATAAATATATTAGTAAATATGTGAAAAAAAGAATAAAGATATTGAAAATATCACTTTTAAATATTTTGTTGTAGAAAATATTAATAAAATATAGATATATATATATATACATTTTATATAATACTGTTAAAAATAAAGTATTAGAGAGAATAGTCCAGTGATAAAATCTAAATAAAGTGATAAAATATAAAGTAACGTAAAAGTATAGTGCATGGCATAGATATCGCTTGGTCATTGGCGAGTATAAGAGTGTAGAGTGGGTGCGCAGGAGCAGGAGCGCGCCTGCAGTCAGCAGCGCAGCGCGCGCGAGGCCGAGCAGGAGCGCCAGTGGAAGCAGCTGCAGCAGATGCGCCAGCAGCAGACGCAGCAGCAGCAGCAGATCATACACGACCAGCGCATACAAGGTGTCAATACTACACGTAACTTCAATAACGATTCATTTAAAAACTATGTAATTGGTCAATCAATAGTGATATATGTTACAGTTATAAAAAACCTGCAAATTATTAACATAAAACTTAAAATTAAATACCTTATTTGCATACATTACATGCAATCCTGTAATCTTAACACTTTAATAGTCCTGCACCCTATGGTATTTGATATCGGAATAGTACCAACGGAATAGAACCAATATGTATTAGATAAATGTGATAGTGTTTAAAAGTTCAGTATTGTATTATGCTCCATCAGAGCGTGTGTGTGTTCAAGCAGCGATGCAGCGGTTGCGCGGCGCGGAGGGCAGCCCGCCCGCCGCCGCGCCGCCCGCCTCGCCCGCGCCGTCCGCGCCTCTCACGCCGCACGCGCCCCACGCGCCCTCCGCGCCGCAGCGCTTCCCGCTGTACGCCTCCAACGACGATATCAACCGCCAGCTGCGCGACCTGCTGCAGCGACACCCTGACAAGATGTGGCCGCCGCGTGAGTACTGAAACTAACTTTATTTTGCTATTCATTATGGTGATATGATGATGCCCAGTTATAATAAGACAAAGTCGGCATTCAATTCCCAAACAGAAAACCTCTAAATTTAATATTGAATAGAGAACAAAGCATACGCTAGTTGCCACCAGGCTCACGATGTATGAAACGTGTTTCATAAATATATCTATAGTATATTATTATTATTATTATAAAAAACAGAATCGCCATCAGACGATGGTAGCCGCGGCATTGCCGGCGAGGGCGCGTTCCGATCACCGTTGCCGGTGCCGATGAGGACGCGTGCCACGCTGCCTTTCTCGCAGAACCCTCATTTGCATCGTCCTGAACACAGTCAGTATATTATAAAATGGGTTATAAGACCGAGGGCCAAGGCCGAGGCCCGAGGCCGTCGGGTATAACTTCGTTCGTTTAGTGTATGAATTATTTACATTTCCTCGCTTTGGTAACAAGACAAAGCGCAGCGATGAGTTTCCCTACTCACTCACGCAATGTCTCGAAAATTGAGCAGCGTGTCTGAACACTGGGTTCCTTCTGCCTACCCTGCTATATGCTTTATTCCGCGGGCAACTAAAGAACAAAAAAATACAATAATAAAAAAAGATTATTTTATGAATCTATGTATATAAGCAAAGTAGTATGTATGTCCCTTTTCAGACTCTTCGAATGTATTCTCTCCTCTACCCAAAGATTGCCTAAAAGAGATCGCTCTCTTAACGATAGGGCCGTCTATTGTACTGTATATTTTTCCATTCTATCCATACTAGAATCCTGACATAATTCAGATCACAAAATGTTTTAAAAATAATTATCTTTCAGTGATAATCCAACACCGCTTTGTGAGTGCCGATGGCTCTCAAATGCAGCAAAATGTTAACAATTCAGGCAATACGCAGATGATGGACAACAAAATTGCAGTATCACAAGCAAACGGTATGTAATGCACAATATTGCGACTCTTATGTCTTTTTAAATTGTAGCTTCACGCCGTATGCGTTGCTGTAAGTGTATGCCCCAGTATAACATTGTAGACAGAGGAAAAGTGTTAAGACGCTCCGTTTTCACGCACTGCTCAATTTTCAAGACATTGCGCGTAGAGCAGCGGAATTCAAAGATGGCAGTTTGTCTTCTTGATAACTGAGATTGAGTAAATGTAAGCAATTCATTCCCCTGAGTGGGAATCTAACTCACGAGCGTTACGTTTATAGTTAGAGGATGTACCGCTGCATGACGACTGCCTATGATGTCTTTATACGCATCTCCATAATCGTTCTGCAAGTTGATTTAAGACATTGTCAATCTTGTTTTTAGAATGGAGAAGAGTACATGGTATTACATACTATTTAATTTTATTTTTATTTGACACTTGTGTTTTATCATATAATTTTAATATTATAGTATATACCGACAAATTTTCAACTTTTAATTATTTCGTTCTATAACTTGTCTGATATTATTTTATCTATAAGTTACAAACTGTTTTTAGCATCAAACGCTGATAAACAAGACAATAGTGGTGATGGAACAGACGAAATGGATATTGGAGACATGGATAAGATCGAACAAGATGCGGGAAATATTGGAGAGGTATTGTTTTTTATGACATCTAATATTTTATATACAATACAGTGCAGTCTTATGAATAAAGTTTAACATACTTGCAGAAAGAAATACTTTTTTCTTCTATAGTTAACATGGTTCCTTTTTTTTGTCTTTAAACTAGATATATAATGCATTGTGTAATAGGTGGATATCCTAACCGGTCTGGGTGGGGAAGATGATGAGGAGCTGTTAGAGTCTTTAACAGCAGAAATAGGAGAACAATTCAATATCCTGGAGTATGCTGATCCTGAACTAGCGGCACTCGGTGATGAACATTTGCTAGATGGCCTTGATTTACCTGATGATGTGCCTGAAAGGCACGCTAAACGTACCCTTGAGTATGTACTGATTTTTTAATGTTACTTATAATATGTATCGTAGTATATATAGAAATTATATTTTTAAAACACTCATATAATTTTGTTTTCTAAATAGTTTTTAATTACATAATTAATTTGCTCTAGCAGATAATTAACAATAATATTCTTAAATATAGTCATCTGTATTCTTTAGAAAATACCTCAATTCCTAAATCATTATGTTTTTATCGTTTAACAGAGACGATACTGAAGCAAAAGGAGATAATAAAATGGATAGTGAACTACAAAAAGCTGTCAAAAACATAGAATCAAACAAACCTGATGTTAAAGTTGAAATGGTGGAAGTGAAATCCGAAAACCAAGATACAAAGTCAGATGTGCCTACAACGGTGACACAGATGTTCCCAGAGAGCATTCAAAGAGTCATTTCACAAAACCAACATTTAGCTCTGCAGGTTTGTTTCAGAATATAATATCATAAAAAGGGGAATTAAAAAAATAAAAAATCTGTTGATTACTTGGTGCAATATTATACATGTATTCTACAAAAATATCTACCCATCTCTAAAAAACACTGATCTTATTTTTATATAACTTAGTCTTTTAGCCTTTAGTTAAAATATATCTAGATAGATAATTTAGATAAAATAAGAAGATGTGTTTTGTTACACGTATCGGAAATTTAGCATCACACTAACACCTCCACTATGAAGCATTAACAGTTCAGTATTCACTGAATCACACACTGACAACGCTATACATAGGTTAGTAACGTGAACAGTTTCATTCTACAATATTATAATTCAAAAAAATACGTGAGACGCGTGCTTCTATATCAGTCTGTCAATTGAACTAAGGCCAGCACCTCATCATGACTCGGTATCGGTACCGGAAATCAATCACAACATTACTATATCAATTATTAAAAGAACACTACTAGTACTCACACCAAAATCCAATCATACCTCTACTACCAACGGAAATTAAGGTACTAAAATGTTATTACTAAAGCAATTTTTTTCTCAGAATGCAATGCAGGCTGTTAAAGCAGAAGTGAAAGCTGAGTCCGATGAAGGGAAACCAGAAGGCGAATGGCAGCAACGACCTGTTTTCTCAAATATGTTTGGTCTCCAATTGCAACAAGTGAGTTTTGATTTTATTACAATAAATATATTTTTTAACTATATCCTTCATATGGCAGAGGGAAAACAGTCTTACGTCTTATTTTCGAGACATTGCCTATTAAGTGGCGGGATTAAACATCAAACATTTTGTCTTATCACCGGAGCGTGAAAAAATAATCCATATTGCTGGTGCGCCACGACGATATCAATAAGGATAATCAGATAGTTTTTTTTTTATTGAATTGTTGTTGTCGTGCTATGTCAGAGTCAAGGCGGAGTGCGGCCGCAGGGGCAGTATGTGCAGTTCGCGCAAGCGGCGCAGGGTGGTGCGAGCCCGCAAAGCATCGTGAGCGCGATGACGGCACAGGTGTCGGCGGCGCTGGCGGCGGGCCGCGCCATCGCGCCCGGCACGCGCCTTCTGGGCGCGGACGGCGCCGTGGGCGTGGTGCGCCACGACCGCTCCGTCGCGCTCGCCGCCATGCCGCACTCTGGTAATATAGCATTTTTGATTTTTGATTTTTTTTTTACGCTGTATCCCGCACATAGCAGGGATGACTGCAGAAGAAACCTGGAAACCTAGTGTTAAGACAATTCATTCCCTTTAGTGCACTCTCGTTCCGTTGACTGGCGAAAATCATTACACGTACTAAGAAAAACCCTGACTAAAAAGAAAAATAAAACAAGCCCAATAGTTTATTAGGATTAACAGTCGGGACCTACAAGTAATTCTTCAATCAATTAAATCTTTATCAGTAACCCCGCATAATTTACAGAAGTCCCGAATGAATGACTTGCTTGAATAAATAAACCTGTAAATTTATAAATAATCTCTCTAACCCATTTCAAAGAATACTAAAAAGATATTGAGATTTAAAAGGCTAATTACATGCAGGTTGACTAACAACTTATTCACGCCATACTAGAGATGAGGAGTGGAGAATCTCTCCACACTTCTCCATCTCCATATCTCATATGTGCTTTATGTGTACATAACAATATTGTCTTTTGTTAAAACAGCTCGCAACATGGTGGCAGGTACTCGGCAACTAGCGCCACCGCCTCTACGTCAAGACACTCCGCTAGCTGTCGCACCGCTTGGCAGTATGTATATAAAGTCATACAATAGTACAAGTTCCTGATACTTTAAATGTTTATTGTGTATGCACATTCCATGCGATCTCGTTGTTTCTGCAGGAAAAAATTGTCATATCAAAATGATTAAAGTGATGAAATGTAGTCCATAGCCTTCATTTTTGAATGACTTATAAAGTATTAAAATATTATTCCTATGCAAACCAGTAGTTTCTTAATTTTTATATAAACAATCAGAGTTTAACTTTACTTTAAATATGAAATGAACAGCAAACACAGGCGTGGCACAGGCAGGCGCCGCGGCAGTGCGCAACGCGCCCCCGCCGCCGTACCCGGGTTTGCGGGCGCCGCCGCCGCCCCCGTACCCGCAGCTGCAGGTGAGCTTGTACCTATACTATCCTCTCACTACATAACAAACGTTTAACATTTATTCTATATTTTGAGCGCAATAAAAAATGTAGAATTATTTAACATTCTTATTTGTCCCTCCATGCCTATATCACCGTCTCATTACATAAAAAATATTCAACATTAATTCTGTCATTTGCCCGCAATAATAAAATTTAACTTGAAAATTATTACTATTACTTTTCATATAAAAATGTTAATCAATATTGAGAGACGAAGATAACGTTCCTTGTCTGGTTATATTCATATAAATAATAATTATAAATTAATATCATAATTGCTAGATTTACTTTTCTCGTGATATTAATACAAGCAATTACATTTTAAAAGTCAATTCAAGAACACAAAGTAAATCTATCATTTGGAATTCTAAACTTTTATGATATAACTAAACTTGAGATAATTTCAAATTATTCACTGTTAGTATTGGGAAGTTATCTCACTTTGTTAGTACTTTTAATAAATTAACTAAATTAAAGTTATTGCTAAATTCATATTGCATTTTATAAAACTATGAAGTTAAATATATTTGAAGGATTTTATTTTAAATAATTGACTTGTGCATGTCGTAATTTTTTTCTATAAATGTTTGGTTTGAATTAGTTCGGTCCCGAAACATCGAGATAGAACTCATTCATAGCTTTAAATGTACGCTGGTAAAGCTGTGGCTCATATTTGTAATGATCACTTTAATCAAATATTATATATTCTAAATATGATCCAGTACATCATTGTTTTACCGCTTCGATTTATGACCGCATTGCAGTATCTTGTTTATTTGTATTTTATGTGAACATATCCAGAGCAATATTAATCGAGACATGCATCGGTGGAGGTTCGGTAACATTGTACAGATAAATTAATTAAAACGCTCGCACGATTCATAACGTGCTTTCGAAACTAATATTGCATGGGTATCGAAGTAGGCCTCACTTTCATGCGTTTTTCGTGTGTTTCGGAGTAAAGAAGTAGAGGAGTAATATATTATTCGAGAGTACGAATATGAGGTGAAACGTATTGAAAGCGAGGATGTTTGAGGATGTTAGGTGAGCTGCGTGTTGTTGCATGTGGGTGATTGGTGGAGCAGCCCTTTGACGCGGACGCGTGGGGCGACTGGCTGCACCGCCGCCCGCTGCTGCTGCAGGTATGCAGTACCCCCACAGTACCGTCACTCTACACCCGGAAAACTAATATATCCGACAAAAACCACACATTCTATATTCCCTTTAGATAACTAGACGGCTAGTACGATATTCTTAATGCTCACCTCGTGATGTGACGACCAAACTTTTTTTCTAATATTAGAAGTCAACAATGCACTTCGCACTGAATCCTTTAATCTTTGCCACTTACACCAACTATAAATTAGATTTCTTCCTCCTTTATAAACTTCCCTGCCAGGAGTCACAGCTCGCATGACGAATTTCTAGAAATCACGTGTTCTACAATATATATACGTATGTAATCTCCTTTACTTTCCTGAACTAATTATGAGATAATATTTTGATGAAACTTCAGTTTTACCCTACTAGCAAAAGCTTTATTGAAAATATAAATAGGCAAAAGCACACTTAATTCTGAAAATCTTTTTACAGGGCCTCGTTACTACTAATCACCTTGTAGTTAGAGCTTTTTCTCTGCTTGCTCGTGGCACGCATGCGTATTTACTAACCTTATTCCTTTTCAGCATCTTCTAACATAACACTAAAATAAAAAGATGAAATATATACAATTATAGGTATACATAGACTGTTTTTGATATGCATATTAATTTTGCTTTTGAAGTCAACGCGGGTGGTGGACGAATCATATGGTCTCAGTTTATGTGTTAGTCCAAAGTACATAAAAATATTGTGTTTTGAGACAATTAACGAATTTATACATTTCCATGGTTTATTTAATTCACATTTACAATTTTGTATTTCTTTCGTTTAAGCGCATTTAAAAATAAATTAAATATTAGAGAAACTATGTATTTAAAAATGTTCTTTATATAAGACATCACAAAGATATATCTTATATTACTACACTATATTTATTATGAATATAGTATTTAAAATATTGGAATATTTTATTTTAATTTTTTATTTACACTGCAATGAATGGAAAATGAAACTAAAATAACTTTAATGAAAATTACACATAATTACATTGACACAGCCTTCGTTTCTTTTCTATTATTTTGCTATAGTCAGTTAAGCAAATTTGGCACTGTGTGTAGTTCTAGATTTGTTAGCCTGAATCTAATAAATTGCACTCACCTTTCCTATAGTAATTCAAAAATTGATAAGGAAATTTTTATTAAGAAAAAAGTAACCCCCTTCTATAAAGCTTTAATTGAAGTCAGTTTGGATATTTGGATTATAAACTAGTAATCTTTATAAATTTGGTATTACTTTTATATTAGACAACAATATGTTGATTTATAAATCTGGGTATAAATTAGTCCGATTAATACATCGCTCACTCAACGAGTTGGCTTCGATAACGAGACATAGTTCGCGACCGGCGATCACAGAGTCGACAGTCGGCGAATGTCGAGGAGCGATGTGAAAACAGACATTTAACCGTCAGAACGTAAACCAGGAGCAACCGTTGCTTCTGGAGGAGCTGCTGGAGCAGGAGAAGCGTGAGCAGGAGCGCGAGGGCGGCGAGTGGGGCAACGCGGGGGCGGCCCCGCCCGCGCCGCCCCCAGCCCCACCCCCCGCCGTGCCCCTGTTCGCAGCCGCGCCGCCGCCTGCGCCCGCCGCGCCGCCCGAACGCTGCGCGTCCGAGGCCGACCACCACGCACGCCTACTCTATGAGCAGTGGCTCAAGCAGTACAACACGTTCGCGGCCGAGCAGTTGCGCTACTACGAGCAGGAGGTGCAGAAGCTCCGCAAGATACGGAAGGTGAGTGATAGTGCGCTTCTGTGTTCGTGCGCTTCGTAGTCGCGTGTTTGCGTCCTCTTTCAGGTACCGCGGGAGTGCCCACCTGTGTTAACCGAATGTCTGTGTTTACTAACCGGGTGCTAGAGTAGTGCGCGTTGTCTCGTCATAGCTACACTGTTACCTTCTACTTGCAGTCGCTGAATAGTAAGCAGCGTCAGTTGAGAAAATCTGGTAATGAATTGATGCCGAACGATGCCGCTGAGCTGCAGCGGGTATCGACAGAGCAACAGGCGCTTCAGAAACACTTGGAGGCTGCGAGGAAACAAGCCAGACAACACAGTATGCTGATTCAGGTACTTATTTTACTAAAGCTTGTTTTATATAAAATCGTTAGTATAAAATATATATTTTCTTATATTTTTTCGCAGGAATACGAGACTAAACAACGCCAACAAAATCCTCAACTCGCCCAACAAACGGTTATAAATCAACAACAAATAACTAATCAAACAGTTTTTGCACAAAATCAAAATATTAACCAATCATCACAACAAATGCAACAACAAGGTACAATAAACCGACCGATGCAAATAGGGCTACAAGGTTCTACGATACAACAGCAGACGTTAATAAGAACTCAACAAACGGTGCTTGGTTCAGATGGTCAACCATTATCACAACAAAGAATAGGCTTAGTAACATCGCCATTAAACACTCAAGGGCGGATCTTGCAAGGTGGACGCACTTTAGTTATAGAACAAGCCGGAGCTCCACAACAGCAGTTAGTACGTCAGTTGTCGTCAGTTCAAGAACGTCCTCAGTCAATGGGGGGGATAGTGCAGTTTAGCCAGCAACAGTTGACTGGAGTAAGGAATGCGATGCCGTCAGGGAACCAGGCGCCTCGTCAGCCGGGGTCGCGCCCCGCTATGTCCCCGTTACACATCCAATCTCCTCATTCTCAATCCCCATTACATTCCATTGCGCCGCAGTCTCCACTACATCCAATGGCGTCTCCGATGCAATCTCCACTGCATTCACAGCAGTCTCCATTGCATCATACATCACAATCTCCACTTCATCCCTCGACTCAATCACCTCTCCATACACAACAATCCCCAATGCACTCGCAACAATCGCCGATGCACGTACAGCAAACTAATTTACCACAACAAAGTCCTATGCATCCCCAACAAAGTCCGATGCATCCACAACAGTCGCCGATTCATCAACAATCTCCGATGCATCAACAAAGTCAAATGTCTGCTCAACATTCGCCTATGCATCCTCAGCAAAGTCCGTTACATCCACAACAAAGTCCGATGCATCCTCAACAGAGTGCGATACATCCACAACAGAGCCCCATGCATCCTCAACAAAGTCCGATGCACCCTCAGCAAAGCCCAATGCATCCTCAGCAGAGTCCTATGCACTCTCAACAGTCTCCAATGCACTTACAACAGTCTCCGATGCATACGCAACAATCGCCAATGCAGTCTTCGATGTCACCGCAACAATTCTTGACACAGTTTCAAGCTCAAAGAACGAGTCCGCAGCTGCCAACACCTAGTCGTAGTCCTCAAGTATGTTTAACAATAGTAAAATGTTTACAATTTAAATATGTAATTCGTTCCCGATTATATTTAGATAAACAATTTCTTTACAGATTTATCAACAATCACAAATCCAAAGCCCTGTGGCATCTCATTCACCTCAGTTACAGAATGTGAGTAAAAACATAAAACGATTAGAATTTTAAATAACGTTTTACTTTTTTTCAGCTTCACGCTGTATCCTGCATGTAGCAGGGTATAACTACTTATTTTAAAATACTCCGCTCCCCACTTTCTGCCGAATTCTGGAGGCATTGCGTGTTGAGTGGCGGAACTCGACGCTTCGTAGAGCAATCTATATGTTATTCTGAAGTGTTAGCTATATTACTCTGGTAAGGAGGCAAAGCGCGACGTTGAATTCAACTCAATACACAATGCCTGCAAGCTAAAAAAAAGTATCATAAATATTCACATTTATAATATTTAATGTTAACAGGATTGTTTCATTAAAATATATTTTCAGAATGATTATACCACGGGACGATTTCCAAGACCTGCTCCTGGATGTTCACCGTTACCTTCTCGATTCGCAAGACCGCCACATCACCAGCAAGGTAAAAGAATATTAGATTTTAATATAGTTTTTATTATTTAATAATAAGGAATATTTGTAGACACGGTTATTTATATCAATCATACTTTCAGGTATGAGGGTTGGTGTACCTTTTGTGGGTCGTCAACAGACTTCCCCACTTGGCAGCCCCCAACCACTTCCCTCACCGGGCAATTCAAATAATGAAATGACTGTAAGTATAAAACATTAAAGTTGTTGTATACATAAAATAAGTTATATACAAGGTGGAAGAGGCAGCGCTCCTTTTACTGAAACTGCATATAGGGTAAAATATTTCAAACCCAGAACTAAAGAAATTAATCAAGGTACCTCAACAGTTTGGACATAGGATTTCATTTCACGAATTTTATCCATACCTGCATTTTGTGTGACGCACACATTCGTTTGCAACGTTGCCGCTTTGACAGGTAAGTGTGTGCGTGCCTGTGTTATACTTTATAAATGACGTTTTATTTTAAAACGATAATTTTATTATTTATTTTGTTTGAAAAAATAACGTTTTTACGATATTTTAACGATAATTTTTGGGAATTATTTTTTTCTAAATTACATTAGGCTTTTATAGAGTAGTTAAAACTGTGGTTTCATTTAAAGTGGTGCTGACAATTCCGCCCTGTATATATTAGGGTGGGCCAACAAAATTTTCTTCTTTTTTTTTTAATTATAGTGAAAATATAGTTCTGGACACTGAAAAAATATGCCTGTTAAAAGGGCAGCCCTTAATTTTTATATTAAGAGGTGTCTCATCGCGATTTTCGATTTCCCATATAATTAACAAGGGAATTTGGTATTTTTCATTTGAAACTTCGTACGTCCGTCCGTTACTCCAAATGTATAATGATTTCAGCGACAACAAATGCTTCAAAGGCAACAATATAGTCCAATGGGAGGAGCGCCAGCGTCGCCGTCCTTGTCGCGCTCCCCGCACGTAGCGCGCACGCCCACGCCTTCCGCATCGCCCGCCGCGTCGCCTGCCCCGCACCATGACCACGGCGGTGGACACCACCACCACATGGCGCCCATACCGCCCGGGTACAGATACTTTAAGCCCGGCCTCTTTGGAGGAGCCCCCGTGTGGCCCAACAAAGACGACGACAGGCGTAGGACGACACACATCAATAAAGTGTCTATTTTGAAAAGACGCACTCCACCTCGCCCGAGATTTGCAGGCAAAACTGTAGCCACTGAACATAGACCGGATGAAATTAATGAGACAATAGATACAAGAAAATTCGTTTTGTATTCTACGGATAGCATAGAATATCCGAGTACGTCCGATGACTCCGCAAGAATGAGTTTCTCCAAAGATGACGACGATGACATGCAAGAATTTGATGAACATTTAGATGATGATGATATTGTCCTAGTCGAAGATCCCGGAGCAATTTCACCAGAAGAACGCATTGCTACTGAGGAAGACTTTGAAGAATTGATAGATAGCGGCAAACCAGAAGATGAAGCAGAAGAAGAAACACCCCAAGAGAAAGGCACACGCACAGAAACAACAACGAAAACCGTTGCAGTAATTAGCTTAGCGCCGGCAAAGCAACCATCCACTAATTTGCAGCAATACAAAATAGTAAATCCGGCTCAAAGCGCAACCCTTTCTCGGTTACCTGTTTTAAGCGCTGCTGTACTTTCGCCCCACGCTAATACGAAAATTCTCAATGAAGTGTCACAAGCAACTGTAGCATCAGTGTCTATTGCGAATCAAACAATATCAGTGCCAGTTCTAAAGAGTCTATCGGTTCCTATAGCGAATGTAACCGGCCATGTCAGCGGTATGGCAAAATCACAATTAAAAAAGGTACCACTTAATATAAGTAATCCACCCTTAGCTGTAAATATGTCTTCACAGTCACTTTCGAAGCCGATCAGTTCGGTTATAAGTGTTATTTCTTCCAATGTCGCTAAAAGTGCCAGCATGAACCCTGTGATTACACTCGCCACATCAAATACCGTAGCCGGTGGGTCAAGGGTGCCTGTTTCTATTTTAACGCACCATCAAGTTAAACAAAAAATTGTTAAAACTATAGAAAAACCAATGGCATTGACTTTATCTAATACTAAATCTTCGAGTTTGGCTGTCACTCATGACGCAACTTTACCTGCTAATATATTCCAAGATGAAGCTGCTTCACCAGATAGTACTGTAACATCTGAAAGTAACTCTGATTTACATAATCCTTCTGGCTCACAACATTTACTGACAATTACTTCACAAGACTCTAAGGATCAAAAGTCTCTTCTAAGAGATACTAAAGACATAGACATAGAAAGCGAGATTAGTCAGCAAACAGAACTTCCACATACACTTTGTTTAACTGACAGGACGCCATTATTACTGGGCAAGGCTGATATTAAGAGTCCCGATCCGATACCTGAAAAAATACCTGATAATATTATGGAAGGAGATGATGAAGATAAACCTGAAGAGAACGTGCAAAATCATTTATTACTTTCATATAGCAAATCATTACAAGAAACACCTGTAAAAAATGCTCCTACTACTGAAAGTAGTTCAGAAGAGAATGTGGTAAAAACTATTAAGGCAATTGCAAACCAAACCAAAGAGATGGTAATAGATTCAAATATGCAAATAACTTCTGATTTAACGCAAGAATCTGTTCAGATTTCTATACCTTCGCCTACTCCTTCGCAAGAAAGGTATCTTAATGACATCACAATGCGAGAACATTCGGAAACAGTAGAAGGTAACCAGAAACACGTAGAATCTTTTGAGGATATGCTTTGTATGCTTGAAAATATAACAGATGACGCTAAACCGTTCGGAATGAAACAACCAACTTCTAAAACAACAAATTCGAACCCAATTCCTACTCAAAACATAAACACTAACAGTACTTCCAAACCAGAGACTAAAGAAATTCAGGAACAACCAGCGTTTCCTACAAGAGAAGCTGATAGACTTGCTTTACAGTCGGCTACTGTGCCACAGCTATCACCCCTCTCCCAACCATCGGAACTAACTTCGAACATGGCTAATGTATCACAGCAGCTACGCACAATAATGTCGTCGTTAAATAGTAACTCGTCCAAAGTAGAATCTCAGTCGATTATAAGGAAAAACAGTGATGCTACGACTCCCACTCAAGTCAACTTTGAAAGCTTATTACCATCATCTAAAGTTGAGATTGCCACATCTCGTCCATCTCCTGTGCAAAGGATGGAAAAACCTCAAGTACCAATCTCTAGCACGGACACAGTTCCAATGAGCGCAGCTCAGTTAATCGGTACTAGAGTAAACACACTGTCATCTATGGGAATAAGGAAATCTCCGACAGTGTCGCCCATTAGTTCACCCGTTGGAATGCAAAATACACTTATGAAATCACCAGCACAGTCACCTTTAATTAGTCATCAATCATTTATTCCAAGCGATGAGCCTCAGTGCACAACTCCTATATCATCACAATTATTACAAATGCCTGCGCTCTCTAAAATTCATAGTAATTCATCTGCTTCGACGTCAATTATGCATTCCAGTAATATTACTACAACCAGCGTCAGCGGCTTCCAAAAGACCCAAACGTTACCAACAAGTATTTTAGGACATACACTTCTCCAACCAACGAGGCAAATTAATACAAGCAATTTACAATTTAACCCGCAAAATATAAGTTCGAGTCAACCGCCAGCTTTGGTGATGACTTCAAGAACCATAATTGGCAATAAAGAGCCAGCTCCAAATGTGACAGTGCGTACACATAGTATTTTAAGCCCAGGTATTGGTCAAATTCAAGCCAAACCGACCCAATCAATTAATTTTATAACGTCATCGAAACTCTTACATACACAGTTAACTTCTCCGCTAAAAAGATCAAAATCTACGGACGAACCCAAAAGTGAAGTAATTGTTGGGCATATTCAACCTACAAAAAGGCATAGC
This sequence comes from Heliconius numata, assembly GCA_016802625.1. Lineage (NCBI taxonomy): Eukaryota > Metazoa > Arthropoda > Insecta > Lepidoptera > Nymphalidae > Heliconius > Heliconius numata. The sequence continues at coordinate 26,732 of JAEBDU010013376.1, read as the reverse complement.
GTAGAGTCTGTTATTGTTAAATCTGAACCTATGGAGACCGACGAACCCAACAATACTACAACCACAACCGATAGTGCGGGAAACAAAATTATCCAACAAACCGTTCCAAATCAAAGAAATCACGATGAATCACAAAATGTATTACTGAAGCAACTTTTACAAACAACTACGGCATCATCAAATGTAGTTCCACAAAGAACTATGAATATGCAAAGAACTGCACCAGCTCTAGGAACCATACCATCTTTAGAAGCTCAGTTGGCGAGGCCATCTATACCTCCGCCCACATTAGGACTCACTCAAGAAGTGGAAATACCCAAAAATTCTCCACGTCTTATCACTACAGTAAGCTCTCCTTTTACGTCCAGACCTATACATACTTCTATACCTACTTCATCTATATCGCCTTTGATTCACTCTTCAACCCAATCGCTGATGGATGTACGGAAACCTCCTATTAAATTACTTAATAAAGAAGAAACAACTCCAATGCCAGAGTGTTCTCCTAATATGAAAACATTGCCAATGTATCCAATGAGCATGGATACTCAGCAGCTGCAACAAGTAATAAAGAAAGAAGTTATGCCTCCACAACAAAGTCCAGTCCACCGACCCTTTACGCCGTTAGACGTTAAAAAAGAACTTCTTGATGAGAGTTCTCAACAATCGGCGACTTCGGGGGTATCCACTGCGTCAGATCAGGGTAAATTGGACCAGCCAATGAAAGAAGAATATCCTGAAAGTGTCAGTATGGACCACTCCTCTGACATCAATCCGTCAGAAACACCTTCAGAGGCAAAGAAACGGAAACGGCGAGAATATCAACAAAAGAAACGTAAACAATTGCAACTACATATGAAAGCTGCGGCTGAAAATAATATGAATGCTGTAAATGCTAAAAAACGGCTTCGAAAAGGATCGAGATATGAGGAAGATTATGATACGTTCATTGATAATCTAATGACGCAACTCCGCCTTTTACCTCCTATGCAAATACAAGAACCAGCATTAACTACTAATTTTGCAGTGTGCCCTTTATTCGGTTCAGGCGACTTAACTAAGCTTAAAAATAAAGACTATGATATCCTGAGAGGGGACTTGATTGGAGATTTTGGTAATGCAAAAATTCCTAATGTAGCAGACTATTATAATACTAAACCTTTCGGCGATGAAGAACCCTTACCTGAAAAATTGTCAACTTCTACTCAAAGAGGTTTTTACGACCAAGAATTTCAGCCAATTGTGTATGAAGAAGATCCAGAAGATAAGAAGCTTGACTTTATTTGCAAAGAAAGAGATACTGACACTCCAGACACTATTGTTAGCTGTTCGAGTCCTGAAGGATATGACATAGAATCCGATGATAGATTCCCTTACCTGAAACCAATTGATGATGAAGACGATGAGGAAGATGATGACTCATCTCTGTCCGGTCGTGTGTCGCCTGTGATACCACTCATCGCTCCTATACCAATAAGAATAAAACCGCTATCGTTATACCAACTCAAAGATGAAGAAGATAACCAGAAGTCGCTTAAATGCATAGATTCAGACGCACCTCTCAAAACAAAGATCGAGGATTCACCTAGCAGTACTGAGAACAATGAAAACGTTACGGTTACTCTTACTCTAACTTCTGGCGCTGCTGAAGATATACTCGGTGTATTAAAGGAGCTTGCTGGTATACTGCATATACCGCCACCTACATCGTATCAAATTATTGAGCGGACCGCGACGCCACCATCACACAAACTAGGATTATACAGGTCGAAGGGTAAAGATGGAAAGGAAGGCACGCCTATTGACATTCAGAGCATTCTCAATGGCGCCGCAAAATTTTGCCGACACTGCGATGTTGTGATATTAGATTCCGTAGTAAGGGCCAAGGCGTCAGAATTTCCCCTGTTGTCAGCTAATAAAGGAAACGCTGAGGAAATATTGTGTGATAGCGACTCCGAACTGTTTTTCTGTAGTACTCAATGTTATGAAAGATTCGCGTGGCGTCCTACGAACATTATTTTAGATGGTAAATCAAAAGCTACTATTAAGGAGGATAGCAAATCAGATATCGAAACCAATTTGTCAAAAGACAGGGACGATTTTGACACCGCGTCGACGGAAAGCATGGAAACGGACGATCTAGATATCAAACCTGATATTAAAGATGAAAAAATGGACCTATCATTTATAGATTCACTAGACAACGACGAGTTAATGAAAGAAGTTGGCGATGACGTAAGCGCCCTCGACGAAGACCTAAAGAGTATAGAACAAGACGAAAAAAGTAATCAAAGCGTGGAAAAGGAGAAATATCGCGGTGTCCGATACAAGTCGTGGTCGCCGGGCTGCATCGGGCCGCCCATCAAGTACAAGCGGCCGACGGACCGGGAGCTCACGGAGCTGGTGTTCCGCACCGGCGTGGCCATCACGCCCGTGACGGATGCAGACGCGCGCCGCTGCGAGCTGTGCGGGTTGCAGGGCGACGGCGTAGCGGACGGCGTGGCGCGTCTACTTAACTGCGACGTGGACCGCTGGGTGCACCTCAACTGCGCGCTGTGGTCCGAGGGCGTGTATGAGACCGTGAGCGGCGCGCTCATGAACGTGGACGCCGCGTTGGCCGCTGGCGCGGGCGCCGCCTGCGCCGCGTGCCGCCGCCTCGGCGCCACCGTGCGCTGCTTCAAGGTGCGGTGCGGCAGCGTCTACCACCTGGGCTGCGCCGTCAAGGACAACTGCGTCTTCTACAAGAACAAGAGCGCCTTCTGCGCTTCCCACGCCCCCAAGGTGACTAACAATAGCATCAATAATACTATTAGTTTTCTTCCAATATTATAATATTAATTTTCTGCTAAAGTATTCCCAAATTGAGCCCTTTTAAAATGAATATGTCTTCGAATACTAGAACGAGAAAGATAACGAGCTGACCACCCTGAGCGTGGGGCGGCGCGTGTACGTGTGTCGCGACGAGCAGCGCCAGGTGGCGTCGGTGATGCTACACAGCGACACCAACCACCTCATCCGCGTCGGTGGGCTCATCTTCCTCAGCCCTGGACACCTGCTTCCGCACCAGCTCGCCGCCTTCCACACGCCCAATTACATATACCCTATTGGATACAAGATTGTAAGATATTTTTGTATTTATTTTTAGCTTCACGCCGAGGGTATATAGGGTATTTGAACCCACACCGCGGTCTTTAAAATAGCTCAATGCGTCCGTGTGACATGTGCGCTTCACTGTGGCAGGTGCGGTTCTACTGGTCGATGCGGCGCGCGAATAGCCGCTGCCGCTATGTGTGCTGGATCTCGGAGGAGGAGGGACGGCCGCGCTTCCACGTACGCGCACAGGACGATACGCCGCACGAGACCAGCGCGCCCACGCCGCGCGCCGCCTGGGCCGCCGTCAGTACACCTCGCTATCTATCTAACTCCAAAAAGACATATAATGAATAATTAAAAAAAAAAATGTCCATTCTTTTTTAATTTCTTGTACAAGTGCAAATTAATATTGTAGAATGCATAAATAAAATAATATAACTTTCATCTAAAACTAAAAAAACTAGCCAAAAGAAAAGAAAGCTATCAATTCAAATATTATGATTATTTGTAACTTTTACAGAAAAAAACTACACTGAGTAGACATCTTTATAACAAACTAGCGGACGCGCGCAGCTTCGCTCGCTTATTTATGGGTGAATTCTAATAAACCACGAAACATGTGTTCAATTAAATACTTTTAAAAATCTAAATTTCAAATTTTATAAAAATCGGTGCCGATGTTTTTTTCCATACAAACTTTCAACCCCTATTTCACCCCTTTAGGGTTAAAATTTTTCAAAATCTTCTTAGAGGATGTCCAGATTACGAAAGTAAACATCTGACCAAATTTCACGTTTCTACCATCAGCGGTTATGGCTGTGCGTGCGTCTTACCTCAGTCAGTGAGGACAAGTCCTTTTATATATATATAGATTATGTATAAAAAAATACTTTAACAGTTTTATTACTTTTATTATTATTTGTGGTAAATTCTGCACATCCTCATTATTGACTCTGTCATCTTAATTATAAGGATTTATTTTAGATTTTATTGAAATAAAAGGTGATGACTATACCGAGCTCTTTTACACTTTAAATTTAACTTTGTCAAAAAGTGAAGTTAGTCGATGGTGCTGCATAAATGGCTTATATACACTGGTATTTACTAAAACACACTTCCTAGTTATATAAATGTTCCCATATTTTTAAATAAAAGTTGCTAAGCCAAGTTCCAAGTTGTCTATAAATCTATTTTATTATTCTATATATTAATCTATGATAATTTAATATAGGTGCTAGATGCGGTTGCCGCTTTGAGAGAAGGCAGAGGAGAGGAAGGTGTTTTAAAACTATGGCCAAATTACGTGACGGGTGAGGATCTCTTCGGACTGACCGAACCTGCAGTTGTTCGAGTTTTGGAAAGCTTACCTGGTATGTTAAATTACTTAATTTGGGAAAATGATTATACTTAAATTATGGCTTCGGCCGCGTAGTCACATGAAATAACTAGAAGTGTTTATGACACATGTGTGAAGGTAACTGTGGGTTACAAAGAGAAAAATTATGTGACATAGACATAGTCTTTCCCGATAAATGGACTATACGAAACAAACAAACTAAACGTTGCGTTGCTTAGGTATCGAGACGCTGACCGACTACCGCTTCAAGTTCGGTCGCTCGGCGCTACTGGAGGGCGGGCTGGCCGTGAACCCATCGGGATGCGCGCGCGGCGAGGCGCGGGGCGCACGCGGCTGGCGGCGGCCAACGCGCTCACTGCCCGCGCCGCCTGCGCCGCCCGCGCTGGACGCGCCGCACGCCGCGCACCCCGCCTGCCCCTACTCCAAGCAGTTCGTGCACACCAAGAGCAGCCAGTACAAAAAGATGAAGCTGGAGTGGCGCAACAACGTCTATCTGGCCAGGTACACTATGTTTGTAACGGCTACTTTGAACGACTTTCAAACGTCGGGTTCATTTGAAATTTTGTGTACTTATCAAGGACCGATGACAAAGTAATAAGTAATTTGAAAAAAAAAACCAATTAAGTGCGAGTCAGACTCGCTCACCGAGGGTTCCGGTACCTATTTCTGTATTGTTATTTGTAGGCCAAAGGGAGTTACAGTTTATTATAAACTAGCCAACCTGGGCGCCTGCGCCCCCCTGACCTGAATGAATATTTATTAAATGTCTCACCATATGACTCACAATCAAAGAATAAAAGAATGAAAGACATAATAGCACGTACCCCCGCAACTAGAACTTTCTTTGCTAGCATTCAATATGCGTCACGTTCTTGCTTTTTACATAATAAAGTGAACAGAATAATAAATATATACCACATGCCATGGGTGTAAAAAAAAACTTAAAGGATTGCTGACATTACTTACATATGAAAAACTGAAGCTAACATAATTTGGAATAAACAAATAAAATAACAACAATAGAAGCAAATAACAAAAGTAATAATAAAGGGAATATGTATATATTGTAAAATAATATAGTTAAGCTTAATGTTTTTATCATTGTTATATTTTTTAAGCCAATGGAAGAGCCGAGTCTCCTGGTACAGGCAATGACATTCTTAAAAGGAGGCTCCAATCACTAGTGGATTCTATATGAAACTTTATGAATAAACAATTTATTTATTTATTATATGTTTATGATTTTTTTTCAGTTTAGGAGGTAAATTATAATAAACCATCAAACACGTGTTAAATGAATTTGAATTTCAAATTTTAAAAAATCGGTGCTGATTTAAAAAAATCTTCATACAAATTTTCAGTCATCCCTTTAGGATTAAAATTTGTCAAAGTCCCTTGTGTTGTGTTTTGTTGCATATATTTATCATTCCATATAGCAATATTTGAAATTGTTCATACTTTTTTAAAATATTCTGTATATTCTAGATCTAAAATCCAAGGGCTTGGGTTGTATGCTGCACGAGATTTGGAAAAACACACAATGGTCATAGAGTACATCGGCGAGATCATACGCTCTGAACTGTCCGAAATACGTGAGAAACAGTATGAAGCTAAGGTATGATTTTTTTTAAATAAATAAGTTATATAACAATACTGAAATTGTATATTTTTTATTCAATTTTACTTGACCTATAAAACAATTATTACAAAAATGATACCTTCATATTGATGTTAATGTGACAGAAATTAGGTATTTTTATGTATTTGTGACATAGCATCAATATTACTGAAAAAAAATATTGCGGCTAATCGTGCGACTGTAAACGCGACAGATTGTGGGTTCGATTCCCTCTCGAGAAAATGATATATTTAATATTTTCATTTCTTAGCTCTGGTGTGGAGGTAAACCCAGGTGAATTAATTATTTTCCTTTTCTCGTTCTGATAACAACATAAAGCGCAGAGTTAAGTTCCGCCACTCAAAACGCAATGTTAAAAAAAAAATGGCGATGCGTGGGAAACGCTAGGTTGCCTCCGCGTACTCTGCAATAAATATGTCACATCCTCAACAGAACCGCGGCATCTACATGTTCCGGCTGGACGAGCGGCGGGTGGTGGACGCCACGCTGAGCGGCGGCCTGGCGCGCTACATCAACCACTCGTGCCAGCCCAACTGTGTGGCCGAGACCGTCGAGGTGGACCGCCACCTGCGCATCATCATCTTCGCACGACGCCGCATCGCGCGCGGCGAGGAGGCACGTACTCTATATATCTACCTGGAACTGTCATCAGCTTTAAAGCTTTTGTTCGAAAGAATTGCCGAAAAAGTCATCAGTTTATATCGTTTTTAATATAATATTAGTATAAGAATAATTAATGTTTCTGTATGGATCTAGATAGTATTAAAAGTTAAAATTAAATCAGTTTCACGCTGTATCCCGCACACAGCAGTGTAGGCACACCTAGTGTTAAGGCACTCCTTTCCCCACTTTCTGCCGAATTCTGGAGGCTTTGCGTGTTGAGTGGCAGAAATCAACGCCGCGCTTTACCTCGACACCAGAGCGTAGAAATGGAAAGATAAACGTAAATAAATATTTCACTTCCTCGTGTTGGGATCGAACCCTCAACAGCCTCTATAGTATTAATTTTAACATAGTGCTGCCGTGTGGGTGCTTAATGTATAATGTAACTTGCAGTTGGCGTACGACTACAAGTTCGACATCGAGGACGACGCGCACAAGATCATGTGCATGTGCGGCGCGCCCAACTGCCGCAAGTGGATGAACTGAAGCACAAGTGATACCATTCCTGTTTACCCTTACCGTCATGACGCAGCGTCTGATTGTAAACGCGACGATTGTGGGTTCGATTCCCATTCGAGAAAATAAGTTATTTATATTTCTTCGCTCTGGTATCAAGACGTTGAGTTCCGTCTCTCAATGCGGGATATAACGTAAACTACTGCATATTCTTGAACAAATACCGTGCCCATTCGCGAATACACAATTTTTTGATACGTAAGGCTATGAATGTTAGATGTACGTACCAAAGTGATTTTACACTCTTATACCTAAGCAAATGCATATTTTTAACGAAATGGATTAGCCTCCTTTAAGCTGACGTGTGATTTATAATATAAATAAGACAATATCTACAGAATTTTAATGAAAACGATAAGAATAATGATATTTTTTAATTTGACAAAGGAGATGTGGATGTAATTAGAATTTTGTACATATTAGTTAGTTTAGTGGTTTAAGCATCATTGTTGTTATTAAAATTTTAACGTTTTAGATGTGAATGTTCCGAAATATACTTAGGCTTAGTGTACCGTGTATCGTATCGATGTTTTTCAATGCTTTATTATCTTTCGATATTTTATTATCGCCTAATTTGTTAGTGACTATAGTTTATTTACTGTTGGATCGATTTATAAAATATTTTCTCTATTACGTATGTATATTGTATATGTCCTCTAGGTACTATCGTAACTTCATTTACTTCCCTGGTGGCAAAGTCTATAATTTTTAAATAATATTAATATTTTTTTATACAATAATTTTGAAAGTGAGCTGTGTAGGTAAATCTGAGTAGGTTATAGGCTAAGCTACCAAATAGACGAGTTTGCATTTAGCGTCGCAACGCCACATCGTGCCTCCGCCAGGATTCAGCGCAGTTTATAAAAATTACCCCCAAACATAGATTAGTATTTTATTTTTACAATATTCACAAAGTGGCGGGTGATTGTGAGTTAAAATTAACGCAATCGCAGATGAATTGTTTTTATATCCATATAAAAATATATTTTATATTGTCTATAAATATAGTGTATATTATATTGTTATAGTGAATTTTTACTTAGGAATCAATGAGAAATTAACATGAGATCGAAATTACCTCACATTAAAAGTCACAAATCATAAATCACATTCATAATCATCCGCCATCTTCGAGAGAATCTCATAGTAGTTTGTGATGCAGTATTATATTATATAATATTCTTCGATGTTTCATCTTGTAATGTTGGATTTGTGCGCGATTTTATAGGTAGTGTAATTTATAAATAGTATTTTTTACAAATCATAATAATAATCATGTCTTGAAATCAGTTTATAAATTATATTCGAAGTGGTCATCGAGAATGTTCTCGTGTGTAAAAATTATCTGGGCTTGGTTTATCTAGATTATTTATTCATTTATACAGGGTGGAATTGACAGCGCCACTTTAAATGAAACCACAGTTTTAACTACTCTATAAAAGCCTAATATAATTCGGAAAAAAAATAATTCTCAAAAATAAAAAAGTTTTTTTTTCAAACAAAATAAATAATAAAATTATCGTTTTAAAATAAAACGCCATTTGTAAAGTATAACATAGGCACGCACACACTTACCTGTCAAAGCGGCCACGTCGCTTACGTATGTGTGCGTGACACGAAATACAGGTACGGATAAAAATGGTGAAATGAAAAAAAAATCCTACGTCCAAACCGTTGAGGTACCTTGATTATTTTTTTTAATTCTGGGTTTGAAATATTTTACCCTATATGCAGTTTCAGTAAAAGGAGCGCAGCCTCTTCCACCCTGTATATGAGAATGTCTGTATTTTTCACAATTATTCGAATAATTTACGATTTTATATTCGTTTCCTTTTGGAATCCTATTTTATTTATTATATATGTTTATAAAAAGAGGACTTATCGGACACTAAATATTGTTAGGTTTAGATTTTTTTATATGTAATCCCAGGTTGCCATCTGCAAACATTTTGTCGAGCAATTTAATTATAAGTTTAATGTGCAATATACTCTCAGTACAGATTGTAAATATCCATATTGCTGATAGAAAAATCTTTTTTAATTAATATAAATCATATATTAGTTTTTACAATTTAATGCATTGTATGTACGATATAAGTGACGTGACGTCGCTTTTCCATCGACTTATTTATTAAAGCATTCCCGTTTTGTTTACACTAAACAATAGAACTGACCGACCACTGGACGGATTTGTCGAGTCCTAGTGAAGTTATATATTTTAGAAATATTCTATACTTAATATTTTTATCACATTATTTTCCTTTCATTAAATTTGTAAGTAATATAATTTGTTTTATTTCCTCATCATTATTGTGCACAATATGAAAAGAAAACATAGATTTTATTTGAAGGATAATGAAATCAAACCACACATTTCCATATAAATTTTATTACAAACGGATTTTTTGGACTTACTGCAAATCATACTTCAAGGAGCAAAGTTAAGCTAACAAAGCAAAACTTAATTATAATAAATCATTTGAAACGGCTTCTCATTGTTTAATTTAATTTTATCGTTGTTTAAGTTATTTTTTAAGAAACTGAAAACATTTTGTGCTTCGAATTTATATAATGTCAATAGTTTTCCAAAATATTACTACATATTGAAGTTATTAATAGATTAAGTGTGTGAAGACCAAAGGACCAGCCGTTTCAGTATTTTTATTACTTATTCACCAAAAATTAAGATTATGATTATAATAGAAGTAATTTACAAAAATATAATTATGTCGCCTCCACAGATATACAACACAATGAGCACTATTGAAACGATATAAAAATTATGACATAGATGGAATTGGAATGAGAAAAAAATAAAGTAAATATAAAAAAAAATCACAATCTGATTTTCTTACAGAAACTAATACACACTGATAATAATTTTATTGACAAATACTAATAATGTACAGTGTAAAATAAACTTGCACCATCACCTACCATAGAGACAATGGTTTAAAACCCTCATTTTAAAAGTCAACTGAATTTGATTATCTTAATTACACATAAATATAAATTGTAACCGATGAGTTCATTAAAGAAGTAATAATTAAGAGAAAATAATATTTCCTAGCAATCTTAAGTGGCAATTGGAAATAAATCATTTGACGAAATGTCTACTACATATAGCATATATGATCAAAATGATAACATGCACGGTAGACGCGGTTTCGAAGGCCGCGAGAACTTCACACAATGATACATTGCAAGCTATTTGAGGTGAAGTTATTTTGACCACATTTATATTTCAGCTCGCTAACTAGTTCCGTCTGGCTCGTCACCAAAAGAAAAACATTAATAGTATATTTTTGTACTCTTATATTGTATGTAAGTACATTACATTGAAGATGTCAGTAATAACTGAACGCGTCTTTTTTTTAATTAATGAGATACTTTTACAAAAAATAGTTATTGTAGTTTGTGGGGAAGGAAACTTTTGTTTATAAATGTAAAGGAAAAAAACTGTTGTAGAAATAAGAATAATTCTATAATAAAAAATACATAATTCGTAAATATAATAAAAATGAGCCTGAATGGATGTTATATTACTAGCTAGCGAGTCAACACAACTCTGTACATAAATGAAAACGTAGCCACATGCTGCTGTTAGCGAAATAACACTATGATAGCTATTCGATTGTTACTAAAAGTTACTATAAAAATGTAAATAATGTAATGCTTCGTATAACAACCGAGAGCATTAAGACAAAACTGCCTGCTTACAGCGAGGCCAACATCAGACAGCCCACAAGATTAGAACTTGTATAAAAACTTAATAGGATTTGAAAGACGGTGAAATGTGTTTATTTTATTTATTCTATAAAATATAAAGTACATTAAAATGAAGAGAGTAGTATGTATGGGCGAAACTGATCACATTTTTGGCCCCATCGTGTAAGTAGGCCTCGTCAAGTGTTGCCAGACTCACAGTTACTCAGAATGTTGATATTGTAAACACAACACTGGGAAATCCAGCAAGGGGAGATGATAATATGTTGTGAAACACTATTAAAAGACATTGAAATTCCTTAAGTCTTAAATTTTAAAACTGGTTTGCATTACAATACTAATATAGGTAATTTGTAAGAACATATCATTAACATATACTTTCTGCAATGTGTCTGGCAACACTAGCGTCAACTAAACATAGGCTACGTAGGGTGAAACTTGGAAGAGGTTCAGTCAATATACTGTGCGAGCCAACGGAATCCCTCTCCGTAACCCTGGCGCTTCAACACCGAACACATGAACAGCTCCAGCGGCCGTCCGGGAAGCTCCGACCGTGATACTTTACCCTGTAATCAAAATTAAAATCATTTATATTTTTTAACATGACATGACAAAAACTTTTTCATAGTGATCTATGAACCTTAGATGATGATAGACTTATTAAAATATTTGACAAATCATTCTTTTCTTAGAACATTCTAAAATTTGTACTGTTAGAAATTATAAAATAAATAACGACTTAAACAAGACCCTGCACATTTATATTTGTATTATTGCCAAATCGAAACAGAATGAACTATTGAAACAATATAAAAATTATGGTAGCCTGTGTTGTTCTGATGTTTAATCTATATTACTCTTAAAATTTAATCTAAATCCGTTCCATGGTTTTTGGGTGAAAGTGGAACAAACATATATTCATCCTTACTCAGCTTTCACATTTATTTATTAGTAGGATGACTCACCTTTCCAGTAGTCTGCTGATACAAGTTGAAGAACTGTCTTAGTTCATCTTCACTGGCAGCACCAGGTTTGTCTATTTTATTTCCAAGAATTAAAACAGGGCAATTGCTTAGAGTTTCATCTGTTAGAAGGGAGTCTAGTTCCTTCTTAGATTCTGGCAGCCGGGGGCGATCACATGCGTCCACAAGGAAAACAATGGCATCTACAGCAGGGAAGTAATCACGCCATACACGTCTGGCTTGCTGATGCCCGCCCAAGTCAAAGGTAGTAAATCTCATGCTACCTATTGAGAGTTCCTCCGATGCTATTGAAACAATATATTTTTTTTTATAAATCATGAATGGAATTGGTATGAAAAAAAAAACTAGTCAAATATAAATACAATTACTAGTGTTAACTATAATAACATACAGTGAGACATAACTTTGCACCATTACCTTAATATGCAAAACATATATCATAAAAGTTTGTTTTAATGTCACACTGTACCCCTCGCATGACAGGGGTAGGCAAGCGGAGGCTGCAAACCTAGTGTTAAGACACTTCGATACCCCGCTTTTCACCGAATTCTTTCACCGCATTGCGTGGTGAGTGGCGAAACTCAACACCGCGCTTTGCCTTGACACAAAAGTGTAGAAACTAAAATGTTAAATATTTCATTTTCTCGAGTGGGAATCGAACCTACAAACTGTCGCGTTTACACACGCAAGTTTATGTCCCTGTACCATATTGTATGTAAAATATTCAACAATAATGTTGATGAAAAAGTCATTAATTTATTTCTCTAAAATTGTAATACATAACTAATCATATTAGTTACTGTATTTATAAAAATGTAAAAGCCAGCTATTGCTTGCCCATTCCTTTTGGCTTATATTGACAGTAAAACATATGTTTCCAGCCTTACATAATTTAAAAAAAATATTAAGCTCTTTATAAGGCCAATTGTTAGGATATTACTTTATTTATAAATAGAACTCATAATTTAAATTTTAAATCATCAAGGTTCATACAAGGTAAACAAAATTTAAATTAGATTCAAGAATATTAATCATTTATCTAAATGTTTACTTTTTTATATACAAGATGGTTAAAGGTATGGCAAAAATTTTGAGTTTCAGTATTAATTATTTTAGACACTATAAAGATTTTGTGATAATAAACATGTGGAACATGATTGTAACAAGATTGTAAAAGTTTTTTTTTTTAATTAGGAAAAAAAATTTAAATACATTCTTCCTGAACCAAATAATATGCACTATAAATAAAAATTATAATAGGAAATTATATTTCACTGATAACAATAAATGTATGTTTTATCCTTAGATAATAATTGATAATAAGCTTATAATTAAGTAATAAATTTAAGTCTTGTAAAAATACATCAATAATTTTGGGTTTGATTCCCACTATTAAAATGTTTAAATTTCAACACTCTGGGGACAAAACAAAGAAAAGCTTTGATTTCCATCATTCAATATGAAATCTTGAGAAAATTGGCTGGAAAGTGGAGAATGGAGTATCTTAGAACTAGAGTTCCTTTACCAGCTTTGCTATTTAGTGCATGCAGTGTGAAGCTTAGTAAAAATGATAACTAAAATGTAATATTGCTACTCACTGGGATGCAATGTAGGTACATGTTGAGCCAGTCTGTCATCCTTCAACATGTGCAGGAGTGTAGTCTTGCCAGCATTATCCAAGCCCAGAAACAAAAGTTTGCCTGATTTCTTATATAAACCTAATATAAAAAAGTATATATAAGTAAAAAAATAATAAACAAAATAATGAAATTTAAAAAAAAATCATTTTTTTTGATCATGAGGTTAATGCTGTAAGCCCTATTGGCTTTTACAGCGACACTGGGGGGTGGGAAGGGAGGGAAGACTGTCCCTAAAGAAATGCAACCACTATGTCGCTGCCTATGAGGAAGTCGACAACTGTAAGGGCACCCCCTACCAAGTAATATGTTAAATGTTATAAGAGTACTGCAATCTGAGTCCAAATAATATTATATATATGTAATTATGTGCAACATTAAAAGAACAAACAATACACCTCAAGCATTTTTTTTCTTTTATTTTATTTATCTTTATTTATTGCCAAAAATTACAAGTAATTTTAACTATTTAGCAAATTTTATTAAATATTACATTTAAAGATTTTTTATTTTCCAATTTGATTTTAAATGTGAAAGTGAATGAGCATGACTATAAATCATAGAAACTACACATATGACTAACATATCACTTTATTATTATAATACGCTTACCCAAGAATCCCAATACGCCAGTGAACCAATCCCAAATAAACATTTTGAATCTGAAATATATGTATAATTTATATTAATTTATAATATCACAGAATTTTGCACAAAGAATATTTGATTATTTAGAGTGACTTGCAAAACTAATGACAATTAAATGTTTTAAAGTCAATATGCAAAGTTGAACTGGTAAGAAACACTTTCAACGCAAATGATTATATATTCTTTAGAGAATCGAGACTCATCGCGAAACGTATTGCGATAATGAATTGGGTAATACGAATGACAAGACGTCATTTGCGTAGTTGAAACTTCGATCATAAATTCCCCTAAGTTGAAAATCAAATACTCACTTATGAAAATTGTACTAGATTAACTAACACTAAAAGAGGTTTATCACACTATTTTGCCCTTATTTGCAATTTGTTTCGTCTTAAAAAATTGACGATATTCTTGACGACAAAATATCAATCTGTTGGCAATGACGTACACTACTTCCGGAAGTCGTTAGTTGTCACACTGTCTGCTGTATGGGTGCATTCATATTTAATGATTACGCATATGGCAATCAATAGTACAAGTTACAGTAAATAAATGCCTTAACATATCAGTTCTTACAACATTACTGATAATTTATATTATATTGTACTAGTTATCGATACATTTTGTGTGCTTAAAAATATTGAATATTGCAGAATACAAAAATGAGCTTATAGACGACACGTACTAAATCTCTAACAAATCGGTTATTAAAATTATATATTTACATAAATTCCTTACAGTAAAATTTTGGTTAATATCTATATTTAGCATAAGCTGACCTCAATCAGTGATATTTAGATGCCTAAAAATAATAATATATAATTAATTAAAATTGTATTCGTAAAACTTTGTTATTTACTTAAAACTTTTGATAATAATTTAAAAAAAAATTAAAAATTATATCACCACAGTATCATACTTAAAAATAATATAGGTAATTTGATATTGTTCGTACATAATTTCTTTAATCAAAGGAAGTATGATATTTTTATGATAATTATACTTGTTGTATATATTTGAAAAGCCCCTTTATTAAATTAATACTAGCGACCCTCTTGCGGCTTCGCCCGCTTTTACTACTGGATTATTCATATAATGTATTTTTGCAAAGCACTTAAGATAATGTGAAAATTAATTAAACCCTAATGTAACCCGCATTTTCGTAGTTTTAATAAGGATTTTCCAATTGTTTTACACAGCAAGGATTTTTAGTAGGTACCGTAATTTTAAATCTGTGCTACTAATCTTTTCAAGTACTTATTAAAATATATTTAAATGACTATTTTTAGATAGTTAAATGACTATTTTTAAACGGAAGACATTATAAACGTAAACCTACCTACTAATAACTACTACAAAAAATATGAAACCAAATATATCGCGCTGAAATAATACATTCAACTCCAATTATCCAATACATGCAAACGCATCTAAATCTTCGTTGCTATGCCTCTATAGCGGGCGGGTTTTTTTTTTCGAGCTTGTGGTTAATGCTGAAGAGGGTATTCTGTCCCTGATGAAAAGCAAGCACTACGTGGCTGCCTGTGAGGAAAATTAAATAGAATGCATCGGCCGGGAATCGAACCCGGGCCGCCCGCGTGGCAGGCGAGCATTCTACCACTGAACCACCGATGCGTGTAAGGCAGGCGGGCGCGGCGGACACGCTTGTATAAGCAAAACGTCGCGGTACGCATGGCGAGTGGCGAGCCGTTTCGCAGCAAGGATTTTTTGATATTGTAACAACTACTAAAGTATTTATTAAAATGAAAAATAGTAAATGACATTTTTGGTCTACATTAAATGGCCAACGAGAGTAAGGGATAAGTGAAACTTGACTCGATACAGCTGATGTGTGAACGGCGTGATGTGTTAACAATTAAATGCGTTTTTCTCTATAACTATTCGCAACTTCGAAATAGTGTAAAAAGCAAATTTTATCTTCGTTTAACGTAGAAATTTAATAAAGTATTTTAAAGGATAAGGAGTAATACCATTATGGAAAAATATCCCTCACAATAAAAAATATATTGAAATTACTATTTTTAGACAGAAATATAATCACTACACGTTATTATTAAAAGATACGAATATGCCGTCGCGGACTTTTTTGTAGATCTTATTAAGAGAAATAATACTCCAGTATCTTATTTTCATGTAGTACGTACCATTAAAGCAGCGCATGGGCGAAAGTGTCTTAACGGGTAGGACCTTATACACATTTATCGTATTTATGTTAACTTACATAAGAATGTACAAATAATAAACTATATATAAACTTTCTATGAAAAATACTCAACTTAATGGTGAAAACCGCATCAAAATCCGTTGGGTGGTTTAGAAGAAGAAGAGTTAGAAACGCTAGACCGACACGAAAAGCGACTTTGTTTTATAAGATATAGGATAGGATAGGATAAAATATAATTATTGCTTTACAATAACCATATAAATCACAATATAAATTAAATATTATTTAAAACAATTACTTGTTGTTACAGTGTGGAATACATAAAAAAATGGTTTGCTGTCATATTTTTAAATGACATTACAATGTCATTTCGACATAAGTTGATGGAAACATTTCTTGCCGGAAGTCTTTTTTGTGTTTGACAGCTTTCAAAGCTAAAGGTATAAAAAGTATTTTATGTTAAAAGTTTATTTAATGTGTGATTATTTAAAGAATATTATATGAACATAATAGATAATTACTTATTTTATACGTGTGCAAGTTTATGAAACGAAGAGTGTGCGGATTGTTTAGATTTTTTAAGGTTAGAAAAGTGCTATAGCAGTGTTGTTGATTTCAGGCTAAACCATGGCTCCGAGAAAAAACAAAGTTGCGAAAGAGGAGGTACAGGTAACTCTCGGACCACAACATTTGGCCGGAGAAACTGTTTTTGGAGTCGCCCATATTTTCGCTTCTTTCAATGACACATTTGTCCATGTTACCGACTTGTCTGGCCGGGAAACTATTGCCCGAGTTACTGGAGGCATGAAGGTCAAAGCTGATCGTGATGAAGCATCACCTTACGCCGCTATGTTGGCCGCTCAGGTTCGTTCATACTTATAATGTAGTAGTAAACTATTATTTATAATGTTTACTATAACCTCACTTTACCTGCAGAAATTTGATTATTGTTTACAAAATTTAATATTTAGTACATTACAATTTTTTTATCATCATAGTGTATCTCGCATGAAGCAGAGGCAGCTGTTTTGTTCCTTCGGAATTGAACCCACAACCTGTCACACTTAGTCACACACTTGTGCCCCTGCACAACTACTGCCCTTAGTTGTGTCGTAATAAATTGATATATAATTTTTATAATTAACTTTTAGTTTAACAGTGGTAACTGATTGCTTAAGAATAGCATTATTTATTGTCTTTCCATCTTTTACATGAAAAAAAACATGAAAAGCAAGTTTTATAATGCACTTAAATCTTATTTTGCTAAATCTTTTATTTATTTATCTTCATTTAATAAAATATATTGTCTTCATTCAATAAAATATATTTTAGGATGTTGCTGAAAAATGTAAAACCCTTGGCATCACCGCTCTCCACATCAAGCTCCGAGCAACTGGTGGCAACAAGACTAAAACTCCAGGACCCGGTGCTCAGTCTGCTCTCAGAGCATTGGCCCGTTCCAACATGAAGATTGGTCGTATTGAAGATGTAACTCCAGTACCATCAGACTCTACTCGCAGGAAGGGTGGTAGACGAGGACGCAGGCTGTAAATTTTTAGTATAAGCAACTGTGGGCTGAAATACAAAGGTTTACAGTTTTTGTGCGTTTTATTTACTAATCTAAATTGTATATTATGAAGCACATAATTTTAAATGTTTTAAAATTTCTTTGTGCTAAAAATTAATAAAACACTCTCTAAAATTTAAAAAAGCTAAGAATCAATTTCTTGATAATATGTTATATGCTATATGTTGGCATTATAGATCGTATCTAGTGCCCATCATAGTCTGCTGTGCTAACAATAGTATGACGGAGGTGGATAGCGAGGGTTTTTCAGTGGGATGGAAGTAAACCAGTGCTAGGCTGCTATGTTTATATTTCAGGTGTTTACAAAATTGTGTATGTCATATGATCCATGCCTGCTATTTTATACTCTTCTATATTTTAAACATGTTCCATTTCTTGATGTCAATTAATTTAAAAATAATAAAAGTCCTATATATGCCAATACAAAATGTTATTAATTATATGTTATTAAATAATCATTATGTATATTAAAATTATCATCATAAATTAATTATTAAATTATTGTTAATTATTGAAGTACAAGACAGAATTATATTAAATAGCGGGTGGTAATGTGAGGTATTATATTATCTGTTACAATAGAGTCGTTTGTTAAGACACTCCGTTCACCATTTTCCGCCGTATTGTATGGAAGTATTTAGTGTAGAGTGGCGGAACGCAACGACGACACTAGAGCTAAGAAATAAATTATTTCATTTCCTAAGGTGGTAAGCCTGTCCCGTTTAGTCACAGCACCACGAGCGGCCGTAAAGTTGCTCTTTTAAAATATAATTTTTAAATAAATAAAAAAATTATTTTTTACTTTAAATTGCCTAAATAGTAAATCTAAAATTGCACTTTAAAGACGAAAATGGTTAACTTTTTAAGCTCAGTGCGACAGCACTCGTCACAGCATGTCAATGACAAATTGTCATACAATTTTTTTTCAGCTTCACGGTACCTACCAGATCGAAATGAATCGATCGCATCTCGAATGGGAATTGAACCCCCAACCTGTCGCGTTTACAGTTACACGCTTGTGCTCCTGCACCACGATTGGCTTCTAATTTATGTTTTCAACTATTTATCTATATTTATCTACTGCTAACTGGATATATAAGAAAACAACATTTCGAGAACAATGGATGTTAATAATATATTAATATTTTAGATAAATAAATAGTTACTATTTAATGTACATACTATATTTTCTATGATTATACATTTTATTTTACACACAACATTCAATTTAAAAGTACGTTTCGTATGTCATAACGCGAGCGCCTGCTTGATCGTTATACACAATATTGCACTGTTACAGTTCTCCTGTCTCCATAAGTATATTTGTGAACCTCAGATCACATGAAAACCATAATTAAGTTGAACATATTATTTTACTTAATAATACATATTTAGATTTATTTTCAAAAATATTATTTATATATATATTTTTCTATTTGTAATTTATTCGGTTGGATAGTCACCTTATTTGTTTTATTTTTACCTGCATCAAACCAAACTCAAAATAGTGTTTTTATACAATGTAAATAAGAATACATTTAACTGATTATAAAATTAAAAAATCATAATGAGATCATCAGGTCCACTCTAAGCTAGCTCCTGGAGCATTATACCTAAAGTACAAATTTTAATTTAATTTACAAACATCTTTCTAAACGTTAAAAAAAGTATCATCTAAAAATTGTTTTCAATATATTTACTTTGTGACCTAAAATATATTGTTAACAAATAAACTTTAAAATGTTATTGAGGCGATTACTACAAAAAAAAAAGATACGATTGCTCGCATTCTAGATTACATTACAGATTGTTATTAGAAATTTTAAACCAAAATAACTGTAGATACATCTTACAAATTTTCATATTTAGAAATGTTAGTTCGTATTAATAATGTAATTATGAAAAGTTAAATATTATTCAAAAACTTAAATCGCCACGTAGTAATTCAACACGATATGGCAAGTACAAGTCAAAAACAATAGTCAAAACAATCGCGACATAGTTACAAATTACAACTCCCTTAATACATATATTACAACATAAATTTATTACAATTACAAATATTTACTGTCCAAAAATAAAATGAAAATAGACCATATTAAGAAGCAAACGGTCTAACTAAATAATTAGCTTTACATACACAGCGCTATACTACATTTAGCTATTCAACATTTCTTTACTTAGGCCCTTTTTATTAAGTATATATATAAAAAAAACAATAACATTAAATTTTCGAATTTAGATAGTTCAAAATATTTTTACAAATTCGTGGGCAAACGCGTAGGTGGCGAGCTATGTAAGGGTCGTCTTAGCTTCCGTTTACACTTATGGCGTTTTTATAAATGACAAAAAAATATTACAACATTAAACCAAGTCAGATACAAATTTTGTTTAATCTACATGGCCTTTTTAGGTCTTATTTACTTTAAGTGTGATTTAAGGAAAAGTTAGGAAAGGACACGTCTGGGAAGTCACTTTGAGGAATCAAAGTTAGTGATTTTCCAAATATAGCCAAGTTCTTTGAAGAAGTTGTTGTAAAGCGGTTGTTGTAAAACCACGTGAGCGCTTGGAAATCTAGGCGGTGGACTGCGTTTTCCTTGAATTTAAGAAATTTTAAAGATTGACCGGGCCTGAACAGGGGGTGATGTGGCTACAAGGCAGTTTTAAGTCTAATTTTCTTTAAGTGAGCGGGAGGCGGATTCGGGAATGGTCGTCGCTTCGCGGCCAAAGAGTCGAGGCTGGCGGTAGCAGCGGGTGTGTCGTCCGACGACGAAGATGCTACAGCTCGACGACGGAGGCTTCGTGAATAACTGCGCTTGGCCAACTTGGCGGGCTGATTGGGCTCGCCTGTCTTGGCTTTGCTTACTGACTTGGCGGCATTGGGTTTCCGTATTGCGAGTATATTACGCCGTTTAGTAGCTAGTGTTTTGGGTTTAGGCTCGTTTTCGGAAAGATATCGAGGTCGTGTGGGCTTGGCGGGTTCGTTCTTCTTAGCGAACTTCATGTTGAGCGCTATGATATCATGTCCAGAACGTTGACTAAGCAGCGGTGGACTGCGTTTTCGCTCGGCGTCGGTTTTGGCGCCCACGTACGCGTTTTCCTTGCGTTCGTCCGTTACCTTAGCCTTTGAACGGGCGTATAACGGCATTCTTGTTGGAGATGATGTCTTCGGCCGCAGTCGGGACATTGTTATCTATAAAGATAAATCGCTTGTATGAAACAAGTATTTAAATATACATATCCGTACCAAGCCTGAACAGGAATAAGTCAACTTGCAAACGTATTTTTTTAAACTATAACTAGATCATTAGTACACTCTAGTAAAGAGCTGTTTAAAAATTTACAAGTTTGTGTAGTAAAACCAACTTATCGATTTAGTCATTTACTAATTACCAAAAAACTATAAATAAAGCAACCTAAATGCTATGATTAGTATATAATTCGTTAATCGTATTTTATTGTTCTCTTTTGCAGAAATTTTAAACGTATTTATTCTTTGAATATTATGCCAGACCCGGCGTATCTCTTAATTACTAACTTAACTAATTATTTAATTAAATAGTATCTCAATTCCACCAACGTTTCCTAAGATTTAAATTATTTTTTTACAAATGTACTTCACAGGATCGCAGGATTGCACTTCGTGCACTAAAATATTATGTATGCAAGTCGACTAATCACTTATTCAAGCCTGATACAGATATAAAGTTGGCAAAATATCTAGTGACGATATTTGTTTCGTTGCCCTTAAGCGTAAAATTTTAGTAATGACAAGCGTGACGTTACGTCTGATGCGAAATAACACATTTCACTTTAACTAATTCCTTACCCCTTATATCTATCATTGGTGTATTTATATAGAAGTTGGGGAGTTACTTAGCACTGAAAATTAAAGAGATTCTCTGTTAGGAAAACATTAAAAATTAATCCGAAAAAAAAAGAAACAAATCATAAAATTAGTATGGAATTTAAAAAGATTAAAAAAAAGAATAAAATATAATGAAGATAAAAAGGATACTGGGATTTTTTGTGTGTAATTATGATATCATAACTGTTTAAATTGTATTTAATCAATGAGATGTGTTGAAATTTGATACTGTTAGTGGATAATGTTTGTGTGTGTCTGCAGTTATCGCAGTGGTATATTTCGTGCTTGAGTACTTGACAATGAATAGTGCGCCGTGGTGCGTGAGAAACATTTGAATATGCGAATACCTATATACAATTATACATATACGCATGTGTGCGTATGGGTCCCAAGGTGCGCCTGTGTGTGTAGGTGACGTGCAACAAGCGCGTTTACGTATATACATATAGGCAAGTGTGTACCTGCGGGCGTAGCGTGCGCGTATGTGCGCGCAGCCAGTCGCGTACGGCGGACAGGTTGCGGTGCTCGGAGCAGGGGATGCGCGAGTTGGGGTGCTGCCCCGTCAGGTCGAGGATGGACGCGCCCAGGGAACGGCCCACCTGTCACAACAGGGCAATACGGAGCACGCGTTTGAAAATTATGCTTAAAATCAATATAAGCAAAATTGAGCTTTCATTTTGTAGCCCTATTTACAGTGATGTATATTTACAATTCTACATTAAGCTATATTTCATTTATAAACAAAAAAGCAAATAAATTAACAGATAAATTAACAATTCATATCCGACTACAGTGGATACATTGTGGATATTAAAAAGAAATTAACGCTAGTAGTGATATTCGCAGTGAGCGTTTACATTGGGAGAATTCAGAAGAGACGTCGTGAAGCTAACATTAAAGCGTATTTAACATACATATACCTAATAGTAAATATCTACATTACTTTATTTCATTTAGTCAGTAATTCAAAGACAAACCTTCATCGCATCTATCTCTTCGAAACCCTCCGTATTCTTAGCGCGATAGTGCCTTACCTGCAAGACGACATCTACTCAGGCACTTCAGTTACGTCTAGTTACTTTAATATACTTAAATAAATTATTATATATATAATGGAGATGATCGCGCTATAAGTATATTACATGAATGTTACCTGTTACTGTTACCAAAGTTTATATAATTATATTATTTTAAAAATAAGGATTTGAATATATAGTTCCTAAATTATGCTATTCAATAAACCTGTCATAACTTAGATAAATTTATTTTTGACAAAAAGAAAAATCAACTTCTAACAACGAACTAAAAAGTAAAAAAAAAACTTTACAAAGATTTTTTAATTTTGAAGTCGGTGCCAAGTAAAACAGCCTAAGTGATTTGATACTGTAGCATTAGCTTGTACTCGTGCTTCTTGGCACTTAATTAAAATTTTGAAATATAACCAGAAACGTAATCAAAGTGTTTAAACAGTCTTTCTGCATATATTGACCTTACTATTTAATTTTAAAAACACGTTAAGGCGAATTCTCGGGCACAAGCGTGTGACTGTAAACGCCTCTCATTCGAGGAAATGAAATATAAAAAATTAAACGAAAGGATCTTAACGAGAAGGGATCTTAATACTAGGTTCTCAGGTATCCTTTGCCTATCCTGCTATACGTGAGATACAGCGTGAACCAAAAATGCTGTTCACACCATTATTCCACTAAATAATATGTAATGCGTATGTATGTGCGTAATGTTAAAATAATAAATATATGCTAATCGTATTGTGAATCTATCATATCATGATTCAAATGGGGAAATTCACTACAATTAGTGCACTATATCATATAGGACACCACATGTGAAAGCACGTTAAATGCAGTATTGTAGGAATTAGGATCCTAGCTTAAACGGGAAAAACTCTTTGTGTAGCAACGTAATCTAAGGCATTAAATACTGTAATCGTCACTTTTAAAATATTAGCTTATTATTTTGCTAAATTAGATGTAAAAAAAAGAAATTGGTCGACTCACATTAGATGTCGTTCCAAAATTATGAATACCACGATTCGCTCCCACGATACACAAAGACAATACGTACCTCTTCAAATATGTGATATGCCGTCGCGCCACTCTCTGAGTTACTGACAATAGTTAGGTTTTTTTGCGAATGGGCTAAATTGCTGTTGATCCGGGATGGTTTTTACAGCGTCACCGGGCGGGAAGGGGCGAATATAGCTCGCCCCCTGAAGAAAAAGTACGAGCTTTGATGGACGCTCGTGAAAGGGCAAGCAATCACAGGGGAATGCCCTGCGTACGCTTATAGGGGTGATTTTGACGCGCGAGGAGTGGACGTGGTGTGAGATAGGACTGGCCTCATCGCCTCTTACGGCGGCGGGGAGTGTATCGTAAGACTGAGAAGTAAATCCTGCATATGTACATGGCAGTCACTGACTTACTGAAAATAGTTGTGTTGGAGTACCTCTTCAAATATATGCGGCGTGTACTTGGGCGGGGGCGCGGCGGCGGGTGCGGCGGGCGTGGGAGCGTCGCGCACGGTGGGCGGCAGCACGTTGACGAGGCGGCCTGTGTTGTAGTTGCACTCCAGCGTATAGGAGCGCACCAGGCCCGTCGCCTTCAGCACCGCCACGCGCCCCGAGCCTTCGCGCGACATGCCGTCGCGGCGATCTCTGAGGGTTGTGACAAAATTGTTACATTTGATCAAGCTGTTTAGTAGTATTAGGCTATGTGTTAACGATACAGCCCATGTCATAAAGCAATTGATCCAACTGCTTGCAACATGAAACTGCATAGTGTCACTAGGCTACCTACTAATGAAGAGTGACATGCCGTTAGGACAATCTCTGTTCATTCAGAAGAAATTAGAAATTATTTTGAAGCCAGTCGTGGTGCGTGGTGGGCACAAAGTATGACAGTAAAATCCATTGGTTTTGGGTTCGACCTCATTCCGCAAAATGAAACATTTATATAAATTTATATTTTCATTTCTTCGCTCTGGTGTCGAGCCAAAACGCAGCGACGAGTTTCGCCACACAACACGCAATGACTCTAGAATTCGGCGGAAAGTGAGGAACGGAGTGTCTTAACACTAAGCCCTCCCTCTGCCTAACCTGCTGTGTGTGTAATTTTATTCTTCTCTGAACAAAACCGAAAAGAATCGCTAGCACATAAATAAATTTAAAAGCATTACCTTACAAAATACTCACTTTAAATACATATTCCTCTCAGTAAAGTTACACGAAGAGAAGTGGAAATGAAGATTGTTCAGTGACATGATACGAGGTAGCAACATACACTCCACACAGCTTTCGAGGTCCTCAAAATGGTTGCCGTACATGAAAATACCTATAAATACAAGTTATATAAAACATAGATTATTTTACTTCACGCTGTACCCGTCAGGGTAAGCAGAGGAAACCTAGGTTTCTTCCCCACATTGTTTCTTTCTCCTCCATTTCAAACATAATCAACACGATATATTCCCACTGTTAGGAATTGAGCCCACAATCGCCACGTTTAATAATTTATGAAATATTGAATAGTATTATAAATTAAATATTATATTAATAGTATAATATTTAATTTATTTAATATTTATTTGTTAAATATTTAAAATAATACCTTTCTTAGATGCGTGTCCGTGCAAATCTATATACAAGTAGAGTCCGGAGTCGTTTTCCTTTGGCGGGCGCGGTGGAGGAGCGACGACTGGTTTCTTTTTCACTTTGTTTGGCGTTGATTTGTGTTTTTCTTCTTTTACTGTGATGGGTTGTATTGCGGGTAACTAGAAAATATTATGGATAACATAGCTTTTATTAATGAGCAAAAAAATCATGATTTGTTAACACGTTTAATGCCAATTTATTTTCGATGTCTTCACTTAATTATATTTATGATATTTATGTTAAAGGCCGTCTTGGTGCCGTGGGTACAATATTTAATATGATTTATCAATCTAAAAATATATATATTTTTTTATCAATTACTTATGATTACTTCAGTTTTTATTTTACCGAATTTATTTTAATTATTTACATATACCAAATTTTTAAGCTTTTTATTTAAATTGTATAAAGTTATAAAATATAATGATACATACCGTAGGAAGAATATCTCCTGTCGCGACACATGTGTCTCCGGTATCGCCACTATCGCCCGATACACCTGACACTTGCGCGTCCTAAGGAAGATATTAGAATTACTACTTAATTTATTATATATTGGCGTGCAGAAAAGATAAAACTAGAAGATATTTATCATTTTATTTTTAACACGTAGCTCACACAACTTTTATATTTATCAAAAGCGAAAGAAATTACCGAATCGTTTTTCTTATCGCGTACACTGTATCTGTTGAAGCAATTCGTACAAAAGTATACATTATCAGCGCTATCAGCGACCTCTGTGTCTTGAAGCTGTAACAGTAGTAAAAATATAGTAAAAAAATATATAATAAAAAATATTTCAAACTCATTGGATAAATAGATAATAAATGAAATGGCCTGAGTTCCGCCACTCAACACACAATGCCTCCAGAATTCCGTGTAAAGTGAGATGGAGAGTGACATAACACTAGTACATCATATAATTTACGTACACATTAATTAATAATACTAATTTAATAATTCATCACAAATAATTAACAATATTCAATAATAATTACTTTTCTTTCTTGGTCGTCTATCTGTTGCTTCTGTTGTTCTCTATACTCGTCTATACTGTGGCACGTTGGGGATTCCGGGTTTATCTGTTACATTTTATTTATTTTGTATTCATATAATATCATAGCCTTAGTTATATGTTACGACACGTCATGTATTAAAA
>JAEBDU010013375.1:0-69221 GCA_016802625.1 Heliconius numata | reverse complement strand
AAATTTTATCTTCGTTTAACGTAGAAAATTAATAAACTATTTTAAAGAATAAGGATTAATACCATTATGGAAAAATATCCCTCACAATAAAAAATATATTGAAATTACAATTTTTAGACAGAAATATGATCACTACACGTTATTCTTAAAAGATAAAAATATGCTCTCGCGGACTTTTTTGTAGATCTTATTAAGAGGAATAGTACTCCAGTACATTATTTTCATGTAGTACTTACCATTAAAGCAGCGCATGCGCGAACGTGTCTCAACGGGTAGGACTTTAGACACATTTATCGTATTTATGTTAATTTACATAAGAATGTACAAATAATAAACTATATATAAACCTTCCCTGAGAAATACTCGACCTAATGGTGAAAACCGCATAAAAATCCGTTGGGTGGTTTAGAAGAAGAAGAGTTAGAAAGTTCAGACAGACACAAAAAGCGACTTTGTTTTATAAGATACTAGCGACCTGCTCGCGGCTTCGCCCGCCTTAACTATTGAATTATTCATATAATGTATGTTTGCAAAGCACTTAAGATAATGTGAAAATTAATTAAACCCTAATGCAACCCGCATTTTCGTAATTCCAATAAGGATTTTCCAATTGTTTTAAAATAAACACAAATAAATAACAAAATCTAAATCTGCTTCGCTATAGAGGCAGGCGGGTTTTTTTTTGAGCTTGTGGTTAATGCTGTTAAAACAGCGACACCGGTTGGGTAGGCACTACGTGGCTTCCTGTGAGGAAAATTAAATAGAATGCATCGGCCGGGAATCGAACCCGGGCCGCCCGCGTGGCAGGCGAGCGTTCTACCACTGAACCACCGATGACTGCTCATGACGCGCTTGTATAAGCAAAACGTCGCGGGGCGCGTTTCGCAGCAAGGATGTTTTGATATTGTAACAACTTCTAAAGTACTTATTAAATTGAAAAACAGTAAAAGACAGTTTTGACATCTACATTAAATGGTCAACGTAACTAATATACTTATTTATATACTGAGAGTAAGGGATAAGTAAAACTTGACTCGATACAGCTGATGTGTAAACGGCGTGATGTGTTAACAATTAAATGCGTTTTTCTCTAAAACTATTCGCAATTTCGAAATTGTGTAAAAAGCAAATTTTATCTTCGTTTAACGTAGAAATTTAATAAAGTATTTTAAAGGATAAGGATTAATACCATTATGGAAAAATATCCCTCACAATAAAAAATATATTGAAATTACAATTTTTAGACAGAAATATGATCACTACACGTTATCCTTAAAAAATTCGAATATGCTATCGCGGACTTTTTTGTAGATCTTATTAAGAGGAACAATACTCCAGTACATTTTTTTCATGTAGTACTTACCATTAAAGCAGCGCATGCGCGAAAGTGTCTCAACGGGTAGGACTTTATACACATTTATCGTATTTATGTTAATTTACATAAGAATATACAAATAATAAACTATATATAAACCTTCCCTGAGAAATACTCGACCTAATGGTGAAAACCGCATCAAAATCCGTTGGGTGGTTTAGAAGAAGAAGAGTTAGAAAGTTCAGACAGACACAAAAAGCGACTTTGTTTTATAAGATATAGGATAGGATAAAAAGCGTTTTCCATCGATGTTCGCTTATATCTTTAAAACAATACAATAATTTTGATACGATTTTCACTACTAGACAAAATTCAAGGGCTATGTTTATATGTATCATAAATATTTATATTATATTAGATTAAATTAGAGTTGGATGGATGGATGGAGCCCCATTCATCCAGATGAAGACAAAATGCCGACAAAGTCAAATATTTATTATAAAATATCTTAAGAAATCTATTTTTGCGCATCTTTCCGCTACACTATTTTCTTATATGTAAGTATATACGAGTATATATTTAACACATATATTATTAATAAAATATATAATAATATTTTAAAATCTACTATCGTATATAAGATAAGTTTTATTAATAAAAAAATAAGGTAGCTTGTCACAATTACTTAAATTAAATTTAAATTAATTTTAAGCTGATTTCAAATGACCATAGATAATATGATAAGAGAGCCACTTCGTTACTTGATATTAAAAAGTCGTTATTATTCTTCCTATTATCAATAAAATTATGAAATACCTATTCGATAAGCCAATTGGAAAATGATTAAATTCTTTATCGTTTTTTGCCAAGTTTAAGTGCAAAAAGTGTTTCTTTTTTTCAGCTTTACGCTCTTCTGCCAAATTCTGAAGGCAATGAGTGTAAAGTAGCGGAACTCAACGAGTGGGAAATCGAGTGGGAATCGAACCTACAACTTTTTGCGTTTACAGTTAGAACAAAAAGGCTAATACAGTAGAAACTCGATTAATCGGATCCGGATAATCGAATGTATAAAGAAAAGCTGGTTTTGTGCATATGTAGCACAAAATTGTTATATGTCTATTAAAAGCAACAAACTTAATAATTTTCAACATACGATTTTATGTACGTAAACTTGTATGTGTTATTTGCGTACATATACATTTTCTTAGATTTCATCGTAGTAGGTTGTATAGAATAATTATTGGGGTTAATAGTTCGGTTAATCGCGAATCCCTATAATTGAGGGCCGGATAATCGAGCTTCTACTTCACATAAATATTAAATTGCAAGTATCACTCTACAACGTTAGCATCCACTAAATTTAAAGTGCGAAGCAATGTGCTGAGGTCACTAGAAAAGACAAACACCTTCACGTCGTCTTTTTTTATTTTCATTTACTGTTTTAAACGTCACAGGAAGGTCGTAGATTCGATCCACACTTGGGGGAAATAATTATTCATAATTTCCGGTGAGACAAAGCGTGCTGTTGAATTCTGCCACTCAACATGCATTGCCTTAAAAATTCGGCGGAAAGTGGGGAACGGAAATGTCTTAATGGGAACGAAGTGTCTTAACATTAGGTTCCCAAGTTCCCTGTCCCTACCTGGCTATGTAAAGGATACAGCGTGAAGTAAGAGGTAAGGCCACTTTTCAAGGAAAGTCATAGCCTCAAGAGAACCTTAATTAACCTTGATTTAATAAAGTCACGTGGTTCGTTTCGATGTAACCACTTGTACTTGCGGTCAGAATCACTCTACTCTTAGTTGTAATATAATATGATTATATGATTATATAATATTATTATATTATTACCTTTTTCCTCAACTGCCACTTTTTCATTTGAATTATTGCTGATTTGCGTTTCGCTGTTGTTGAAGCCACTGTTGTCGAGACCTTCTTCTATGACTTTGGTGTCGTTAGAAACCATATCTGTACATAAAATAATATAGATTTCAATATATAAATATTTCTATAATTTTATTTAAGGCCAGGCCAGTCCTGGCGCAGGGGCAGTAGCGTGTGACTGTAAACACGACAGATTGTGTGTGGGTGTGTGGGTTCGATTCCCACTCAGAGGAATGAATTATTTAAATTTTCTCGCTCTGCTATCAAAACAAAGCGCGACTTTCATTTCCGCCACTCAACACTCAAAGTCTCGAAAAATTGGACGGAAAGCGGAGACAATGTTGTAATACTAGATTCACTCTGTCCACCCTGCTATATACGGAATAGAGCGTGAAACTAAAGAAAAAGAACTTACATTCAGAATGACCTTTACGGCATCCCGCGAACATTTTGCTGAACAACGCAAATATCCTCATACTGTTGAACATTATGATGAAGTAGCATATATAGAGTATACCCAGGACCATGGCCTCGTACCAGACCACCAGGCCGTCCCATACAATTGCGACTAGCACACCAACGTTTATCATGTAGATTATGACATCTCGCGTAACCGGACCTCGGTCTATGGCGATTGGCTGGAAAGAAGTATAAAAAATTATATTTTTATATATATATTTGTTTTTTTATTATAGCTATTTCAATATCATTTTAAAGATATATAAAAATATGGTTTTTGCCTCTTATATTATGTATATATTAAGTATTTTGTGATAATGATATTTAATGACATTATAATCATTACTACGTTCTGTTCGATAGGTGGATTTACAAATCAGATGTAGTAAAATATTTAGCAAGACATAGCAAGACAAACTACGTGGAGTCCCGCCAATCAACTCCAATGTCTCGAAAATTGAGTTAAAAGTTGGGATCGAAATGTCTTAATACTACATACTAGGTTCCCTCTGACTACGAGCGGGTCACAAAAGCTTTATATACTTTTTTTAAAAGTGCGTAATTTATATCGACCAGTTCAATTGAAGTGTTATTGTTTAGAGTTTAGAGTTAACTCATTTTGTCATACAATATTTTACTCAGAAATTTTCAATTAATTTATTTTTGTATATAATTTAAAAATTATAAATACGATATTGTTATTCACAGTTCAAGGGAACGGAAATTTAATGTTCATTAAATAAATAATGAAAGTTAATGTATAGCATAATATTTTGTTTAATTTTGTAAAATATGAAATTTAAATGTATATAGCAAGGCAACAATAAAAGGTAAATACACAAAGGAAGGCTTTAACGAAATAATTAATCAATGATTTTTATATTCAAACAGTATTCGCCTGAATTCGAAGAACATTGCCGGAGCGGGAAAATGAAAATAATTTTATATAATCTTTTCCCAAGTACGAATCGAAACCACAACCATCGCGTTTGCTAACAGACGTTGTCTCACTGCGCCCAAAGGCCTGACCCGCACATGTCTAGGACAGACCTGGGCACCTAGTGTTATGATACTCTGTTTCCAATAAGACACTTCCGTTCTCCACTTTCCACTGAATACTTAAGGCGTTTATTAATTTTCTTTATGGTGCTAAACAGAAACGACAAGTGATATTAATAAAGGTATTTTTTCACTTATCGAAAAGATAGATGAAAACTGATATGAAGAACGAAGTGAGTTAACTTTTGATTGTCTCTAATGATAATCGATCGACTGACGATCAGGTCAGTTCGATGTTATATTGCAACCTAATATACGCGTAACTAATTCGCATTCAACAATAGACTATAAATAAAATACATGGAATCAAACACATATAGATCTGTATATTTTACACAAAAGTAAGATGTAAGTACTTATTATTAATTATTATTAAACAATTATTTATTACAATTTCACATTACTTCAGCAAAATGGTATTTTTTATAAATTTTGGAGAAACAGTCATATACAAAGCCTATACTATTTTAAGCCTGTTTTATTTACTTACAACATATAAAGGACAATTCCACGACTACGATTTGAACCCGTTACTATGGCATCAATATTTTTAATTCAAAATATTATCCATACTCTATTCTTTTAGAAAACAGACTATATTATTTCTTATTTCACCATTATTTTCATTGATTCTAAGCTGAAATCTAAACTAACTTACCGCAATCGCAGCGAGTCCCCCGACGGCAGCCACTCCTAGTACATTGAAGATGGCAGAACCCACTATAGTTCCGATGCCCATGTCAGATTGAGTGAGGAACGTGGAGATCACGTTCACGAAGAATTCTGGACACGATGTGGCCACGGACATGAACGTAGCCGCTGCCACGTTCTATAAAAAAGTTTTTTTTTATTTCCCGTTTATTTTGTTTATTTTTTCATATTGGATGTAGTTTTGAAAACAAACATACTTCTGAATTACAAATTTTATGCCCTAAAAAGCAATTCCAATCCATAATAATTGCATTTACTCTTCTATTTTCCTTCTGCATCATATTAGTCAGTCAATCAAAAACAATAGATGCAGCTTCACGATGTATCCCGCACGCACATAGCAGGGGAGGCAGAGGAAACCTAGTGTTAAAACACTCCGTTCCCCACTTTCTGCCGATTTTTTCAACGAATTGTGTGTTGACTGACGGAAGTCAACGCTGGGTGTCGTCGTCGTCAACGTCTGGTGCAATTCATTCTTGCGAGTGGAGATCGAACCTACAGGGCTACCACGACGACCCCGACAATGCAAACAAAGATGCGATTTGGAAAATTCTTCTATTGAATAATCCATTTAACGAGCAAGCCTTTTATATATAGGTTATACTTCACCCCGTTAACTGCTTTGAACCCACTGTACCTACGGTACCGCTGCTTTCAGAGCTAAATGTATCCATCAATATATCATAATCATTCACGATAAAATTATAATTCTAACACTTGTTAAAACAATTTAATAGAGCTAAAATACTATCCACTCATCTCCTCATACATATGCATAAGCGTTTGGAGAGGATTATACGATACATTCAGAGATCGTTCAGAAAGCTCAGTTCGTTTCGAGGGGAATTCAGGTAATTAGGTACGAATTTGTATTGTTCTAGAGTTTTAGTGTAAGAGCTCGCTTATAATTATAGAAGTTTGTGTAATATATCGTTTTACTTTAGGTAAAACCGAGATATTCATTTGAAAAGGGATTTCGCACGTGATTCATTTTGATATGAAATTATATGAAAAAAAAATTCAAAGAATTCTCGTCGTCAAGTCCATTGAAAATTATTTGTAATACTTAATACCAAAAACGATGGCTAGAGGTATATGGAATATTGATTTATTCATTTGATTAAGATAGGATTAAAAGATGGTAAAATTTTAGTCGAAACTATATTATTATGTAGATGAAGAGTTTGTTTGGTTGATGTCGATAATCTCAGGAACTGTTCTATTCTATTCAAATATAAAAAATATTTTTATAGTGTATAGTATAATTATTGAGAAAAGGTATTTTTAAATAGATAGCATATTAATGAGTTTCATAAAATACTTATATCTATAAAGAGTCACATATACATGTAGAAATATTTCTTATAAAAGAGGAGCAGGTTCAAATCACGCTACGTTCAAAAATTTTTATGTTATTTAACAAAGTACCAATAAGTAAGTATTTATTGTAATTTTTTTACTAACCTGCGGTATTTTTAGGTCCTCGCATATAATTTCCACGCAAGGGATAAAGTAATCATTGCACACTATTGCTAGTAGAGTGAAGGTATATATACCAAATATAACATATAGTATAAACGCACCCTCCCTCAGTTGAGTCTCTGAAAGAAATAAATATGGTTACTAAAAAAAGTAGCTTCCCGCTTTTCTCCGTATACTAGGGATGCCCAGAAAGACATTGCGTATAGAATGACGGAGTTTAGCGCTGTGCTTAGTCTATCAGAGTACAGTACAACAGAAGGTAGTATAGTGTCAACGAGGGTAGTATAAATAATTCAAATGTCATTCTCCCAAGCCGGGATGCAACCCACAACCATTGCGCCATCTATATCGATTTAACCCACATTCGGAGAATCGAAATCGTTAAAGATTTGTGAAGAATGAAAATTAGTAGAGTTTACAGAAAGAACGTAGTGTTATGACATTCAATTTATGTAAAAATCACAATTAGTACAATCTTTACAACTTTAAAACAAGGAATTTATTAAGGATATTCGAAACATAGCATGTTAATGTTATTACCCGCTCATTTCTATTAAGCAGTGGATACCTGGCTACACATGCATTTCGCATATAATTACAAACTTAACAGCTTCAGCAGGAAACCTAGTGTTAAGACACTCCGTTCCACACTATCCGCTGAATTTTGAAAATGAAAATATTAAATATTTAATTTCCTCGAGTGGGAAATCGAACCCACAACACATCATGTTTTCAGTCACACGCTTGTGCCTCCGCGCCACGACTGGCTTCAATTCTCAATGTCAATTCAAAGCTCTCTCAATCAAATTCTTAATACATATACATTTAACAAGTAAAGCTCATTAAAACACAATGTTACAGGTGACCGAAGCTTTTACGTGTGCAATATTCAAAATTAATGGAATCGCGTAATGGTAGACAAAGTATATTAAATTAACTCATCGAAAACATTAAGTTTGTAATGAATAAAAGTAGAACACTTCTGATATTTTATTTTAATACTCTCTTTAAACTCTATTTTTTATTAACTTATTTCTGCACGCTATCTCTCGCATATTCATGGAAGGCAGATCTCTCAGACTCTGTACCCCATTTTCTGCCGAATTCTGAAGGCATTGCGTGTTGAGTGGCGGAACCCAACGCCGCACTTTGCCCCGACTTTAGAGTGAAGAAATGAAAATATTATAGTTTTCATTTCCTCGAGTGGAGATTGAATCCATAACGTGTCGCGTTTACAGTTACACGCTTGTGCCCCTAGGCCACGACTGGCCCTCATATGAATTAAAATTGTAATATACAGCCTCAAAATAAATATTTATTTCATAATTCTAATTAAATTTCGCATTGTAATATAAAACTTACCATCAAAGATTCCATCAGGAAAACTATCAACCGAATCCCCAGACGACCTCTCGACTTCCTGTATAATATTCCCCACGACTTCCGTTTTGGTCCTCAGCCAGGGCCTCCAGTGCCATGTCTCAGACTCCTCAGTCAGCTTCTTCATGAGCTCTCTCGTTATATACACTTTGTCACCATTATCGTTTAACACTTCTACATATCCGTCATCTGTCACATCTGGAATAATTTACACTCCACTTAGACTTAATCTTTGATATAATTGTACGAAAAACACCAATACTGATATTTTTATTATTTTTTTTAATACGAAGTAATAATCAAAGAACAATCCATGCAATTAAAATAGACTTGCCAGTTCAATAGACGCGCTACGACTGCACTAAAGGATAAAAGCGGAAAAATTAGTATTAAAATACAAATATTTATATAATACAGACAAACAAAACGCGATTCTAATGATGCTAGTAGCTGTAGAATAAAGTGCTGGATCGATTTTCAAATTATAGGACATTTATCACTTTTTATCCACTAATATCGAGTGATAACGTGTTCGTACAGAAATTAATTTACATACGGTTTTAGTAACAAAAGTGGTAAAAGTATATTAATACAGGGATTTTCTCGCACGATGATGAGGTATCTGACAGATCAACAAAAAACTTATCGTAAATACATTTTTTTAGTATGGGATAAACAGAAGAAAAAAGTGAGAAATCACTGCGTTTTTGACTTGGTCACTCATTCTACATACATCGGGCTAACACACCTAACCCTATATTAACTATCTAACCAAATCAACCTTGAATATTAACATTCACAAAATGGGAATTGAATCCACAACTATCCTAAATAGACAATATAAACATTTTCAAATACATTGTTAGGTTCACGTTGTACCTATACTGCTGAGCAGTAAAACAGACAGAGGGAACCTAATGATAAAACACTTCGTTTCCCATACATAGACATTGCGTGTGTGAGGTGGAATACAACGCCGTGCTTTGTCAGAACAGCCTCAAGTACCACTATTTTTATTTAAATTAATAATAAAATATACTCACTAAAATCCTCTAAGGCCACAGAATACGAAATGGTGATCCATATCGTTACACCCACTAACAATGACTTAGAAGGCAACATTTCCAAAATTTCTTCTTAATTTTACAGTTACCTGTTGATAGTTAATTGGATTTTAATTATTTAGATATGAAATATTCATTTGACTGTTGATAAAAGTATGATTACTTTCTTAGTATAATAATTTAGATATCTTGTTTATATTTCGTTCAAAAAATATCTAAATATTAATTAGTTTTGTTATTTAGGGTTTTTTGATGACGTAGATTATGTGGTTTTGGCTATAGATTAATAAGAAGTGGCTTTACAAAAAAAAATTGGTACTGTTACATTTTCTATTTTTTTTGTATTTCAGCTTCACACTGTAGCAAGGTAAGCAGGGAGAAAGGTAGCAAGGTAAGTGTCCAGACACTCCGCTCCCCAATAAGATAAAGAAGGCCATATGTTGAGTGGTGGAACTCAATGCTTCACTTTTTCTCGTTAAAATAGGAAAATGAAAGTTATTCATTCTCGATGATCGAACCCTAAATCATCGTATTACAGTTACATACAGTACCACTACGCCTCGATAGCCTCAATGGATGGTTCATTTGGAGAAAATAAAAAAATAATAATAATTAGACCAAAATGTAAAACAAAAATAAAAAATAATAGTACAAATCAAAAAAAATCTTATATATTTCTTGAATAGACTCGGTAAGTACAATAGTAGTACTACTTTACTATTAATAAGTGCAAATATGTAAACATGTAAACAACTATAATAATTAAATAATACTTATTTTATCCCTATACATAATATATTCTCAATATTTATTTGAAAAACCCCGAGAGTGTCGTAATATTTTTTAATACAGGTAAGGTGCAATGTTAAGGATAAAATAAAAAAAAATGGTGAACTCTGTTTCCGTGGACTTTAAAACGTAATATGGAAAATCCCGTTATTTCCCGTTCCCGTAAAAATTTAGAGAAATCTTCTCCTAATGCACTCCGACATGGAAAATATATTAATTAAATGCATTTTTTTAAGTTCACTAGTTTTGTTGCGTTGTCTGTCGGTCACTCTTTAACAGACGTATGTATGTAGATATTATTATATATTTATTTTATTTTACATTCAAAAAATTCACAGTTTAAGTACATATACAGATATTTTTCAACAATTGAAACAAAATGAATTGCTGTACAAATTTAATATAAATTTTACTGTTATTTTGTTCTTAGAGATCCGTATTTCAATAATCAAAACCCTTATAGGATGACTTTGTCCTCTGTTTGTCCGTCTGTCCCTCTGTCTTTCCGTCCATCAAGACCATACTTCTCGAGATCGCGTGGAGGTATCAAG
The DNA here is from genome assembly GCA_016802625.1 of Heliconius numata. Taxonomy (NCBI): domain Eukaryota; kingdom Metazoa; phylum Arthropoda; class Insecta; order Lepidoptera; family Nymphalidae; genus Heliconius; species Heliconius numata. The sequence goes on along the minus strand of JAEBDU010013375.1, from coordinate 58,527 downwards.
TTGAAATTAATAACAAATATTCAGGTTTAAGGTCCCCTGGAGGACAAATTAAGCTTCTAAGTCAACGTTTTTGACACAATTTGTGTGAAATTCACCGCGTAATCAAAACCTATTGAATATTTCCCTAGGATCCACAGTTATGACATTTGGCATGAAGTGCGAACTTACAATACAAACAAAGGAAAAAAATCCGAAAAGTAATAATTTATATTCAGAACAAATTAATATTTGTAGATCATTTAATACAAAAAGGATATAACTTTCGGTACAAATAAAGGAAAAAATGCTATTTATATTTGTAGATAAAAACGCGAATGATTAAATTAAAATTATTCTTATTCCGCCCTGTGGTAAGGCAAATCGCGGCGTTGAGCACTGCCAACTGACACATAATATATCGAATCCGGGTGGAAATTGCCACTTCAATAATTTTCAATACTAAAGAAATTGAAAATATTTCTGAGAGGAAATGTGAAAATCCCTAGCGTACCCCGTTTCATTGGATGGATAGAGGCATCGAAAGAAAATAGTAAAAATTGTATTTTAAACTTTTATTTTAATTTTAACTTTTTATTCAAGCATTAATCGAGCATTCTGTGAGCAAAATTATAAGTCACTTCGTACGTATTTGTTGCCGTGGTGGTACATTGGCACAGTACCTATCTGATAATATAAAGATAGGATGAGATGGTAATGGATTCAATCCTTATGCAGGGATTAGATTTAAATTAGTTTAATTTGCCATGCCACTAACATGGAATGTCATGAAACCTGAGTGGCAAGTGGGGAACGGAGTATGTTATCACTATATTCCCTCTATCTACCTTGCTATGTGGGAAAAAGCGAGGTTGTTTTCTTTTCATTTCCCTATTAATTGTTAGAACTCAATCTATGATGGGGTTCGAATCGACAATCCTCTTTACCTACGATGACATCAAACAAAAAAAGTTTATTGATCACAGATTAGTAATAAAAAAAGTATTTACGTAAAATAATTGGCTTTTTTAAAAAAGAAGCAGCTATAGCTGGATAGCAGAGGCAACCGAGACACTCCTCACTTTCAGCCGAATTTTCGAGGCATTGCGTGTTGAGTGGCGGAACTCAACGCCGCCCTTTCGTCTTGGTACCAGAGCAAAAAACTAAAATAATATATTTTTTATTAAAAGTCAACGTAGAACTAAAGTATATTTAATTAACAAAAAACTCATTTAGATCTCGTTTATCTTTGCCTCCATACCATAAATATTATTTCGTATATTTTAGAGTTAAAACATAGAAACAGGTTAACTAAATAATACCTTTAATGTTTACAATAGCAACATTTTTAATAACGTGATAATATAACTTAAACTTATTAATTATTTTAAAATGTTAGATTTTTAGAGGAAAAACAAACTTTGAAGAAATTTTACAAGACTGTACTCTACTCTATGCTCGTTATTTTCTTGAATACTTTATTTCCTTGTTCCATATTCCACTTTTCAACCAATTTTATAGACATTGCATATATAGACCAAACGCTTCGTCTTTTTACCACAGGAAGCAAAAGAATATGATTAATTCCTCCAAATGAGAATCGAACCCAAAGCCGTCGCATTTATCATACCTCAGACGATCAATTAATATTTTCTTTGTTTATATCTATGTATACTAAGATAATAAAGCGGAAGAGTTTATTAGTTTGTTTAAACGCTCAGTTCTCTAGAACTACTGGTCGGATTTACTTTTTGTTTATTTTGTATGAAATCTGCATTCTTCAGGAGTGTTATAGGCTATATACATTACGGTTTAATTCTTAGTTAGCCTTAAATAATGATATAACAATAATTAGGAACGCCATCGAATTACTTTAGCCGCGTCTGTTGCAGTAAGAGTTAAATATATGTAAGTACGTAATACATTGTACTACAAAAACATTCAGTTTCATTAGTTCTTAAATAAAGTCCGCGACATCCTATATCTATCTGTAAATAAGACAATAAATAAGAAATTTTGTGACAAAAAATAATCGAAAATTGTATGGTGATATTTCAACGTTTTTCATTTGGCAAATATATTGAAATTTAAGAGCGAAAGTTCTTCCATTATCAAGAAAATGTTATGACTAAGCTTTGACTTTTATAGCATGTTAATTCGACGTATGCTTTTCGAGAATATGTAAGACTAGCGGACGCGCGCAGCTTCGCTAGCTTATTAAGGAGTGAATTCTAGCAAACCATGAAACACGTATTCAATTAAATACTTTCAAAAATCTAAATTTCAAGTTTTATAAGAATCGGTGCCGATTTAATTTTTTTACCATACAAACTTTCAACCCCTATCCCACCCCTTTAGGGTTAAAATTTTCCAAAATCCCTTCTTAGTGGATATCCAGATTACGAAAGTAAACATCTGTCCAAAGTTCACGTTTCGATGCACAGCGGTTACGGCTGTGCGTGCGTCTTACCTCAGTCAGTGAGGACAAGTCCTTTTATATATATAGATTAAAATAATTCAACTCTCTGTTTACGGACGCAAGGCTGAATGCCGCCGGGGACGCCCTTGCCGCCGATTTCGTCCTCCCAAGCACTTTCTTAAGATTATGAAAAATGATTGATGATACGAGAATGCGGGCGAAGCCGCATTTGTGTGTATAAACGTGGATTTATATACACATATATTATAAAACATATCGAATCCGCAAAGAGAAATATTAATTACGTTTGGCTCACTTATGAATATTTATTAATAAATATAATAGGTATTTTAATCCTTCGTTTATCGAATACCTGATGTGGATGAAAATTTAAAATTAAAATTAATTTTAATTTTAAATTATTATAAAGTTAAATTTTAATTTAAAATTTATCTTTATATTAAACTACTTGTTTGCGTCGACTTTAAGACGTGAAGTCCCGTTTTCTCCAAGGTTTTCAACAAGAACATACTAATACATCGCTCTTAACTCTGAGATCAATCTCGAGATGCCGTTTTCATTCATAGTTTTCATTTATACACTCCCTAACCTACCTACGACTACTTACTAACTAGAGAGGAATTTCGAACCCACACCCATCGTGTTTACAGTCAGATGCTGTACCACTGCACTACCACAGCTTCAGTTTTAGAAAAAAGCTACTGAGTTAAAACTGATAATAGTATAATAGTAATTATGGAAATAATAACTCCGATACAATGTTTTAATAACTTTTATAAGAAAAAAATACATTTCTATTTTTTTGTTCACACAAAATTTTTATTTTTAATAATTTTACTATTATAATTACAAGTTAAAAAATTATGTGCAAAAATATAAACTACATATAGATAATTATGTAAATAGAAAATATAGCATAGAAACATAATAATATTATAAACCACTATAAACTGTAATTTCTCTACACATTGCATTCACTTTCTCCATTAGATGGCTGTTTACACAAAGGAGGCTATATAACATTCTATATAGATAAACTCTATACAATAAATAATATCATTAAAAAAATATGAAAGATGCACAAACAAATTGAAAATTAAAATAATAAAATAATTTAATGCAAAAAAAATACCTTCGCCTCAAAAAAAACACATTACCTATGTGTTTGTATTACGTCGAAGATGTTATAAAAAATTTTTAAGAAAAAGATTCTACTTACAATCCAAATCAAATGTCTCAATGAAAATACACCAAACGCACAGAGAAACTAGCAAATTTACAAAAAACAAATTTTTATAGAATCCACTACTAGAAAGTCACAGCACTAAATACTTACTACAGTACTAAGAGGACACACAGAAAGGACAAACTATTTATTTATATATAAGAAACATTTTCGTCGATACAAATTTAAACAGTGGCAGGCGCTCGGCACTGCATAGATTCCATTCTGAACACTGTTTCAATGATATGAATGCTTGCCGTTTTTAAAGAGATAATCTTAATTGATAAGACTTTGTCACCGATTAGTACTTACAATTACGTATTATATACATATCTATTGTATATTGAATTATTGAATGTATTTAATTCTGCTTCTAGCTGTGCTTAACCCTGCGCATTGCAGGGTAGAGAACCGAGTGTTAAGACATTCCGCCACTTGCCGCTGAATTCTGGAGGCGTTGTGTGCTGAGTGGCGGAACTCAGCACCGCGCTTCATCTCGACACTAGAGCGAAGAATTTCATTTCCTAGAGTGGGGCTCGAACCCACAACCAGTCGCGTTTACTATCGCACTTTGTGCCCCTGCGCCATCATGACCTCAATTCCTGTAGGGCCTTGAATCTATTTTATTTGAATAATCCCATACTTATTGTAACATTAGGTTCCTCGGAAAAAGCGTATTGCCATACAAAAAACCTACTAACTAACCCCTGATTTATTATCACATTGGACCTTACCTTCAAAAGTAACCTCAGGGAAGGTGAATTAAAGTAATTATTAACAATTATATAAGAAAAAAATATTGGAATAATTTAACGAAATTGGTGTATTTACATTTTCCTTGATAAAAAATAATTTTCTTTAACAAATAGGTGGAGGTAAGGTAAAGAACAATCATTACTAGCTAATGATACAGGTAATCTTACATTACTTCTATATATATGTTAGTATAGGTAATATTTAATTATAAACATTGAAATTGTATCAACAATTCGGCGGAAAGTGGACGCTTTGCCTCGATACCAGAGTGAAGAAATAGATAAATAAACGTAAATAAATATTACACTTCCTCGAGTGGGAAGCGAACCCACAACCTGTCGTGTTAACAGTCACTGCGCCACGTCCAGCTTCAAATTTAAACATATAAACTGAAAAAAAAATGTTTCAAGAGATAATCATAAGCAGTATTTGAATATTAACAAAGGAAATAGGAATTTCTGTACAATCAATTTTCCTGTATTCAAAGTGGCCTTACGAGCACAAACCATACAGTATTGTATTTAATCACGATTTTACTATATACTACAAATAGCTCATCCATACATATATAATATTATTAGTAATATCTATTTTATATTCGTTATTGAATATATTTAACATAATTTTGTTAGTACTTTTTTAAGAGAATCCAAAGAAATACATAATATTCCTCATTTTTCTCTTACTGTTTTTTATGTTACACTAGCTTTTGTTTCTTATATAGAAATCCCATAAATTCAATTTAAATCCGCTACTATTGGCATTTTTATATAGCTCCCACAGCTCCATCTAGCGACAAAAAAAGAGTAATAATGCAACAAGTGAAAGAAAAAACGCAAATTTTACAATATAAACAATAAAAAGATATATACATACGTAAACAACAAGTATGTATTATTATATACATAGGTGAAATATCTTACAATGCGATAGTTATGGTTTCAAATACCTATCATATAGAAAAAGAGAAAATGATCTCTTTTTCTTTCATTATTCGAGCTTGAGAAGTTAACGGATTTAAGTAAGTATTAAGGAACTGACACTACTGACATTTCTATGTAACTTGACGAAGTGCTTGTATAATATCCTAATTGAAGTTACAATATTTGCATTTTGACATTGACATTTATGTTACGCGGCGGAACTTAACGCCGCCGGATGACACATTCTACTATACTATAATAAAATTTAATAAATCGAAATAGGCTTAAAAATTAGTACACCAACATTATAATTAAATTTATTTTTCATAAATTCGAAATTGAAGGAAAGTTCAATATAGGAACGTACAAAGGTATTTTCGGTCTGATGAAGGCCAAACGTGGACCAGGATTTGTCCGTGAAAAGATCGAATGGATAGAGCCATCTCTTTGTTGGTGCACTAGGCAGGTAAATAACTGAAAAGGTATGAAATAGTTCTACAACCTCTGGGTCGTGGGAAGCATAGAGTGGATTACTTTATAGGAACAAAGGTCATATCATAGCGATAAATATTGCGTAATTTTTGTGTTATACTAGCGGCCCGCTCGCGGTTTCACCCGCGTGAACTATGTTATTATTAATTTATGTCTCCATGGCTACGTCCTAGTGACGTCTATGCAAAATTCGAGACTCCTAGCATTTGTAGTAACGAAATTTCATACAAACTTTCGACTCCAAAAACAACCCCTTAAAAATCGAATATTGCAAATTCCCGTCTTAGCGAGCACCTACGTCCTATAAGTAACTCCCATGCAAAATTTGAGATTCCTAGCACTTGTAGTTTCTGAGATTTCGTGATGAGTGAGTGACCTTTCGATTTTATATATATAGATATATATGCCCTATATGTTGTGCCTTAAAAGGAGCGCAGTCGCTTCCATCCTGTATATATACTATATAGCATCATTTCGCGATGTAAGGTTTTCGAAACTTTTGAATCTCAGAGTGAGTTACTGGGAACAGAGTGACTTATTACTAAGTTTAGGTCTAGGTATTTTTTATTACTTTAAAAGCATCATTTTTTCTTTTGGAAATAGTTACGCTCAACGGGTGATAAATAAAAGCAGCATGACAAAAGTTGTAAACGTAATTAAAGGTCACGCAAATGAAACTGCGGGAAGTTGGCGGGCAGATCAGTAAATTAAATATAATTCTCCTGATTTGGGATCTAACCCACAACCATTGCGTTTACAGGCAAAAATTGTCCCACTGCGCCACAAAGTCCTCAATAATTAATGTTTATAAACCTAAGATCATCTTCCAATAGTAATAAGATGTATGTCTTAATAGATAGGTTATTTCCGTAGGAACAACTCTTGTGATGACAGCTTTGTTGTCACACTTGTCCGTTCAGAGATATATGGAGGAAATGAAATATTTATTTAAATGTATATTTCCATTGCTTCGCTCTGGTGTCAAGGCAAAGCACGGCGTTGAGTTCCGCCACTCAGCACGCAATATCTCTAGAATTCGGCGGAAACTGGGAAACGAGGTCTCTCAACACTACGTTCCCTCTGTGTGTGGGATACACCGTGACACTGTTGTTTAATTAAAATAACATTAAATATTTCAGTATCTCATATTTCAGTAGATATTTTTCAGATTAAACGCTTAAATGCAATTATTTGGTAAACGGTAGCTCTGGCCCTCGTATTAGTTAATAGATTTAGCCGCCCGCCCACGCCGCGCCCCGCCCCGCCGCGCCCCGCCCGCCTAACTACAACATATCATGGCGTGTTATTCGATTTCCAGGACAAATTCCACATGTAAACAGCATAGACAGAGGATTTTCAACGTATGTAAGTTGTTTATAATTGTTAGTTATTATTATATTGTAGTTGAGCGTATTGGTTGCGGGTTCGATCTAAGATATGATTTTATTCTTAACACCTTTTTGGTATCTGTTTTTAGCTTAATTTAATAGATATTAGGGTTGCGTATTCAAAACGCTACGCCCACCGTCGCCAGAAACCCGTCGACAGAGACAATATCGAGATATTTCTGGAAAACCACCACAATTAATAACAAAAACAAAAATATAATTTTCATTTTGAGCTACCTTGCAATTATAGAATGAGTTAATTAAAATGTCACATCAGTCTTTGTGCTGCACTTTAATGGACCAGAAACGTAGAAGTATTTATAAATATATCAAATAAGGCCAACTATGACCCAGGGGCACAAAGGTATGACTGTAACGCGACGGTTGTGGGTTCGATCCCCACTCGACGAAATGAAATATTTATTTAAATTTAAATATATTATTTTTGTTCTAAAAATAAGTTAATCCCTCGAGTGAAATGGCTATATACAGGGTGGAATTGTCAGCACCACTTTAAATTAAACCACAGTTTTAACTACTCTATAAAAGCCTAATATAATTCGGAAAAAAAATAATTCCCAAAAATGAAAAAGTTATTTTTTCAAACAAAATAAATAATAAAATTATCGTCTTAAAATAAAACGCCATTTGTAAAGTATAACATAGGCACGCACACACTTACCTGTCAAAGCGGCAACGTCGCTTACGTATGTGTGCGTCACACGAAATACAGGTATGGATAAAAATGGTGAAATGAAAAAAAAATCCTACGTCCAAACTGTTGAGGTACCTTGATTAATTTCTTAGGTGTGGGTTTGAAATATATTACCCTATATGCAGTTTCAATAAAAGAAGCGCTGCCTCTTCCACCCTGTATAAAACTAACCCAGTTTATTCTATATTTTGTATCTTTAGTAATAAAGAAGATCTAATACCATTTCTTATATTACACTAATACCATTTCTTATATAGACTGAGATTAAAGCATCTTGCTCTATTAAAAATGTTAAGCTTCTTAAGAGCATTAGTAAAGGAACTTTAGAATCTATAGTTAAATTCTCATTACAGAGAACGGACAAATTACTAATTTCTCCACTTTCTATTTTTCTCTTTCATGATATATACGTATGAAGAAGAAGTTTCAAAAAATATATTTTGCATAATAAAATACAAGGTTTCTTGACGTCATCATGGCGCACTCATGAGTTAAGACATTAGTGCCGTAATATTTGTATTTATCTTATAGGTATTTCTTTTGCCCCTAAAGTAGACATTGTGTGAACTCAAGACCATGTTTTGTCTTGCAAGGAAATAAAAATAACTAATCGAAAAAATTACTTTATTACATAGTACCACCCGCTTGGACTACACAGTTATTGATTCATTAATATGGATTATTTTCGTGTTATAATTAAATAAACAGAAAATAATGTTTCAACCAATTCAATAAAACAATTATTCCTATTTAATCGAAAAAAAAATCAAATTTGTATAATGCATTCTTTCGAACGTCTAACGAAATATCATTTTGCACTCAGATGTTTGACTGTGCCATAACAGCCTCAAGTATTAAAATGAAAGACCACATAAATCAGCTTCACGCTGTATTCCGCACACAGCAGGGTAGGCAGAGGGAACCTAGTGTTAAGACACTCCGTTCTCCACTGCGCTGCGCCACGACGGCCTTCGCGGAAAGACCACATAAACAAAATAAAGACAAATAAATATGAAAAGATAATTATAAAGTTATACAAGTTAGTTACGTTGAGAGGCTAGCGTAGTATTACATAAGTTATGCACAATAATAATATACGTTTTGATGTTATGATCACGATCGAGTGCGCATGCGCATATAAATATAATAAATAACCAGTTGTTTTGTTTTTCATCTTTCACAGTTTCCGCAGTAAGTTGACATTGCACATTTTTCCACAATTAAAAACGAATCGATGTCTTCACGCCATCCCTGATACAGTAGGATAGAGTAGGCAGAGAGATTTTAATACTGTTATTCGTTTCGCCCTACCGTTTCGTTTCAGCTTATCTTGCAGGGAAATTAAAGAATTTTAATTACCCCGATTGAGCATCGAACCCATAACTATCAAGTTTACACACAGCTATCCACTTTGCCACGATAGCCAAGCCTTACTTCACCTTATAAAATAAAAAAAACATTTTATTATTAATATGAGAGGCCAGTCGTGGCGGACGAGGCAAGAAGTGTGACTGTGAAATCGACTGGTTGTGGGTTCGACCCCCACTTGAGGAAATTAAATCCGCGTGTGGATCCAGCATAGAATAGTCGCAATTTACAGTCTCTCTGTCTCTTTTTAAAAAAAATAATTAAATTAGCTTGACATATGTTATCCGCACACAGCAGTAGCAGCAGTAAGCAGAGGGAACCTAGTGTTAAGACACTCCGTTCCCCACTTTAGCCGACTTCTGCAGGCATAGCGTTTTTAGTGCCAAAATTTCTATCTATTATAATTATATCGGATTTATAATTTCCTGGAATTTCCCTGTGCTGGAATATACTAAAACAATTTCATTCGTTTGGTTAAGGGAAACAAAAAAATTAAATTATTTATGATTTTGTAAAATATTATCAAAGTTCGTCGTGGAGTCTGGAGTTTAACTGTGTACACGTTGGTCGTGGGTTTGATTCGCACTCGGGGAAATTAATTGTTTTCATTTCAAACATATAGTCAAAAAGATCAGTGCAAAACTAAAAACAAAGTCCATGCTGTAAAATATCTCTAGCTACGCCCATGGTTGTGGATTTGGTTCATAATTGATTACCTTGTGCTTCGCAGCTGCAGCTTCTAGCTTCCCCACCAGAGAAGCTACAGGTGTGTTGCCTTACGGGACCATGGGCAGCAGCAACCACTTACAGGTAACCTTTACCCTTTTGCGATGTCTTTTCATAAAAACAAATTTCCTCAGCCTACTTTATACTCAGCCTACTATAAAAATATATAAGTAGTTTTTAAACCCTTTCCACGCAGTTTTACAAATACTAATTTTACAAAGCCTAAACATGTTTAATTTTTCATCACTGTTTTAAATGATTTTTTACGTTTAAAAATTCCATATTTCATATAAATTGTTTTTTTCTTAATTTTTACACTGTACTTTCATATTGCAATATACGCAAGAAAAGGAGGAAAGTTAAGTCATTTCGTTTTCCTTTTTCAACCCTAGTTCTCGAGACATAGCATACTTTGTAGCGTGAGGCCCAATGGCCATGGATTCGTTTTCGGGGGAAAGATTATATTTCAATTATTTATTTCAACGCTAGGTCTCCGTACTCTGCTCCTTTGTTTTTTTCTGCCTTCTGTACAGAAAACAACGTGACTCTGCTAAGATTTATTTCGTTTATAATACAGAAAAACAAAGTATAAGTACGTAATAATACCATGAAGTAAAATTGCGGTAATGGTCTAATCACGGTGTTATCTGTAGTAATTAGTAGAAATAGTAATAGTATCGTCTAAACACAAGCAATTAAATATTGAAAGTAAAACTGTCTTGTTGTATAACTAAGCAAATAGAAACACGCATTTTCACGGTTAGCACGATAAACGGAGGGAACCTATTGACAGTTAGACACAAGTCCTTACTTCCCACCCCCATTTCCACACATTGTCTATAAAGTGGTGAAAGTCCGTTGACTTCCGGTAGACAAAGGTAGGTTGTCTGAAAATGAAAACCATTCAAACCCACATTCGTTGTGTTTACAATCTTGTGCTATAAACTACACTTTAATTAACGTATTTCATATAACTTCTGTATTTCAGAATAGCAGTTTAATTTTAGCATTTCAACTTGACGTGAGCTGTTTCGGGCAGAAAAATCAACATGTCGAAGTCTACCATACAAGTCCATGTATCATATACTAGCAACCCGCTCGTGGCTTCGCACGCCTGAACAATACAAACCTAGTGTTAAGACTTTCCATTCCCCACTTTCCGCCAAATTTTGGCGCAACGTGGCATTTTCATTGGTACCAGAGCGAAGAACTGAAAATATTCATCAATATTTGCGCCACGACCGGCCTCGAAATCTTAAATTATTAAACTTTTTATATTTTGATATATAGAATTTTTGCTTAACTCTTTGAACCGAGTGGGTACTCGAGCGAATTATAATTATGGGACTTATGGATTGACGGGTAGGCCACTTAAAATACCCAATAAAACCTGACGGTGCTCCACCTCCTCACGGACCTTTTACTCAGGTATCTTACTAATCCTATCGAAAACTAGAAATAATTTCATACGTTCGAGCGGGCGAAGCCCGCCATTATCATATAAAATGAGAATACAATCAATTTCAAATGTCATAAACTCAAATCAAAACTTGATACAATAATAAGGCAGATCCTCGATAAGGATTATGTATGACGCTTGAATAATTCTATAGAAAATGCAATTAAGTATCTTTTAATAATTTTGTCTAAAATGTTATCTTTTATATATCTTGGATATATTAATTATGTATCTAGATTAATAATTTACTATCTAAATAAAATATACATTTGTCATACATTTGCGTATGTTTTGGAGATATTGGGCTTGGGATATTCCGATACGTAAACTTCATCATTAAGTAACATTTAGTTTGAACATCCACGCAGAACTTACATGTACTTAACAAATTTTATATATATATAATTTTAAGGCTAGTCGTGGCGCAGAGGCACAAGCGTGCAACTGTAAACAGGACAGGCTGTGAGTTCGATCCCCACTCGAAGAAATGAAACATTATATTTAAATTTTCATTTTCTTGCTCTGGTAACGAGACAAAGTGCAACGCTGAGTTTAATCCAGTCAACATGCAATACCTCCAAAATTCGGCGAAAAGTGGAAAACTGAAGTGTTTTAATGGAAACCGAGGGCCTTAACACCAGGTTCCCATGTTCCCTCTGGCTACCCTATGTTATGCTATGTGCGGGATATAGCGGATATAAATATATATTTAACATATAAAGCTAAATGTATGAGTACATTCTTCTTTATCTTCCCCTTCCTTCTTTGACGTTTGTAAGTTCGATAGACTAAAAGTACTTAATATATAAGGAAGTTCATCACGTCGTCTTAACTATTAAGCACTGTACTGATATTTAGATTATTAAATGAGTAAGATAATTAAAGAGCTAAAAAAGGTCTCTTTCTTAGATAAAAGCTCAAACAAATGTACTTTGTAAGTTCAACAATAATACTCAGTTCTTTGTCTTCTCTAAATGTAGACTAAAATATTAGTTAGCTTAAGATTTTTTTAGCTTCAACCTGTATCATGCATGTAGCAGACTCAGCAGATGGAACCTAGTGTTAAAACACTCCGTTTCTTACTTTCCGCCGAATTCTAGAGGCATTGCGTGTGGCAGAACTCACTCGACACTGAACTTACAACTTGTACACTCGACACGACACCACAGCGAAGAAATGAAAATATAAATTAATAGATATAAATCTTTCATTTCATCGAGTAGGGATCGAACCCTGCAATCCTGCGCCACGATTGGCCTCCTAATGGATGGCTGATGATTATTATTATATTTCTAATAAAATTAAATTTATCTTTTTTTATCTTTCTATTATCTATCTTAAATGTATTAATCAAGCAATAACGAATAAGCAACTAGTAGCATTAGGTCGATTGGGTATTTCAGTTTCTAATACCGAAATAGACTAGTTTGCTCCATCACCTGAAATTGATACACTCCAGCATATTCTAATAGTTTACAAATAAACTCCTAAAACTCGTGTTAGAAGCACAACCACATATAGACACATTTATTTCGTCTATATTGAAAAAAGTGTTAAGATACTCCATTCCCCAAAGACCTCCCAATTATTTCGAGTCATTCCCTATTCGGCGGCGGAACTCAACGCCACGTTTTGTCTACCAGATCGTAGAAATGAAAATAATTTAAAATATATCAATTCTCCAAGTGGGAATCGAACCCACAACTATTACAACAGTCAGGCGCTGTAGCAATGCATCAAAGCGGCCTCAATGTTTTATATTTTTACGCAAAAAAACTTAAATATTATTATAGATCTCCCGATCTAAAGTGCTGTAAAACTCAGCGGTAAATGCATAAAGATTGCCTTAAGGCCATTTGAAGGAAAGCCAAAGAAAATAAATGTACAAATCTTAATACATTTTGTAAAATCTGCTGTCAACTTTAGAAACAGTAACATTTAGAATATTATTTTAATAAATTAAATCAGCTTCAGCATCCCGCTCACAGCGGGATAGGCAGAGGGAAGTTCCCCACTTTCCACCGAATTCTGAAGGCATTGCGTGTTGAGTGGCGGAACTCAACACCGCGCTTTACCTCGGCACCAGAGCGAAGAAATTAAAATATAAATAAATAAATATTTCATATAATAATAGAATGCTATTAACTGGACCATTTCACAATGGCAAATATTTATTGGTTTTGATTAATATACTAGTAAGGCATGTATGGTGGGTTATAGGTTGACAAAGGTGGACGAGGTGGAAGTGATATACAGGGACCTAGCCCTACCCTAGACTTTATCCCTAATAAAGCCTAAAATTAAAATTTGTATATATATACACATATATTTATTTTGCATTCTAAAATGTCAAGTCATGTATTTTACAAAGAATTTCTTCGGTATACTTACGTTATAACGTAATATATTACATTTATAGTTTTGTTAAAAAGATAAAAATTTTAATCAGTTAGTGCAGATTTATATCAATGTAATAGCATTATTATAATGTCGATTGATTATTTTATTCTTCAAATTGACCTGTATTTTGCATATATCAGGATAGTAAGTGTTGAGACACTCCGTTCACACATTCGTTTTAAGTCAAATTCAACGCCGTTGTTTGTTTATTTACCAGAGCGATGATATGAAAATAAAACATCCCTTGAGTAGGAATCGAACCCACAATCATCGTGTTTACAGTCAGACGCTGAGCCACAACGACCTCAATATTTTTTTTCTTATAATTTAAGGTTTATTAATACATTTTTTTTGTCTTTAATATAAATAAAGAGATCTTGAGATCTTTAATGCCAGGAAGAAGAAGAAGAAGAGAAAACTAAAATAGTTGTTAGTCACGTTAGGCTCTTATATGTAACTAGCAGACGCGCGCAGCTTCGCTTGCGTATTTAGGGTAGGATTCTAATAACCCATGAAACATGTGTTCAATGAAATATTTTTAAGAGTCTAAATTTCAAATTTTATAAATTTCGGTGGCGATTTAAAGATTTTTCCATACAAACTTTCAACCCCTTATTTGCACCCTGAGGAGGTGAATTCTAGAAAACCATGAAACACATGTTCAAATTAATATTTTTAAGAGTCTAAATTTAAATTTTTATAATACTGGGCGGCGTTTTAAAGATTTTTCTATACAAACTTTCAACCCCTTATTTGCACCCTGAGGGGAAGAATTCAAGAAAACATGAAACATGTGTTCAATTAAATACTTTTAAGAGTCTGAATTCCAAATTTTATAAAAATTGGTGCCGATTTAAAAAAAATTCTATACAAACTTTCAACCCCTTATTTGTACCCTTAGGGGGAGAATTATAGAAAACGATGAAACATGTGTTCAATTAAATACTTTTAAAAATGTAAATTTAAAATTTTATGAAAATCGATGCCGATTTAAAAAAAATTCCATACAAACTTTCAACCCCTATTTAACCCCTTTAGGGTTAACATTTTTCAAAATCCTTTCTTAGTGGATATCCAGATTACGAAAGTAAACATCTCTCTAAATTTAACGTTTCTACCATCAGCGGTTACGGCTGTGCGTGCGTCTTACCTCAGTCAGTGAGGACAAGTCCTTTTATATATATAGATTCACTAGCGGCCCGCTCGCGGTTGCACCCGCGTGAACTATGTTATTATTAATTTCTGTCTCCATGGCTACGTCCTAGTGACGTCTATGCAAAATTTGAGACTCCTGGCATTTGTAGTAACGAAGTTTCATACAAACTTTCGACCCCAAAAACAACCCCTTAGAAGTCGAATATTGCAAATTCCCGTCTTAGCGAGCACCTACGTCCTATAAGTAACTCGTGTGCAAAATTTGAGATTCCTAGCAGATGTAGTTTCTGAGATTTCGTGATGAGTGAGTGACCTTTCGATTTTATATATATAGATATAATAATTATTATTTTTATTTAATTATATTTGCCTTTACTAGGCAATTTAATATAAATTAAAAAACATAATATACGTATAAAATATAAATTTATTCCGAAAATGGAAATAAAACATATTTATATGATATAATTATATTTATTACTATTAATATTATGGATATATATTTTCATAAGACATTAGAAATTTAAATATGATACATATTTAAATTGTAGTACAAAAAAATTTTATTTTAATCCTCTATTTCTATAAGGAATAAGTGAAGTACTAACTCAATTAACTTAATTTAAAATTAACCGAAAATTAAAATTAATACCGAATTTTCACATGTCGATCACTTTGACTTCCCTTTGCGTGTCTCATCCATTTTTCATTTTTGTGTTCCTCCACGTTTATTATAAACCCTTTAGGTTCCTTGGAACTGTCATCTATAAAGAACCTTGAAGTCGAATCATAAAGTACTCTTAAACTGAAGAAAACGAAGAAATCAAATCCTGATATTAGTGTGAATCCCAACATAAGGCTTAATAGTCCACCGAAAGCGGCTGAAAAGAAGAAAAAATGGTTAAAAGAAAGAAAAAAAATATTATAGGTTCGATTTCCACTCGGGGAAATTAATTATTATTTATTAATATTTTCATTCACCACTCAACATACAACGACAATGCCTCGAAAATTCGGAGGAAAGTGGAGAAGGGAATGTCTTAATACTAGGTTTCTTCTGGCTACTCTGCTTTTCCTCCTTTTTTCCATACCCTACTATTAGTAGGGTCTTCTAATAGTAGGGTATACAGAGGGGAACCTGGGCACGTCCAAGTGAACTTCTTAGATTAAAATATAAAAATATATATAAGTATATAATATATATTTCATAATTATGTTTGATAATAATCACTTCCATACACATCCATACATTTACAAACATTCGTTAAAATAAGAATAATTTTCCTTAACTAACAGGTAATGTAAACAGTACTATATTTATTGCGCTCTCAACTCGTACTCGTACTTCACAAAGGTAGTGTCTTCATGGAAACATATTGTAAAAGAATATTAGAATATAATGAATAATATTTACTAACATACTTAGAACTATTACTATATGTTTTATTGAAATCATGGTAAAGTAGGCAGAGGGGACTTCCCGTATTTGTAGATCCTCTTCAACTCCTCAACTCTGAGAACGAGATCTTGAGCCGTTTTAATTAATAGACCAAACTTAAGTGCCAGGCCAGTAGTGGCGCAGGGGTACAAGAGTGCGACCGTAAGCGCGGCAGGTTGTGGGTTAGATACCCACTCGAGGAAATGAAATTTTCCCTCGCACTGGTAACGAGGCAAAACGCGGCGTTGAATTCCACCTCATACACAATGCCTCCTGAAATTGACGAAATATGGGGAACAGAAGTGGTTTAACACAACGTTCCCAGGTTTCCTCTGCCTACCCCGCTATGTGCTTCAGGATAAAAAAACAAAAAAAAGAAAGTATTCATAATATAAAATACATTTTCATAAAAAGAGTTAAAAATGCAACGATAATCCCGAAACAAGACATTTTCGTACAGAATTCCAATACATACAGGCTATAATCCTGGCAGTGGGTAATACGTTAAAATTTTATAAAATACTAGCAACCCGCTCGCGGTTTCACCCGCGTGAACTATGTTATTATTAATTTCTGTTTCCATGACTACGTCCTAGTGACGTCTATGCAAAATTTGAGACTTCTAGCATTTGTAGTAACGAAGTTTCATACAAACTTTCGACCCCAAAAACAAGCCCTTAGAAGTCGAATATTGCAAATTCCCGTCTTAGCGAGCACCTACGTCCTATAAGTAACTCCTATGCAAAATTTGAGATTCCTAGCACTCGTAGTTACTGAGATTTCGTGATGAGTGAGTGACCTTTCGATTTTATATACAGGGTGGAAGAGGCAGCGCTTCTTTTATTGAAACTGCATATAGGGTAAGATATTTCAAACCCATACCTAAGAAATTAATCAAGGTACCTCAATAGTTTGGATGTAGGATTTTTTTTTCATTTCACGATTTTTATCCATACCTGTATTTCGTGTGACGCACACATACGTGTGCGGCGTTTCCGATTTGACAGGTAAGTGTGTGCGTGCCTATGTTATACTTTACAAATGGCGTTTTATTTTAAAACGATAATTTTATTATTTATTTTGTTTGAAAAAATAACTTTTTCATTTTTGGGAATTATTTTTTTTCCGAATTATATTAGGCTTTTATAGAGTAGTTAAAACTGTGGTTTCATTTAAAGTGGCGCCGACAATTCCACCCTGTATATAGATTTCATATTCCCATGCTACGTAGTTTGCAAATTAAATGGAATTTAATTACATGTGTATACTATTTATATTTATGTATTTACTAGTGGACCCGAACGCGGCTACGCCCGCTTGAACTATACGAATATTTATTAAATATTTTTATGAAATTATTTTCAGTTTTCAATAGAGAGATGCGTTAAGCAAGCGCATTTTGGGTGACGTTTTCTAACAACAAACTCTGCAAATCGTTGCTTAGCAACGTCGGTTGTTATTAACATGGCGGAATAAATTGCATGACAAATTAATAAGTATTTTGATATATGAGTATATTATCACAATTGAATTAGCAGTTTGGCCCTGATTGCGTAAAAGACAGACAGACAGACAGAGTTACTTTCGAATTTATAATATAAGTATGGATATATATATGTATTTAAAATACTTTTATTTCCAACAGTAACAGCGTATTTTATTGAAAACATGCAAAGGTTGTGGGTACGATTAAAAAGTATCTTCCTCGGTCTGATAAAACAAAGAACAACGCAGATTTCCACAAAATCACAAAATGGCTAAGATCGAATAAGAAACGGATATAAATAAAAGTAATATTTTATTTTATTGGTATCACGTTGTATGCTGCACACAGCAAGTTAGGCGGAGGAAATCTGGGAACCTAAACTGTGTTAAGACATTCGATTTCCCATTAAGACATTCCCGCTCTCCTCTTTTCACCGAATTTTTGAGGCGCCGCTACCCTACGTTGGCGGAACTCGCGAACTGGCGAACTGGCGAACATCGCGCTTTTCCTAGTTACTAACTAGTGAGCGAGTGGGAATTGAAGAATCGAACCCACAAACGTAGCGTTCACATGCTTGTGCGTCTGTGCCTCTAGCCTATCTATTATAACTAAAAAAACAAAGAAACATAAAAATCATAAAGAAACATATGGCATTTTTAAAAATTATAATAACAAACTCCATATTGCTTTAATACCTCTATAACCTGTCGATACTCGCGACAATGTAATTATAGTGAAATGCAATTTATAAAATAATTGTGTTTCTCCTATAATTAGAAGTACAAAGACTTGTTAATTACAATAAGGCTCAATCATTTTACTATAGGGTAGTGTACACATGTATGATTTTAATGAAATTATATACTGACGCAATAAAAGCGCCTTTGGAAAACATATGTCTAAGTGTGGCGTTGAGTTTCGCCACTCGAATTTTCTTGGAAAGCTGAGAATGGAGTGTCTTGACACTAAGCTCTTTGTTGCGTTGCTATATACGGGGTACAACGTGAAGCTGAAGAGAGGGAAGTTGCATTTGAAAAATATTTTCCAGGAGGATTAGACTGAGCGCGGCGTTAAGTTTCAATAAATAGCATATTAGACTTCTCTACTTATTCTTCTGAGTAGACTACATTCGTGCGTAGTCGAAAAAATACGATCTTGGCATACAGACAAAGAACGTCTTAAGAAAAATATTATTATGTTGCTTAGCTCTAGAAAATCTTATAGTTATTATTTATTACTAATCTAGGCATTAACTACTAGATTATCTAACTTCACTTCAGTGAAGTGAAGTTCATAGAAGTCGTACTCGAATAACTATGATGGTGTCTAACTAAATGTTCAATTATTGAAGCACTTCTGATGTCATAACTACGTGCAAGCTTGAACTTCGATCAGGCATTTTTTACAATCGATCGAGTATGTTATTCGATAACATTTTTATATGGAAAGGTTTTAATTATGTCTTCCATATTTTAATGGCAGAAAACTTTTTTTTGCTTTTCGTTGTATTTTGCATAAGGCAGGGTAGATTAAGAAAAACAACCAAATTATTTATTATAATTAATAATAGATACTGGAGGCCAGTGGCACAAAGGTATGATTGTAACGCGACAGTAGTGGGTTCGATCACCACTCGAGAAAGTGAAATATTTATTTAAGTTTATATTTTCATTTCTTCGCTCTGGTATCGAGGCAAAATGGTACTGCTATTGAGTTCTACCACTCAACACGCAATGCCTCCAGAATTCGGCAGAAAGTGGGGAACGGTGTGTCTTAACACTAGGTTCCCTCTGCCTACTGTGTGCGGGATACAGCGTGAAGCTGATTTATTTATTTATTTTTTTATTTAATAGATACTCGATCTACTTATAATGTAAAACTGTCTTCACAACGCAGCAAGCTACCGCCGCGCCGTTTCACGGAATACATTATAATTATTTTACAGTTTCAGCGAAAATTAATCACTGGTAACTTCCATTAACTTGGAGTTAACTATAGATAATTTCACGGAAAATCGTGAATTGTATCATTATTATCAGCGTGAAGCTGTTTTTTTTTATTAATACGTGAAAAAACAAACACGGAAACATTTGAAGATCAAAGAAATAAGAACAACGAAAGAAATGATACTACGTTTCCTAGAGACGGAAGATACGTAACAAATGTGGAAAGGCCTATTGCTGCAGGTAACGAACTCAATGATGCCTCAGTTACATTTAAGGGACGACGCAGCGAGGCCGTACAAAATGGGTCTTGCAGAAAAGGAATTAAAGAAAGGTTAATAATGGTCTGGAGATACGATCTCTTCGTAGGATATGTGAAAAAAACAGTTTGTATTTATTAATAAGAATACAAATATTATGCTGAGAGGGTAGGTCCCTTACATGGTCAACCGACGATATGGTCAAGGTTGCGGGAACCCACTATTCGGATCACATAGAACCCCTTAGAAGATCCCCTTGGAAATCTTTGAAGGTCGTGGGCAACAACGAGCGCCGAAAAGCCAATGTAATGCTAACATTACTAACTACTGTAATTATGTAATGTAATAACTTATCTAAATAGGATATAACAATATTATCATACCCAAAGTTACTTTTACTAATTTTGAGCTTCTTTGAGTGGCAGAACTCAACGCCGCGCTTTCTTGCAATAATAGAGAAATGAATAAAATTATTTCACGTTACAGCATCATTGTAGTAATAGATAAGAAATATATTGAATTTACAAATGTAAATAAAAATATACACTCTTGTACTTTCAACTTTGTTATTTTTATGAGGAACGGAAGGTTTCTCTTCCTTCTCTTGTGGCCGTTGTTCTAATAGTGAAAATATAAGCAAATTAATTATTATCTGTTAAAATATCAATAAATCGGATTTGAGTGGTAGAAAATTGTGTCATACTAATATTTACACTTCAATATCGTTACAATGTTATCAGAATATCGAGAGTGGAGAAAAGTGGCAATGTGGGTATAATTCTGGTTAGCATCACTTAAAGTGGACGGAGGCCAGCTCAAATTTTAATTTTGACTTTTTAATTAACCAGAGTAAGAAATGATTTTAATACATCGTCCAGGTATCGAACGCAGATACATCGCGTTTACAGCTATACGCTTAAACCTATTATTATATTATAGCCAAATTATACAAATCTTTACATAAATTGTAACCTACATATATGTTGTTCCGAATCATCTAACTATTATAACCGCAAAGTTTAATTTAAATCCGCTCAGTAGTTTTTAATGAAAGTAGAACAAACTGACAAACATAACAGTTTTAATATTAGTAGAGTAAAGTTTAAGTTAGACATAACATTTTAAACATTTATCATTTTGTAGATTTTTTTAATATCGGGTCATTACCTAAGTAAGAGTACTATACGGAAAACTATATGAAGATTTAAAAGTTCACAACCTTTCCTTCGAACGATCTCAACCATACAAGTACTTAATGGGCGTTCTAATACGAATATTAGAGAGCAAATAGATATGTCCACTGGTTCCAAGATCTCTGTGAACTTGCATCCTATCTAAAATGTAGAGAAGTAAACTAGCGGGAATAAGCTAGACTCTAGTGTAAAGACACTCCTTTCTTCACTTCCTGACTGGTTATGCTAGAGCAAAAAATATAAATAGCTGGCTGTTCTATATTGAGATTGGCAAATATATATAATATCAATGCTATTAAATTTAAAAAAATATATAATACGAACATTTATTTATAGTGTATATTATTTTTCTTCTGAATAACAAATAACTTACTTAACGCTAAATTCCGCATATAGCAGGATAGGCTGAGAAAATGTATTGCTACTTTCCACCCAATTGGCTGGATAGATTGGTTTGAGCGACTTAGTAGCGGAACTAAACGCCGCGCTTTGTCGTATCACCAAAGCTAGGAGCGCAAAAATGAAAATAATATTACATTCCACCAGTCCACAGAGTCTTCATGACCTTTGAATAAAAAATAAGTAAGTATATAATACTTATTTAATTCAAGATTTATTTAAATAAAGTTGAGATGACCATAGTTTCTTACCATTCCTAGTTATTGTTGCGACAAATCTATATATATAAAAGGACTTGTCCTCACTGACTGAGGTAAGACGCACGCACAGCCGTAACCACTGTGCGTAGAAACGTTAAATTTGGACAGATGTTTACTTTCGTAATCTGGACATCCACTAAGAAGGGATTTTTAAAAATTTAAACCCTAAAGGGGTGAAATAGGGGTTCAAAGTTTGTATGGAAAAAAAATGAAATCGGCACCGATTTTTATAAAATTTGAAATTTAGATTTTTAAAAGTATTTAATTGAACACGTGTTTCATCGTTTTCTAGAATTCTCCTCCTAAGGGTGCAAATAAGGGGTTGAAAGTTTGTATGGACAAATTCTTAAATCGCCACCGATTTTTATGAAATTAGAAATTTAGACTCTTAAAAATATTTAATTGAACATGTGTTTCATGGTTTTTTAGAATTCTACCCCTAAGGGTGCAAATAAGGGGTTGAAAGTTTGTATGGAAAAATCTTTAAAACGCCACCTATTATTATATCATTTTTAATTTAGACTCTTAAAAATATTTAATTGAACATGTGTTTCATGGTTTTATAGAATTTACCCCCTAAGGGTGAAAATAAGGGGTTGAAAGTTTGTATGGAAAAATCTTTAAATCGCCACCGATTTTTATATAATTTGAAATTTAGACTCTTAAAAATATTTCATTGAACACATGTTTCGTGGTTTATTAGAATTCACCCCTAATTACGCAAGTGAAGCTGCGCGCGTCCGCTAGTCTATTATAAATGGATATTTAAAGGTTTTACAAAATAAATTTTTAATTGAGGCGGACGTGGCGTAGTTACGTTACGATTGTAGGTTCGATTCAAAGAGTAAATAAATGAAAATGTTAAATATTTCACCCCCCTATATGTGGATTGAACCCGCAACCATCGCGCCTACAGACGCTATCCCTTGGCGCCGCGATGACCTACATATATTATTTAATTATCTAATTTTAAAAAACGTAAGTAAATATAAAGATATATTAAGAGTAACATATTATAATAAACATCCGCTCTTTTCGTTTTGTTATCACATCTATTAGTAAATAGTTTTATGATTGCGTACAAAAGTGTCGATATCACATTTAAGATACGACTTTACACGTTGCTTACCATTTTTAGGGTTCCGTAGGCCAATGACATAAAACGGAACCCTTCTAAATGTGTTATGTCTATTTGTCAAAATCGCAAATATAACTTTGTCACTTATACAGACACTATGGAAAACCAAGTTATTTATTGTTAGCGAAAAATTATAGTGCTATTTTGGTTAGGGCGTAAATTGGTACTGTTGCTGTCTGCGCTTGCTACTCTACGGAACCCTCCATATAAGCGAGTCCGACTCGCACTTGGCCATTTTTCTTATCAATTAACTACATCAAAGTGGATTTTAGATACAAATCATTCTAAAATCTGTAACATCGCTGCCGTCATACTAACTCATATCTTTTGAAAATTTACGCAAACAATGAGTCAATGAAAATATTTTTTTGCGATATAAATAGATATATTATTTTCGTAAATATATATTTTTAAGATGTTTATTGAAAAATAGTGTTATCATGACGCATGTGGGATTTTCCTAAGTCCAAACGGTTTCAATGCTAGTTGAATAAATGCTTAAACTTTATAATAGGAAAAGAATAACGAGATGGGTTCTATGCAATGCTTACGAACGGGGAGAAAGGAGTGACCAGTGTTTTAAATTTACCATTTAATTATTAAACTGCCAAATAGACTTATTTAACTACGTACTTCTAAAATACTTATTCCAGAGTAACTTTACAACGTCATGTGTTTTCCCGCATATCATGGAATCTAGTTTTAAGACACTCCGTTCCCCACTCCCTGCTCAATTTTTGAGACATTGCGCATTGAGTTGTAGAAATCAACGCCGCGCTTTATCCTAACAAGGTAATGCTAATTGCTAATGATTTAATTATAACCCTTTTCTCGAAAGAATCGAACCCACAATATACGCATACAACGAAAACGCGGTTAGTCAGACACTGTTCCAATGCGCCTACACATAAGATTATAGTGTTATAGTTAAGTTAGCAAGTAGAAACTGAAAAAGAGGAAGATGAGATGGGCAGATATCATTAAGAGAGTCATGAACGCCTGCAACGTTTCCGCTCACGATGCACCCAGACGCAAAAGACGAGGAAAGCAGACCCAACCATCACATGGGACTAATATTGCACAGAACAGAGAGAGAGAGCAAGTGGCAACTGAAATGAATAACCGGACTCTCTTAAAGAGATATTCTATAAATATAGAAATATATAAGATGACAAAAGGTACGGACCATAAGGTGCGGTCTGAAATGTAAGAATTAAAATAAAAAAATGCGCCTCTACGGCTTCATTTCATAGAATTTAAGACTTAAATAATAATACATAAGAACAAGTGCATAAAGTATGAAGAATCTATCCATACAAACGATGTGCGTTCCGCGAAGTGAATACTTCACAATTGTCGTTTAATAATATTTATATCAACACATTGGTATTAAATTCAATATTGATTTTATTTCATTTCTTCGTTCTGGTGTCGAGGCACAGGGCGCTTGCAGCAGGGTAGGTAGAGGGAACCTAGTGTTAGTGTTAAGACACTCCGTGCCCTACTTTCCGCTGAAATTTTGAGTGACGAAACTCAACGTCGGCCTTTGGTGCCGGAGCGAAGAAATGAATAAAAATTCATTCCCTCGAGTGGGGACCGAACCCATACCCGCCCCGTTACAGTCACACCCTAGTTCCCCTGCGGTATGACGGCCGATAAAAATATTAATTTATCTTAGCTTATAAATAGTTCCTTTATTAATAATTAAACTCCAATTAATTATATACAATTCCAACCATAAGGACGTCTAAAAGGAACTATTGAAAGCGGGATGCATCTAAAATCGTCGTTTCTCAGAACTGAGTGTTTGATGATCGCATTAGTTTCGAGTGCGACAATACAGTGCAGTACATTGCGGAATGAGGATCGATATTCAGTAAATCTCACACCACCCTAAGCTCATATTAGTGACTAGCAACCCACTTGCGGCTTCGCCCGCTTGAACTGTACTATTATTTTGAGTCCGTATACTAATGGTCATATTTCACGCTGTATTCCGCACGCAGCAGGGTAGGCAGAGAGAACCTAGTATTAAGACACTCCGTTCCCTACTTTCCGCCGAATCCTCTTAACGTCGAGCTTTGCCTCCAGAGCGAAGAAATGAAAAATATTACATTTCATTTCCTCTACTGCGAATCGAACCCACAACCAGTCGCGTTTACAGTCACACTTTATGCCCCCGCGCCACGACTGGCCTCTATTCTAATAATATTACCATTTGAAAAACAATATCTGTTCATTAAACTTAAGTTTCCAGTAGACCAGGCAGCCGTTATATTTATAACGTAATAAAATTTTAGATTTTCGCAATTATCACATATTTTATTTCAAATAAAAATAGCAGCGTGAAGCTTAAAAAAGATCAAACATTAATTACTATAAAAAGCTCTTTGCCGTCAGAAGTACAATTTAAATATTTTTCAGTTCTCAGAAATAGTAATCCTAGGACACATCTATTAGTATTTCGACGCAATGGTATTGGCTGCACCAAAATTGACACCGCCGTTACGCGGAAAAGCGGAATTTTTAAATTTTAAGCCTAAAAGCCTTTAGTGGACCCAACGTGGCAATGTGGAAGCCAAAAACCAGTTCCTTTGAAATATTTCTAACGTAAAATGATATTCGTGTTAACATAAGGAAAGTAAGGAAAGTAACCAGTTTCCTTTTTTTTTAAACGGCATTCACTATCGCCACAAAATGTTTAAGTCTGTAATATCTTTCTTATTATTATTTCACATTTCCCCTTTCTGACAGGACAAAATGTGGTGTTGAGATCCGTCATTGAGTGCTTTAAGATACACGCAATGTCTTGAATTCTCAGGTGAACGGAATTTCTTGAGACATTAGATTGGATAAGCCGTACAGTAGTCTCCAGGCGGCTGGAAGAAGCTTTCTTTCAAGAATAAGCTCACTTTTGTCAACTAACCCTATAAATTTAAATAAAAAATATATGACTTTATCCTCCCGCATCTCGTTGAATGGATGAGTGAATAAAGAGAATTCTCTCCGCCATCCTGGTATCTAATACTACTTATTACCTGTATTACAATAAAGCTTACCTAAAATATTCTGCCAGTTAAAATACGCATCTCTTCTGTACCTCGTCGCTACTAGGTCGTTGAAGAAAATGTTGATCACGGAGCGATTCTCCAGATTTATTGCGTCACTAGAAAAAAATATCATTATTATTATGTTTTCATGGTGATTTTTTTTTTGTTTTGGTTTCACGCTGTATCCCGCATGTAGGAGAGCAGACAGAGGGAGCGTTAAATCACTCCGCTCGCCAGTTTCCCTCAAATTCTGAAGGCATTGCACGCCATAGCGAAGAAATGAAAATATTAAGCTTGAATATCTTAATGAGTATTTGAATGTCGAGGTAATGAAATAGATTTTGATGAACTTCTAAATTATTTTTATATATTTGTACCGTCGTGATACAGTGACACAACTTATGACTGTATATTCGATTGTTATTCGAGGGAATTATTAAATTATCCATGTTGAGCCAAAATCAAAAGTAAACAACATGCACAAAATTAAACTAAAACAGTCTACGTTTGATCAATGTCAAAATTATAAGAGAACATACTTATTTATATATATTAGACAAAACTTATATTAGTATCGTCAAAGTTCATAACAAAAACTCCTGTATAAATGCTTTATAATGTATTTATAGGAGAAAACCATCTTCTTGTACGCAGTAAATTTAATATAAGGCCAATAGCTTGCATCGTCCAACTGAGAATATACCAGAACAATAATACGCTAGCAGTTAAGAAATTTAATTATAATTATTCTGAGGAATGTTAGAAAAAAACATTCAATGTACTGGAATTTCACAATAATAACAGTGAAAATTATTGAAGCAGAAAATAATATGTAGTACTGGCTTTCTTTTCTCGTTTCTCATTAAACTTTTAGGTTCACGCTGTATTGCGCAAATAGCAGGGTTAGCACAGGGAACCTAGTGTTAAGACCCAGGGAACCTAGATTTTTGAGATATTGAATATTGAGTGGCGTAACTCATTCCTTGTCTTGTTACAAGAAAAATATTAATAAGATTAATAGAGGTCATCGTGGAGCAGTGGCACAGCGTGAGTAAAACGCGATAGTTGTGTGTTCGATTCACTCATGGGCGAATGATGTATTTAATATTTTCATTTCCTCGCTCTGGTGACAGGACAAAGCGCGAAATTGATTATCGCACATGAAAACTTGAAAATTGACCGAATACAGAGAACGGAGCGTTCACACAAGGTTCCCTCTGCCTACCCTGCTATACACGAAATACAGCGGAAAGCTAAAAAAAAAGAAAAGAAGAAACAAAATATAATTGCAAATTCATTTCAATTCTTATAGTCATTAGTCATAGTTAACTAAAAACGGAGTTCTCGAAGATCGATACGAAGTATGGAACATTGACTGGTGAAGCAAATATCACATCACGTTAATTACTTCAAGTTGGAAAACATTTTGTTTCATAGGCGCTTGTTACAAACGAGCATGGAATACCTGGAGTTAGTAATAAGTAAGTAATAAATTTCGTTAAGAAAATAGGCCCTGAAGTTAGGTTTTCTGAATTTTTGAATATTTTGAGTTAAGTTAAGTAAGCACTTGAGTGGCGGCACTCAACACGCTGTATCTCGAAAATTGGGCAGAAATCGAGGAACGGAATGTATTGGGCTACCTACTTACATTTAAATTTAAATACATTTTAAATAAATATTTAATTTCCTCCATTTTAGTATTGACATTTTATATTATTGAATTATTTTTATTTCTCCGCTTTAGTAAATAAGCGGGCAGCATTGAATTCCAACATTCAACACTCAAATGTCGCTGTCAAGGTGAAGATCCTGAAAATGAATATAAAAAAGCTGAAAAGAAAACATGGCGGTAAAAGTCTCACAAAAATGCAGTTCCGCTGACTGGCACGCCAGTGGCCAGCTTCCCCATAGCTACTTCTAGAGGATAATCGAAGTGTTCGCACTCGGGCATGCACTGTATCAACTTGACGTTTACATCCGTGTGCATAGTGTCGTTCTCTTCTCTCTCCGCTATTATATTGGGACCTGGGATTGAATAAAAAAATATTTCAATTATTCTTATTTTTCATACCTATGTCAAAACTGAAATCAAAACAGAAATAGAAGTGCAAAGTAATTTTAACATTATTTTAATATTTGAAGGACACTACGTATCCCCATTTTCCGCTGAATTCTGGAGGCATTGTATGATGAAATGAAAATATTAAATATTTCATTCCCTCGAGTGGGTTTCGAACCTGCAAGTACCCAAAAAAACTTGGCGGAACACTTTGCTCAACTAGATAAAGAAAACCAATGGGATTCGAAATACACAGTGGGTTTGAATCCCATTCGTTTTGTTTTCTTCATATATCATTTCAACTTCACCATGTCTCTCCTTTTTTAGCTTTAAACGTAAACTAGTGTTAACACACTCCATTCCCCACATTTTAGAAACATTGCATGTTGAGCAGCGCGACTCTACAATGCGTCTTGTCACGGTTCCGTAGCGCCTCGCTCTTTTAATAAAAATAATTTACTTTTGCAAGTTTGAATCGAACCCACAACCATTGAGTTCCAAAAAATGAAAAAAGCGAAATTAAATAGGAAACACAAACATTTTTTCACTTACTAATAATTCTCTCCAAACATTCAATATCACGAAAATTGCATATTCTGTAGTAATCTGAAACAGAAGAAACGATCACAAACTACAGTAAAATAAGTTATAGCTGATGCTGTATGAGCCCCAGCTTTATAATTCTTTTTTCACTGAGAAGCAGTATTGCGTTTGACACTGATGGTCCTAGGTTCAACTAATACATTATATTCATTAGTATACGAGGCACAAGAGTGTGACTGTAAACAAAGTGGTTATGGGTTCGATTCCTACGCAGGGTAAGAAATTTAATATTTTCGTTTTCTCGTTATGGTAACGAGGCAAGGCGCGGCTTTGAGTTTCGCCACTCAACATCCAATGCCTCAGAATTCAGCGGAAAGGGGGAACCAATTTGTCTTAATGTGAACAGAGTGTTTTTAATAGTAGGTTTCCAGGTTCCCTCTGCCTACTCTTCGATGTGCAGGATACACGTTTTTTTAGCGTGAGCTAGGAAATTTTAAAAAAATCTGACCTGTTTGTGGAAAATAGAAAGGTATACAGTCGCATTCGTTTATTAATATTTGTGTCTTCTTCAAAGCCATGCAATTGTGAAATGAGTATTGGTGAAAATTCGATATTTTTACCTGAAATCCAATAAATATATTTTAATAAAAGACTTAAAAAACATGTACAGAACGGATATGGTATTTATATCCTGAAAAAGGAAAATGTTTTTGTGGTTGTGTGTTCGATTCTCACTCGAGGTAATTTTTATATACAAATTACTTATATTTCCCAGCTTTGTCAAAACAAAGCACGGTATTAAATGTCTATACGACAAATAGCGTAGAGCGATTCTTTTTTCAAATTCTTTTAAATATTAAATTCTGAGTAAAAATAATAATAATTGAAATACTGAAAGACTGTAGACGCGATGGTTGTAGGTTCAAACTCGTGACAATGATGTTTTTTTACGACAAATAGGTTTAAGAATTATTTATTTTAATAAACATAAACGTGCAAAAATTAATATAAAACTTTATTTTATCTCAGTTATAGGGAGGTAGTAGCTCTAATATCGATTGTGATATGACCATACAATCACGTCATACATGTTTTCTACCAAATTATCTCTTCTTCTTCCTGGCATTCATCTCGGCTATTACCAGGGTCTGCCTTCCTACTCAACCTACTCCACTTTGCACGGTCTTTTGCGTCCTCGGTGGTCAGACCATTGGCTCTCATGTCCTGCATCACGACATCCAACCAGCGCTTCCTTGGGCGTCCGGGAGGTCGCGCTCCAGGAACTGGTATAGCAAGGCACTTGCGCCCAACATAGTTCTTAGGCCGGCGCGCAACGTGGCCCAACCATCTCAGGCGACGCTCTTGGAGCTTCGTCACGCTTCCTCGCTACGTCACGGACCCCAAGACTGCCTCGAATGAATGCGTTGCGGTCAGGTTCTACCATATTATCTATTTTATGCAATCACAAAAAATATGGTAGAAAATACCGCAGTTGTGCAGTATATAACTGTACAAGTTATAATTGTGTATTCAATACAAATCCGAAGAAAAATTAATATTAACATTTTTTTAATTAAACTAACCAAATAAAAAAGGTCGAAAAATGGAAAACGGAGTATTTTAACACAAAGCTCCTTTTGCCTATTTTATACTATAATCGCTTTTTTCTTTCTCTTATCCGTTACACAAAACCCGGCCTTTCATCTTGCCAACATATAGTAATTCTAAAAATGTGAAACACCTCAATATTAGGTTTTAACAAAAATGTATTTACGTCACAAACATAATTCTTAGATCTAGGTATTAAAATTATCTAGATAGATATATCTGTATTTATTTATCGTTTCATTGATCGCCAAGCTTAGATAAACTAACATTAAAATTTAACATAACACATTGTGCCGCAGTTGCAGTGTTAGACTTTAGACCATAGTTGTGGGTACAATTCCTATTCGGAGAAAATATTGCGGCTTTTCCGGTAGAATAAGAGAAAACGTGGCGTTGAGTTCCGCAATCTAACAAGCAATATCTCTAATAGTGTTGCCTTTTTTAGAAAAAAATAACAAGTTCACGGTGCACAACGCACGTGTCTTTTTTACGTTATTATTTTAAAATTGGCATTATTTTTTAATTAATCTATTAAAAAGGAGATGGACATGAAGAACGAACTGTCTTAACACTAAATTCCTCTGTCTAGTCCCGCTAATCATTCACATTCGTTAGTCAAAATAAAAAATAATTAATTAAAAAGCAGCTATTTCAGTTTTATAGGAGTTTCTGTTAACTAAGCTATAATCCTATTATTTACTCAAGAGAATAAATGAAAAGAACCATATCAATAACTGTCAAATGTATCAACAAGTACCTACATATCAGGCACTCCTAAAGGATTCCTACAGGACTGAAAAGCAGATTTAATTGCCAAAGATTATATTTGGGAATTAAATCTGCTTTAAACTGCTCACTACTGATATGGAATGCAGCAAAAAGTTCAAATTATAGGTACCTCGATCTAAATAAGTAACGACCGGGTAGCCTTATAAAAACGCACGAAAGAATTCCCGTAAAAATACCATTTGCCTATCAATCCATTAATTTACCTATCGACACATTCGTATCGGCAACTAGTGTTGAAATTCTTAATTCTTAAAATCTCTGAAGCGCATTCATGGTCATTGATAATTGTGATAGATATACGAAAATGGTCCAAGAAACCGAAAGTGAAAAACGAAAATGGTCCAAGAAAAGAAAAAAATATGTATCCTGGGAATGCATTTTCAGCTTGTATGATATCTATTGTGGTTGACGTCGCTGATGCATCGGGAATGTATCGGTTAGATGCAGGATCCAAATATCTGCATATTTCATTGTTAAAAAGCCAAAGCTTTTGATTCTCAAACTTCGGACACATTGTAATACTAATAAATTATAGAGTAAAAAATATGATTTTTGTTTGCATGTTTTTATTTTTAACATAAAAATCAACTATTTAATTCCACTTATTAAAATAATATAACATATTATATGATAACCACATTTCGATAGGTCCTCAAGATATGGAGATTAGCGGCTCTCGATACTTGCTATCGTTGAACATTTTGCGTCAATACCCTGTTTTAAGATATTATGCGGAGATAGAATACTCCAATTACGTACATGGCTTGTCAGATTTACATTCAATTATAATGTATTACTATGTACCTATATATGTTAGTATGTTTATTAACATAACTTTTTTAAGATTATTCTAACTTATTTAATTTTTTTATATTAGAGTTAGAATAAAAAAGAATATGATGTGGTGGTTAGGATCCGTCCAAAGAATTAGTGATGAAAGAATGATAAAAAGGATATTATGTGGTAAGAGAGTTAAGGGAACCTCGATTGATCGAGGCTACAGTATCGATTTTTCTCGTAAAAAGCTTGAAGTCGAATCAGTCAAATAACAACACTCAATTTTTATTTATTTATTAAATCTCTCCGCGTTATAAATATATGCCAGAGCGTAAGCAAAAAGAGGACAGAGTGGGCCGCGACCATCCCAGAAAATTTACTAAAAAAAATTAGCCCCGAACATATCTCTTCAAGGCTACAGTCCCTTAATTTATAGTTCATCGTTCATCGTTATTTTTGTACAACATCTAATTGATTAACAGCTATGGAATATTATAGGATACCGGAGTCAAGAGCGAGTCGGAATTGTAATTGATTGGTTTTTCATTTAATTTTGTTTTGGAGGATTTTGTCTTGACATGCAAATAGATAGACAGACCGACAACAAAGTAAACCGCGTTTGGTTTTTTTTATTTATTTAATTGTATACATCATATTAACGCGTTTAAAGTCATCTCTGTGCCATTGTGCCACCACGATTTTATAAAAAATTAAAGCGTATAAAAGTTAACAAGCTTAAGTTGCACTCATTTTGTATGAAATGAACTACCAATATAAGTTTCTAATATATATTTTTTGTAAAATACCTATAAATTTAAAATTTTCCGAAATTTTCCTTTATTTAAACTGTAAGATATGTTCGTGCCAAATTTCATAACACGGGGAGTATCCTATAGGTTTTAATTACGCGGCGAATTCCATACAAAATGTAGCAAAAATGATTCCGACATAAATGCTCTTGACAGACGGACAGCATAATGATCTTGTAAGGGTTCCTTTTTCACGTTTGAGGTACGGAACCCTGAAAATACTGAATATTTCATAAGCTCGTGCAATAACACGTTTATTTATTTACGTTCGAGCATCACTTGTTGAAACGATATTAAATGTAAGCTATGAGATTTCCTCTCGACTTCCAGTTGTTTTAAGAACAAAAATTTTTATAGCAATGTTGATATTGTTTTAAATATTGATCGTTTTGCATGTGTATATAGGGTTGTGGGTTCGATCACCATTCGGAGCAATGTTTTTTTTTTCACGCTGCCTCCCACTCACAGAGGGAACCTAGTGTTCAGACACTTCGTTCCCCGCTTTCCACTGAATTTTAGAGGCATTGCCTGTTGAGTAGCGGAACTCAATGCCGCCATTTGCCTCGACACTTACTTATATAATTTAAATTACTTTTAATTATTTGTTTTCTTCTATTTAGTTTAGCATATCACAAAGGAAGTAAAGTCTGTCAATCATATTAATATGATTAGAAAATAATTATGATAAGCGGGTTATCACTTACGTAAAGGAGAATTTAGAGATATAAAAATTATGAAATTGCCACTTTCTTCTTTTAAATAATTGAT
Organism: Heliconius numata; assembly: GCA_016802625.1. Lineage (NCBI taxonomy): Eukaryota > Metazoa > Arthropoda > Insecta > Lepidoptera > Nymphalidae > Heliconius > Heliconius numata. The sequence continues at coordinate 24,984 of JAEBDU010013375.1, read as the reverse complement.
TGTTTGCTCATTACGAATGAATGTGTATTAATGGGTACGGAGTGTCTTAACACTAGGTTCTCAGGATCTCTCTGTACTGTACGAGATACAGCGTGAGGCTTAAAAAAAATCATTATGACGTGTGTTTTGTACTTAATTGTATTATTTAAAATTAAGATTATATTTAAAGGATGATTAAATAATTAATTAAAGGCAATAAAGAGATAGCAAATCCAAGATTTCAACTATAAGGTTAAATACATTACTTAAAAAAAGTATTGTTATTCTGTTATTGACACAATCACAATGCAAAGAGTAGTATCTCTCATACAGGTGGAGAGAGTCCAGCCACCCCATCCTCCACATTCCTCACCCTATTTAAAGATATTTTTAATGAGTAACGGTACTCAACGTCGCCGTTTTCTTTATCAGAGCAGAAATATAAGGGAGGATTCACACTATAAAGCTGGTTACGTTATCGCATATTCTTGTATGAAAAATACTCTAATAATAATTCATTTCCATAGTAAAATATGGAATATGGAAGGGTTTATTGAGGCACATATATAAAAATAAATAAAAATTTTATTTAAATCATTTCAGCAATGACATTCAGTGAGTAAAATCGATATTGGCAAAACTCTATTGTATGATAAGAAATCGCTTATCTACGGATTATACTTACTTTTTCGCATAATGGATTGTTCATTATCAATATTATTAATAATAATAATATTTTTAAAAGATAGTGAAAATTCTCGCATTAATTATAATCTTAATGCTATTTGGAGAAAGTCCATTTCTTACGTGAAAGAGAACTACTTTTTAGTACCTATCAAAAGATATCTTAAAAATGAGACACCTAGCTTTAGCCAGCTAGAGTGTTATAATTATATATCTCAAGCAAATAGCAAATAAAGAGAGTAGTAAGTGTTAAGATACTGTTCTTCAGCCCGAGGCACTACGCCCCTTTGTGGGGGTCCATCTAGTGGGAGGCGAGTCACCGTCCGCCAACCACATTTTCCACAGTTCCTACGCATTAACCAGCGACCATCTCTGGGCCATTACCTGTGGTTACCCAGAGATGGATCCCGGCTGATACCTGGACCTGGTGTCATAGTAAAACATTTGAATATTCTCTAAGGGGCCTCTACGTGTTGGACCTGTGTCCCCACGCAAGCCTTCCAAAGGACCGGGTCCTTTTGAACTCGTGAATTTTTAAAGAGAAACATAATAATAATAAATGTACTTTATTGCACCTTAATAAAAATGAAACAATGTAAAAAACTTAAAAATTAATAATAAAAGTACAATAAGGCGGCCTTATCACTAATAGCGATCTCCTCCAGGCAAGCTTTGGGGTTGGAGTTTGTATAAAGGTGGGCGGTGCACTAAAAATAATGTTTACATAATTATATAATACTAAATATACATAAAAAAACAAATTAATAAATATATAATTATTAAAATACATACTCACATACATACATACTTACATTCATTTACTATAAATATAAAAACACAATAAATATATAAAAAAAATTATAATCGGGTAATAATACATAAACCGGGTTATGAGTAATCCGTCTGTCAAATTTTATCGAAATTTAGTTCAGCCAATTCCTAGTGATTGAGCGGTATAGATCCCCAAACACAAATATCCATACTAATGAATTAATAATAATTTAAAATCCTTTATAAATTGAAAATATTTGTTATTTAATCTGAGAAATCCGCATGCAATAACGTCTAGTGCTTTTTAAGAGTCGCGCGAAAAACATACATATAAATTGAAATAATGTTTTTAAAGTGATTCTTTGTCTTCATAAAGAATCATTTTAAAAGTATTATTTCGGCTGCTATTGGACACAGCAGAAATTTGTTTTACTACGTATGACCTTGGATTAATTGGAGAAATGAGAGAGATGTGGGGACGCTGAGTTCCGTCATGCAACACGTAATTTCTTCAATTCGAACGGTTAGTCGACAACGGAATGTCTAGACACCAATTCATCCGTCTATCCCGCCCTTCAGAATAAAACATACTCTTTTTTTCAGCTCCCTCTGAAAAAAAGCTGCGTTTTCCCGCCTATAGCAGGATAGGCAGGAGTACCTAGTGTTAAGACACTCTGTTCCGTCTTTTCGCCGAATTTTCCAGCCATTGCGTATCACCGCGCTTTACCTTGTTACCAGAACGAAGAATTGAAAATATTAATAAATAATAATAAATTCCCCCGAGTGGCAACCGAACCCACTACCGTAACGTTTACAGTCACATGCTGTACCACTGAACCGCGACGGCCTTGTAGAACATATTCGTAAAGCTAAAAGAAGGAAACTAACAGAACAAAAGACTTCTAAGAAGTAGATACGCTAAAGTAAAAAAAAATCAACAAATATTATTATCTTTAGACAAAAATAGGTTGTATTATAATAATTATAATTATTTGCACGTGACTGATTGTAGTAGGTATATGACAATATAATTTATATCGCTTTATTGCATTCAAAAACACTGTCCAGATAAAAGATAGATAATAACCGTTTACTTGTAACTATGTAATATACGAGTATACATAATAATGTATGAACAAATGCATATTATAATAATCTCAATTATTAATAAGTAAGATAATCTAACTCTAATCTGTCTTGGGGTGTCACTATGGGTGTAAGAAGGGGATGTCCGTGCCCGCCACAGAAAATTTATTTTTAAAGCAGCGAAAAAATATTTTTTCGAGCCATTGCGTGTTGAGTGGCGGATATCAACGCCGGACTTTGGCCTTGGTGATAAGTAATAATTCATTCCCCCGAGTGAAGATCGAACTCACAACCTTCGCGTTACAGCCCCTGCGCCACGTCGGCCTCGAACCACGAAGCTGGGGCTAATTTCCGTAGTCCCTATTGCAGCTTATTTTATCCATGTCAGTTGACATAAATTTTCTCCATAGGATATTTATAATCTCCATTCAATTTTTTGAAGTAAGGGAGTTATGTTCAATCCATTTCACCATTTCCTTCATCCTTATTATATATAAACAAAAAAATATGAAATTATCTATATATGTATATGAATAAAGATGCAGTTTCACGTTTAACCTAGTGTTAAGACACGCCTCTTCACACTTTCGGTCTAATTTTAAGACTAATTTTGCGTGTTAAGTTATGGAACTTAACGCCCGGCTATGTCTACATTTGAGCAGGGGAAAACCATTCGAGTGAGTGGGGTATGTGGTGCACCACGATGCCCGCGTATAACATGTTATCTAGCTTCAAAGATCAAAACATAAAATTTATCGGTTAAGGAAATCGAAGTGATGACCTTCGACGAACACTCCGCTACCGCGCGAATTACAGACGAATTATCTAATAAATTTATCAAAATACATTACATTTGTGGCAAAAATATGTATTGTTCATAAAGAACATTTTGCGATTCAAACTTAAGTCGATATCTTTATATCGTTTTGATTAAATGGAATCTAGGTGGTGGTAGGTAAATCAATAAACTAAAAAAAATGTTTTAAAACCTCTTTTTTGTTTTATTATTTAAATTAATTTCAATCATGTTTTAATTACATTAATAATGACAACAAAACAATCAATATTTCCACTAGGTTCTCAGGTACCGACCTACCCTACTATTTTTTAGGATGTAGATGGTTGCTACCTTTTTCCTTAAAAGGTAACCCCAAAAATCAATGTTTTAGCTGAAGATTTTATCAGGGTAGGCTATAAAGGCTAGAGGCTATGGTGGTAATCGTCTCGATATAAGCCACTGCATCCGCGGTCAGAGTCACCTTGGATATTTAGAATGTGTCATGTGTCACAATTTAAGAAAAGGAAATATTAAATATTTTCATTTTTTCGCTCTTGTAACGAGGCTAAGTACGGCGTTAAGTTCCGGTACTCAACCCGCAATGCGTCTATAATGGATCTGAAAGTGGGGAACGAAAGTGAAGTTCCCTGGCTCCCCCTGCCGTGAAGCTAAAAGAAAAAGAATTTACTTATCTTATTTATATCCTTACAAAACAAAAATCATATTTTATTTCAAAGAAAAAAAATCTTTCAGTGGCGCTCGGAATGCAAAAGCATAAAATTCGTTATTCTGGCACGAAGACCGTGATCATATTCATACTGTGACAATTTTGTATTATTATCATCGAAACTCTAATCGAGGCTGTCGTGGCGCATCGGCACAAGGGTGTGACTGTAACGCGACGGTTGTGGGTTCGAACCCCACTCGAGGAAGTGAAATATTTATTTACGTTTATATTTCCAATTATTCGCTCTGGTGTCGAGGCAAAGCGCGATTGAGTTCGGCCCCTCAACATGCAACACCTTCAGAATTCGGCGGAAAATGGGTAACAGTAGGTTCCCCCTGCCTACCCTGCTGTGTGCGAGATACAGCGTGAATCTGATTTTAGAAATTTATTCAAAACAATAAAGATGGCCTTTTTTGTTGTACATATTGATTATTATTATTAATCAATTACAAGATCTACGATAAACAAAATTACTTACGCACTCACCACATGATGATAGAAATCTTTTAAGTAACAGATAACATTATAAGAAGTAAACAATTTGCTGACTAAATATGTTACCAGTGATGTTGAAAGTTACCGACATAGCTCAAAGAATTGGCAATGCAATAAGCTGAAGTGGCAATGTGCAGGGCATATCTGTAGTAGAGCCGACGGCCGCTGGGGCAGACGTGTCTTAGAGTGGAGATCCTGGTGGGACGACCCCCTGCCAGATGGACCGACGACATAAAGAGGTTGGCGGGAAGCAAATGGGTCCGAAGAGCTGAGGATCGAGTGTGGTGGCGAGAATTGGGGAAGGCTTATGTCCAACAGTGGATAAAAGATAGCTGATGATGATGATGATGTTGAAAATTTATTTATTTTTTTCTTTATGCATCTGTGACATATTTAGTGATAGACAAAGAGAATTCAGAGAAACTCTGTTCGGAAGTTAATCTCTAAGGCCAGTCAGACGTAAGCGTGCGATTGTAAGTGCGCAAGACTGTAGATTCGATTCCCACTCAACGAAATGAATATTATAATTTTCTCGCTCGGGTAACGAAGAAAAACGCGGCGTTGAGTTACGTCACTCAAATTACAAAATTTTTAATACACAAGCTGCCAATTATATAATTACGTTAATTTTACGAAATTTGTCTTTTTAAGATAAGTTACTAATAGGTAAGTTTAGTCCACACATGTGATCTTTTACCAGGATGTCTGTGTATTTTTTATAACGATATAAAAAAATTTAAAAAAATACAGTCGAATTGATAACCTCCTTTTCTTACAGAAGTCGGTTAAAAAACTGTAAATCATTAATAAAAAAGATTGTATCCTCGTGTCGGATCCTTCTGTATTTTGTCTTACACGTAAGACTTACCTCGTCACTATAATAGCATTGTCTCTCGTTAGGTGGAAAACTTTTAATGCCAGGCGTGGCGTAGGTCCTCTCCGGTGAGACGGCAATAAGGACTTCAGATCCCGGGTTGACCAAACGCACGGGAGAATCCAAATCGGGCGCATTGTACGCATTGTCTATGAATACCTGTGGAAAATCAAATTTGTAAAAAATGTTTTTTTTTTATTAATTTAAACTCTTACTATAATATTTATATCAACGCATAGCAGTTATTATTATCATTAGGAATTGGGAGGAAAATTGAAAACGGAGTGTCTTTACACTAAGTTTCTTTTTGCCTGTTATGTGGAAAAAATCGTAACGCATTTATAGCAGCATGTGAGATAGATAAATCACTGCTTCTTTTTCTTTATTTTTGAGATATTTTCTATTGCGATGCGGAATATAACGCCGTATTTTGGCTACCGAGACATGTCAAGACATGGCAATGACATAATAGTAATTTTGTGCAATCAGAACTGTATTTTCGTATTTCCAAACGACTAGGTTCCCAGACTCCCTCTGTCCACCCTGCTATGTGCGGGATAAGCGTGAAGCTAAAAAAATAAACAACTAATAGAAAAAAACACAATTTCAATTATAAACTAGTAATGGTATTGACTGTTATTAAAGTCTCCCAATATTTTCGGTGACATGATGTCAGCTCTGCTAACTATGGAGGCCGTCAGAGGGCTAGTGCTCTTTGATTCATCCACGCGTTCGTATGATGTCCACTACAATTAAAACTCGTCGGGTAACTAGTGGGTAAGCGTAAACCTTTATTTATGCTTTTTTTTTAAATAATTATTATAAAAAACGAAGATAACATTAACTACATATATGTATAGGCGTGACTGCAATAGACTGCGATGTAATTATTTCTGAACTTTGAAAACGTAGTGATTTAACACTTAATTATGAATTATCCGTCTAATTTTAAGACATAGCTCGCTATAACGTAACTAAACGCCGCGCTGTACCTAAATCGACTAGGAAAACGAATTTTTTTTTTAATACAAATACATTTCTGAGCGAAAATCGAACCTAGAACCATAGCATAGGTATACTTATATTGTGAGGCACCGATCCCACTATAATTTACCAACACAATGAAATGTCAATCAGAAGTTTTTTACAAAGTGCCGTTTTTTAGGTTCTTCCCACGATCGGCGACCCCCGGTGAGCTTTTGACTACGCGTGAAACTTGCATGAAAATTTTGTGTATATATATATATATATATATAAATTTTTCGCGGAAACCTGTCCATGTGCGTGACAGAGGAACGGGACAAAGGAAAATTTAAAATGTTATTATTATATATAAATACCCTATGTAATTAAGCTTGGTTTAAAATATGAGTATATGCTTATGTATTATTTATTATATTGAATTCAAAATTGGAAAACATAATTAAAGTGCTTATCACTTGGCCAAGCAGGCCAGGCTAACTCGTAACTTTTACTTGCTATTACTTGTTTATCTAATAGACTATTTGAATAATTAAAAATATATATATTAAGAAAAATATTTCCACGAGAACCAAGGGAATACTATTCAAGATAGTAAGATATTTGTAGTAATCTGTTAAAAAAATATATATTTTACTTAATACTTTCTTAATTCTAGCATTATTTTTTGTCGTCACGCTGTATCTCGCAAAAAGCTGGCTATTCAAAAGAAACGGAGTGGTATGACACTCCGTTCCCCACTTTCCGCCCATATTAATAATTCATTCCCCCGAAGCGAGCTTTTCGCGCAATCCATATCGATTCCCACATCGAACCCACAAAAGTCTCGTTCTGATTCTGTACAATTTACTTTTGTGTTTACAGGAGAGCTAAAAGAACCAACAGTTCCCCTCAACCTTTGACCAGAGAGCTAAAAGAGCCTAGGTTCCCTGTGCCGGGATACAACGGGAAACTAAAAAAATAATACATACCAAAGACCCCCGGGATGCAAATCCAGTACTATAATAGTCATCGGGATCAGTCTTTACAATGACGGTCAGAGCTGTTTGATAGCCGCAGGACGCGACACGACGCGGTGTTGGGAAACGAAACAAACGCATTCTGAAAGGAAAATGGGAAAGAATACGAATTTACTTTTGCATACTTTTCGTGAACTTTAGATAGTAATGTAAGGAATATAGAAGATGGCACTGAGTGTGAATGTGAACGCTGTGATTGTAGGTTCAACAGGACAAATCGCGGCGTTGAGTTCCGCCGCTCACCACGCAATGCCTCCAGAAGTCGATGGAATGTGGGGAACGCAGTGTTTTACACAAGGCTCCCTTTGCTAACCCTTAAAGGGACATTTTGTTTTAGTTTTGTTTAAGGCTGCCTTACAGGAACTAGTCCTTTTTGATTTCAGTGTCACGCCGAGCTCCGCCTTTCAACACACAATATTTTGAATTTGAATAGCGTGTAGAGACAACAGTTTTTTAACTTAGAATCTAGACTAACTAACTCCTTGTGAAAAATTTTTGTTATGTTTGTAGATAATAAAATAAAAATGAGAATTTATTATCTTTACGCATTTTCCGCTTTTTTTGCAGGAATTCATTATTTATTTAAATATACTATTTAAACACAAACATTACTCTAAAGAACAATCGAACCCACAACCATCGTTTAACACTTAAAAACTACAACATAAAATAAAACCTCACTCATCAGTATTATCATCGACAGCGTAATAATTGAAAGTGCAACACAAATTGATTCCAGTGAAAATATGTTGGAACAATTGTTCACATCTATACAATGTGTTCTTCCACATACATCGCTCCACCAATTTTGCGCAACTCAACGCCGGTGAAAGCTGAAATAGTAATTTATTATTAAAAATATGTACCTAACTATTTATTTTTTCAGCACCCTGTTTACTACCTAGAATGGTAGGCAAGGAAAAATTATTGGAAGACGTTATTGACTCTGCACGAATTCGATACAATACAAGTTGATCGGCGAAACTCAACGCTGCGTTTTGCCATTCTAAAACGGAACAGTTGTACTACTAGACTGTAAATCTAGGAATGTAGGAATGAAATATTTATATCTAGGTATATTTTAATGGCTCTGGTATCGAGGCAAAGCGCGACGTTGTATTCCGCCACTCAAAATGCAATGCGTGAAGCATCCTAATGCGAACAGAGTGTCTTAACACTAAGTCCCCAGGTTACCTCTGCGAGATACAAAGGGAAGATGAAAGTAAATCTCTAAGTGAAAATTTTCATTGAAACTTTGAACCTATAACCTGATGAATTCCACCTCCGCCAAGATGGCCTCGTTTTTAACATTATATTTTATAATATCTTTTTAAGTAAAAATGTTTATTCATTAACAATACACATTGATCCCCACTTTCCGTTCATTAAGCGTGACTAGAGGACATATAGCGGAACTTAACGCCACATTTTAAATACTCTATTTTATTCTAATATAAACATTCTATCATTTAGAATTTTTAACAATGCAAATAGAACTAGAAATTCCACACGATGTTAGAACATAATATATATTTAAAGGTAAACATCATACTGTTACTTAAGCTGCAATTATAAAAGTTTATTTTAGTTGGATGCGTTAAGTAAATACATTTGTTTTGCCAGTACAGGGAAAAGGTAAAGTAAGTACTTACTAATTACAAGTCACTCTTTTGTATTTTTCTTTCATTTAGTGATCTTAGATGACATGTTCACGCTCTATCCCGCTCATAGCAAGGTAGGCAGAGGGAATCTGAGAAACTAGTGTTAAACTCTCCATTCCTATAAAAACACTCCCGTTCCCCACTTTCCACTAAATTCTGGAATCGTTAAGTGGCGGAACCCAACGCCGCGCTTTACCTCTTTACCAGAGCGAGGCTGCCTGTGTAGCTAAAAAACTTACCTGTCGAAAAAGAGACTCTATAGGTATATTATTAAGGTCTAAAACATCTTGCAGCTTATGCAGATCTCTCTTCTCATCTGGATCCGCGACAGTCGTAGAATGTAGCAGAGGTGTAATTTTTAACGTTTCAAATATAAAATCTGATGTTATATTCTCTGGTAGTGTCCTGCCAATAAAAAAATGAAAATTAATTATTTAATATAAATTAATTAATAACTTAAACGAGGCATAGTCGCGTGCAAAAGGCAAAGGTATGACATATTCTAAGCGTGGGAGTTAACTTTCTGTCTCCACCTTGGCGGCCGGCAACGCACCTGTAGCTTCTCTGGAGGTGCACGAGGTTGTGGGTGACGGCGACCATTTAGCATCAGGTGACCCGTACGCGAGTTCGCCTTATTTTCTCCGTAAAAAACGGATCTCGGTTGCAGTGGGTTAGAACAAAAGTATTAATGATGTTATATAACCTTTAGCGTTTCCCGATTAATAGACTATTCAACAAAAAAATAATTTTTGATTCGAACCAGTAATCCTTGAAATTAGCGAGTTCAAACAAACAAACTCTAGATTTCTTATATTAGTTAGATAGATGTGAAAAAAAATTCAAAATAAAAAGATTTTTAATTTTACATTGTTTAACGAGATTATTAAATTTACATTGTTTTTTTTTTAGCTTCACGCTATATCCCGCATATATCAGGGTAGGCAGAGGGAACCTTTGAACCTACTGTTAAGACACTCCGTCCCCCATTCCACACAAACTCAACAAAAATATATATTTATTATATTAATATATTTGAATATTCTCAAACCGATAATTGAAGTCTAGGTATATCTCGATGAAAATTGAAAATTGTATATTAATTAAAAACACTCAAAGGAAAGTCAGAAATTATTTTACTTTTAAACAACTCTCTACCCACTACCCAGAATCCATTCCGATGAATGAAGAGCAAAAAAATAAGTAAATTGTGTTATTGCAACAATCGATAGAAGGAATTCTGTGAATTGAGGATTGTAGAACAAATAATTGTCGATTTAACGGTTATTTTATCAATATAATAAATATCAAAGTTTTTATGTTTCATTGTTTGTTTTTTTTACTTGTAAATTTTAAAGAGATCGTGAAATACGCAGAGGAAAAGGAGAGTTAACACATTCCGTTCTCAGTACGAACTTTGTCTAACTCTAAAACAATTTTTCTTTTCTTCTAGCTTCACACAGTATCGCCTTGTCGTCGCGCGCAACTTTATTCCGAATCTCCCGTTTTCCCGTTCTAACGTCCCTTTTTTCCGTTCCCGTAGGAGGGAAACCCGTTTAAGGAAATCCTGTTCCGTATAGAGTATTCCGTATAAGTAAAGATATAAAGTGACAAAACTTTGGCAACGAGGCAAAGTGCGCTGTTGAGTTCAGCCACTCAACAAGCAATGCCTCCAGAATTTGGCAGAAAGTGAGGACTGGAAGCATTTTAAGGGTACGGAGTATCTCAACATTACTGCCCTGCTATGTATGGAATACACGGATTATAAAATACGGATTTTCAAATTTGTAATAATCATGTATTAGATATATAAAAAAGTTTTGGGCCAGTGACTTTTAATTAATAATCAGCTTCACGCTGTATCTCGCGCGCAACTGGGTGGGCTGATTGAACATAGTGTTAAGACACTCCGGTCCCCACTTTCTGCCGAATTCTGGAGGTATAATGGGCAGAGTGGCGCTTTGCCTCGACACCAGAGCGAAGAAATGTAAATATAGATTTAAATAAATAATTAATTTCATCGAGTGGGGATCGAACACACAACCAGTCGCATTTACATTCACACTTTGTGCCTCTGCGCCATGAGTGCCCTCATTTATTTATTTATTTATTAATTAATTTCAATTAATCTATAAATACGACCATAAATATAAACCATAAATATTTATGACCACCATTGTTATAACATCGGTAGTATTCGCACGTATGTGCTTGTAAATGTATGGCGAGCGCTCATTGCGGTGTATTCACAAAATATTACTAATAATTAAGAGCCTGGACAGATTTTGAATTTATTATTAGGGTTGAATATAATATATATATAATATATATATAATAAAGTTGTCTTTTCATCGCTTTGGTAACGAGGGAAAGAGCGAGGTTGAGTTCCGCCAAGCAATGCCTCAAGAATTCGCCTCCTTGAAATGGAATGTCTTAACACTAGGTTTCCAAGTTCCCTCTGCCTAGACTGATGTGCAGAATACGGCAAAGCAAAAAACCTACTTTAAAAAAAAAGACTCCGTTTACCACTGTCTGCCTAATTTTTAAGACATTGCGCGTTTTTTAAGACATGGCGGACTTGATAACTTTCCGTTATAAGGACAAAAAGACAACAAAGACACCAGCATTTAACAAATCTACAACCACCGCATTCATAGTCATTCTACTGTGCTACGATGGCCTATTTCTTCGGGTTGCCCAAAGTATTCTATAGCAAATTCAACCAATATTATATCAAATTTGAAAAACATCATCATCATCATCATCATCAACAGCCATCTTTTGTCCACTGTTGGACATAGGCCTTCCCCAATTCTCGCCACCACACTCGAAAAACATACTATGTGTAAAATTTGTACATGAAACCTCAACTTGACAAATGATCTCTTTTACATTCTCATCGAGTTTTTAAGATATCCAGGAGAGACCTAAGTTAAAATTTTAGACACTGTCCCCTTCAAATCCCCCTTCCAAATTGTGGATCATATCCAGTGGCGGTACATAACGCCGTGCTCTGTTCACCAAAGAGCGTTGAATTGAAAATAAATTTCCATCAATAATACTAAACTTAATATTAATAACTTAACTTAATAACTTAATACTAACAGGTTAGTCGAGAATGCTTTTGCCGCACTTTTAGATATGACATTTAAATCGCAGACTGTCACGGCCGGAAATGGAATATCCCAGATAGCTCCTTGAGTGCTTTCCACCACCTGGAATAAATATATTATTAGGTAAACTAAAACAATAAACAAACATCTATCTATATTGTAAACCAAAGGGTTGTGGGTTCGATTCTCACTAGGGGAATGATTTAATTTCAGTGCGAGCAAGGCTTGATTATGGCGCTGATTTACGTCAGTTGACATGACACGCGATGTCTGATGGTGGAAAGTGGAGAACTAAGTGTCTTGATATTATATAAAAATAAAATGAAAATCATTGTATTAGTTTTATAGTTAAGAAATAAATTTTAAAAGTAAAATAAGCAAAGCAAAATTTGTTTATTCCGCTCTATCCAAGTTATCTAATGAATAGAAAATTTAAAAGAGTGATCGCGGGAGTAAATGCGTAAAATAAAAAATATGCATAATTTATACCTATATTATAAATTCGAAAGTAACTCTGTCTGTCTGTCTGTCTGTCTGTCTGTCTTTTACGCAATCAGGGCCAAACCGCTAATTTAATTGTATTAAAATACTCATACAGAGATACTTGAGGGTCTCGGGATGAACATATTTGTAATATTTTCGATATATACCAATATATTAAAATACTTAATAATTTGACATGCAATTTATTCCGCCATGTTAATAACAACTGTCGTTGCTAGGCAACGATGTGCAAAGTTTGTTAGAAAACGTCACCCAAAATAAGCTTGCTTAACGCATCTCTCTATTGAAAACTGAAAATAATTTCATAAATATATTTAATAAATATTCGTATAGTTCAAGCGGGCGTAGCCGCGTACGGGTCCACTAGTATCTATATATTTTTAATGCCGTAGTGGCACAGCGGCACAGAGTTTCACTAGATATTGGACGGTTATGGTTTTGATTCTCATTCCTATAAATTAAAGATATTCATTTAATCGCTCTGGTAAAACAGTTAACAAGACAATGCGCGGCGATAAGTTCTTCCACTTAATACACAGCATCTCGAAAATTGGACGAACACTAGGTTGCTTCTCTCTGCTTGCCCTGCTATATGCGGGATGCAATATGAATCTGAAATAAACTTCATAGATATATATACCTATAACGACAGTTGTGGGTTCTGTCCCTGCTTGGGGGGAATGAATTATTATTGATCACCAAGGAAAAAAGCTTGGCGTTGAGTTCCACCACTCAACACGCAATACCTCGAAAAATTTGACGGAAAATGGGGAACAGGACGGGGAACGGTCTTATTTGCTCTTCGTTATCGGTACATTTCGAAACTCGACAACCGCTAATTTAGACTTTCTGTCCAAGTTATTGAGTTTATTTTCCAATGTATTTATGTAATCAAGGCATTCTTTGCAAAAATTTTGTTGTTTATATCTTCTTATCGGATAGAAATTGCAAAGACTTCCCCATTTCTCCGTCACCTATATCTCAATCAAGAGTCATAACAACCAGGTGTCCACAGAAGGGACGCCCCCGCTCAAATCGCGCACCTCTATAGCCCACGCGAGAACTTTATATGACGTTTTAAACGTTCATTATTGAAGTTATAAATAATTTTCCAAAGAAATCACCTATATTTGTCTGATTTGGTACTGAAGTGTGTTGTTATATCCGTTAGGTATCGTAATTAGGTGACATTTATAGATTATTATCAGATAAATATATACGAATATCAAGACAGTCGTGGTGCGGTCACAACGTGACCGGTTGTGGATTCGATTCCCACGCAAGGAAAATAAAATATTTAATATTTTCATTTCTTCGCTCTGATAACGAGGTGCTGCGTTGAGTCCTCTCAACATACAATGTTTCCAGAATCCGGCGGAAAGTGGGGAACGAAATGATCTTCAAGGGAACGGAGTGTCTTAACACTAGGTTCCCTCTGCCTACCCTGCTTTGTGCGGGATACAGCGTGAAGCTGATTGAATTTGATTTATTTAGTAGTATCTATATATACTCATTTATTCAATACTTATGAACATAAAAATAAATTATTTTAAATATTAGATATTATTACTTTTGCGTAAAATAATGAAATATTAATGTATGTATCAAGTAACGCCATCTAGTGTTGAGTTATGTTAATTCAGACAAAGAATTTTGAATATTCTTTAATTAAGTATTAAAATAGAGGCACAAGGGTGTGACAATAACGCGACGGTGGAGGGTTCGATTTTCACTCGAAGAAATGAAATATTTATTTATGTTTATATTTCCATTTCTTCGCTATGGTGTCGAGGCAAAGCGCGGCGTTGAGTTCTGCCACTGAAAATGGGGAACGGAGTGTCTTAACACTAGGTTCCCTCTGCCTACCCTGCTGTGTGCAAGATACAGCGTAAAGCTGCGCCCGTTCGCTAGTTTAATATAAAATTATAGCTTCTTCGACAAGAATTAGTTAAACAACGCCATCTATTAGAAACGTCCATTAATTGCTTCATCGCTTCATACACCATCTCTCGGAGGACTACTAAATTAGTTTAGGTTTAAATCGATCAATCAAATATTATTCTACAACCACTCCACTACGAAACTCATGAGATTATCCAAAAGAGGGCACCAGTATTATTAAAAATTGTTAGGTCACGAGAAATCAATGCTACTGTATAATAAAAAGCGGAGCTTAACGCCGCGTTTTCGTTGTGTTCCATTCATATTTAGAGTGGCGATCGATATCCACGAACATCACTTTCACAATCGGACGCTGTTTCACTGGCAAACTAGGAACTTTTATTTTAAGACATTCTGTTCCCATTAAGGCATTAGTCACGGAATTCAGCGCCATACTATGCTGGGTTACCAGAGCGAAGAAATGAAAAAAAAATCATTCCCTCGAGTGTGAATCGAACCCAAAACCATAGGGTGTAGGTTTGATTCCTACTCGAATTGCACCAGCATACAACTGTTTGCACGCTTGTGGCCTCGACTGGCCTCAGTCTAATACCTATAATGGCCTCAGTAATATTAATAAATAAATAAAAAAAAAATACTTACCGTAACTATAGGATTTCTGGCGTACCACTTGTACGCTGTGATGACGAAAAAAGTGGCACAAACCACGCTGACTATCACCGCTACACCCCACACGCTTCTAATAAAGATAATATCTTTTATTTTCATAAATATTACAATTTATATACAAAAAAATATGTTATGGGACAGGGGCACAGGCATGCGGCTGTAAAAGCAGTGATTGTAGGTTCGATTCTCACTCAGGAAAATTAAATATTTAATATTTTCATTTTCTCGTTCTGATAACGTCGGTAAGCTTAAAATTCGGAGGAAAATTGGGAAATATCATAATGCGAACGGAATGTCCTAGGTTCCCAGGTTCCCTCTGCCTATCCTATTATGTATTTCATACAGCGTGAATAATGACTAATAAGACATCATAATTTTAAGGTCTGAAATATATTATCAAACCTTTGTTTCAAAGCATTTTGTTCTATTTGAACAAACCTAATATTTTTTGTTATGAACATAATTCGGTTAGTTAAGAAGTAGAAAAAGTTTGGAGAAGATGGGGAAGGTTTATTCCCCACTGAAAACAAAATTCACTTAATTTTATATTGTAAGTAAATGTGTGTATTAGTGTAAATTTAATATATTTTATCACAGCGCGTTAATTAAAAAGTACAAATTAAAAAAAACTAAAGCTTTCATTTAAATATCCATTAATCAATATATCTACTTATACAAAACTCTTTCGTTACCAACCGAAACTACCTTGCGGTGTTTGGGTTCTGTAGAGGAACACTATGAGCACCTAGCAGAGCAAGCAGAGGGAACATAGTATTAACACTCTGTTCCCATTAAGACTTTTCCATTGTAATAATTCTGGACGTATTGCGTGAGGAGTGGAGGAACTTAACGTGAAGAGCGTGGAAATGAAAATATTAAATATTTGATTACCCCGAGTGGAAATCGAACCCACAACACGTCGCGTTTACAGACGCACGCTTGTGCCACCACTGGTCTCAATAGTATCAACTAGAACAGGAAAAAGGGTTTTACGTTTTATATTAAAAACAAACCTTTCAGTCACACTAAGATTCTCCATAGCAATATACTTAAAGCCGTGCAAATCAGTTCTCTTACAGAACTGAAAGAACTTCGTCGTACAATATTTCCAACGGGACAATTTCACTGGTCTCTCTATTCTCTCTCTCTTATTATTTCTCACTTTAGTCATCTTAGGCTGTCTGTAATGAACCATTGTGGTTTTCAGAATTATAAAAAGTAACCTTAACTTATAACCAATGGGAATTCTGTTCGGAATGAAAAATTATGAATGTCTATTCAGAATGAAAAATAGGTATAATATGTCATATGGACATACGAGTGTGTCGGTAATTATATTGCTTTGATCGAATAGATAAGGAGCCGAGTGGAATGGGAGTCATGAAAACATTACCTGAATTATTGAAACAGATTTAAGTATATAAAAAAATATTTTAGCTATGTCTGTTAATAAATATTAATTTTCAAAAAAAGGTTCGTTTCAAAAGGTTCGAATTCCATTCGGCGAATGTTTAAATATCTTTATATCTAAGCTAAACTCTAAAGATAATATATTTTATTAATATAATAAAATAATAGAAAATATATAATATATAAGTACGTAGTACCTAACGATTTTAAGAAGACAATTTCCTGAGATATGAGATACCTTAGATTATTATTATATATTTTATAAATATTTTTACAAAATAAAATAATTCAAACTATTTTGATTTCATTAATAAATAGTACCATACTATTTTGCTAACATCACCATCATTAAACACCACCACATACTCAATTAATTTGGTATCGCTAACAATATTTACAGTTGCTATCAATCTTTTATTCATGAAAACGTATAATTAAAATAAAAAATGGTGAGCTGAATATATTAATAATTCATAAAAAACACATTATTCTATGAAATATCATAGAATCGACAATCGTTCAACTTTCACGGTGAATGTCGATAATAATATGTTTAATAAATAGGCTATGATTAATTTCAACTGTCCGACAACTCGTCGAACTTACAGTTAATCAAATGATTGTGGGTTCGATTCCAACTCAAAAAAATTGTAATATTTAAATTATTTTCAATGAGAGTGAAGTGTCTTAACACTAGGCTCCCACAGCCTACCCTGCTTCATGGGAAATACAGCTGTGCGTCGAGTTTTGTTACTAAGCAAGCAATGTCTCAAATCAATTGAGAGAAAAATGGGAAACGAAGTGAGTTAACACTATCTACATTCTGTCTTTCCTGCTGTGCTTGTAAAAGCCTGACGCTGAAATTGCTTAGATATACAACGCCGGCGCGGCGTAGTTAAATTGTGCCTTATGTATACATAGGTTTATATTTTTCTGTAGTAAACTACAAAGATTGTCGATATAAATTCCATTTGCGATATATCCCTACGAATTTCAAAGATATGAAAGTATGGTAAGACAGAACGCGGCGTTCAGTTCCGCTGCAATGTCTTAAGGTGGCGACTAAGAAAGACTTAAGTAATGAACCACTAACTTCTTTTAAATGCAATTAAATAACATATACATACCTACATATGTAATAAATAAAAGCTTGCACTAAAAAGTTTTTTTGAAAAGCACAACTACGTTCGATCTGCTACTGGTTCATTATGAATATAGAGCTTGTGAATCAAAGAAGGAAGGCCGTATAACCGGTTAGATCCCATATAGTAAGGCCAAAGAGTAATCTAGTGGTAATATCGTCAACTACACTGAAATGGACTGAAATTGTAACACTATACTATAATAAGAATATTAGATACTATACTGAGTGAAGTATTTTTTATATTATCAAATTAAATGTAATTTAATTTATGCTTTACATATTATTCGTATTCATTATTTTCCAGAAAAGAATTAATAAAACATTCGATATTAATAAAACATGAATATTGCCATAAAAAATATTTATAAAAGAGTTCTACATTACTGAATAGTTTTTTTTTTTAAATTTATTTCACGTTCACGCTTCACGTTATATCCCGTACGTAGTAGGATAGGCAGAAGGCCTGGGAACCTAATGTTACGTTCCGTTTCTATTAAGACACTTCCGTCTCCCACTTCCTGCCGATTTCTCAAGGCATTGTGTGTGGAGTGGAGGAACTCAACGCCGCGCTTGGCCTAAAAATAAAAATATTTAATAATTCATTCCCCCGAGTGGGAATCAACCCCACGACCGTCGTGTTTACAATGCATGTTTGTGCCCCTGCACCACTACAGCCTCTCATGAGTTCATGACGTCATTTTTTATTAGCATTCTGCATAGTAACGTAGAGTTCTTTCATAATGATATATATGTATATATATTTCCTTTTAATAAGACCTATTTAGAAAAAAAAGACGAATGTCTCTTTAATGATTTTGTCTGTACTTATATCCACTTTAAGTGAGTATTCTTCCAAAATTTATTATGCAAAATTATTGTATTTAATATATTTATTTGAAATTCACTAATGCTTTGCAATTTCCTTGCTGTAATTCTATTATTATGAAATAATTTCAAGTAAAGTTAACAATTTTTACTGTAAACATCTGAAGGTATCTGTTTTTTAATAATATTTTTTTTAATAATAAAATGTTAAACAGATATTTGTACTTTCACTATTTTTGTATGAATAACATATTTTTAAGTGAACTGTTCCTGTAAATAATCCAATAGTACATTTCATTACATAATGAACAAAAAAAAATATTTGTATAACTCAAAGCAGCACGACCATTTCGTCTCCTTTGGTCACAGTCACCCAGAATCTAAATGATGGCAGCCTCAGCTTGCAGCTCTTATTCTACAGACAACCATATGTTAGTGTTGATAAAAGAATAAACTTTAAATTGATCACTTAAAAACATGTAATTGCAAATATTCAACAATAAAACACGTGTGCATTACACCAACCCATGTTTACCGCTGACTGAAATCCGGCAACCATTTTTTTTTCCTTTCATTATTCTATTTGAAATTTTTAGGTGCACTAAAAAACATGTACCTATAATTTATTAACAAAAACTATTTACTAGAAATTTAATTAAAGGTTATTAGCAATAATTTGGCGAGCCAACCATGGTGTAGTTTATCGTACTACAACTTAAAAATTTGATAAATAAAAAATGGAAAAAATAAATAAAATAAAAAGATACATTATCTTGTGGCATATTTTTATTTAATCTACATAAAAAAACATAACAATAAATGCAATGTATACTTTTTACAAATTGTTATATTATTGAAAAGCATAACAAATAGAGAAAAAATGTCAACGCTTGGCGTTAAATTTTATGTATATAATGTTTTATTTGGATATTTAGAACACATTGTTTTATTAAAAGTTTGTACAAAAGGATGTTTTACAATTTCAATACTAATATAACCCTATAATTACATGTGGTTGTTTCTTTCACCATAATAGAATATATGAATTTATAGAAAAAAAATATTCATATGAGCATTTTAACATTACATAGTTATAAAAAAATAGCACCGTATAACGATTTCTAAACATTATTTAAGGCACTATGGTAACATTACTTAGGTTACAAAACTTACTTCAACTACATAAATTCTAATTAACCAAAACCACAATAACAACAATTGAAAAAAAAATATAATATTCTTTAAAAAGGCAACTAATAATAGAATACATTATATAACTATATATTATCTTTTTTTATATCGAATACGATGAGTTTTGATAGATAGTAAACTAAATTTACTTGAATCTAAATTTGTAAATAAAATAAAAAATATATTTTTACGATAAGTATTGTGACCTATATACTATACAAGTAAATGCACTATATTACAATAATACTATGTAAATAATACAAGAAGTGGAAATCATGTATAATTAATTGTTATGAAAACATTATTATCAGTCTTTTTATAACAATTATTTATTATTAATTGAAAATTAGGTTTTAAGTTGAAAGATTTAATAATTCTGAAACATACTTTAGAAGAAAAATAACAAAAAAAATATTATTTTGTACTCTTTAAAACTAAAAAAAAAACCTTTGTTGTAAAAGATATGAGATGAAAACAAATATTTTATATTTTTCTAAAAAAATAGAACATTATAGCATTAGATAGTTAATTTTGATCGGTCTTCCTAAATATCCTTTCATTAAGTAACCTAAAGTTCAAAGGTTAACTACAAAAAATATAAAAAAAATCTATCTTTTAAAATATAATAACAAAAAACTAAAGCTTACCTAGTATACATTGTTCAAACGATATCATTTCCTCGTTTAAATTCAAAAGAGCAAAACTCCACTTACACTAAGAACTTAATTAAAAGTAAATCCACGGACAGATCGTCAATCATTGAGGAACATACGTTCAAGCAACATCGCCAGTTCGTAGAACATGCAATACTGTATTTAATATGGCTTCGTAGACATTGTGGCGCAGCGGGACCGTGAGTGACTATAGATGCGATGGTCACGGGTTCTATATCAATTGGGTAAATTATTAAAAGGGGCTAATTACAAGAAAATGATTGCCGTGAAAAACAAAACTCGGCGTTTGTTTGCGGAACATCTCAAGAATGGATGGAAAATAAAGAACGGAAGGAATTAACAATAGATTTTCTTCATCTATACCGCGAAACAAAAAACTTGTGATTACTTCTAACATTCTAAAAGAGCTTACAAAACCTGTACAAGTTGAAATTTAATATTTGGCATGTCTGTCTGTCCGCTACATACACTGTATACACTTTCGCAGCAACAATTTCATATAAAATATGTAAAAATAAACAAAAAAAAGATCTTATAATATTAAAACAATTACAGTGTAATTTGGCATAAACAATAAAAATACATAGAACTAAGTAAATTTTCGTTTCATAATTTCCTAAATTCCTCAAAAAAAACAACAAATTGTGAATATTCTATTTGTTCACGTATTAATAGATATTTTTTTTTCAAAATATCATAAGCTTACGGAAACCAGGCCACTGTGTTGCTAGAAGACTAATATTTGTGTAAAGACAGTCGCGCAGGTTGAGTGAGGCCTTCGAAGGGCAATGGGATAACGTGACAGTCGTGGGTTCGGTCTCCAATGCAATCGGAAATGTTTATATTTAAATTACTTTCATTTCCCCCCTCTGTTACACAAAGCGCGGAATTGAATGCTGCCATTTAACAAATAGTATTTCGAGAAACATTGAGCAAGAAGTTGTTGAAGAAAATTGTTTTAAAACTAGGCTCCCTCTCCCCTGCTCACTAATGGGGGAAAAAGCTTCGAGCTGGTTTTTCACATCGGTTCAACAAGTCAATGCATTTGGGCAACATATCAAAGTTATACAATTTTACAAATTAATAATAAATTAATAATTATTGAAATATTGATTTATAATCCTCCACTGATAAGGAGACAAAGGAGATATTATAAAATAATTTCAAAATCATAAAAAGTCGCAATAAACATGAATCTGTAATAAGTAGGTATTCAAATACGTCCACGAATACACGTGGACATCGAATCAAGGACATGGCCATTTTATGTTATTATCATTTTTTTCTATAATGTCGTCGATACATTGAAATGATAAAGTAATTATGTTCTTCAATTTAGAACACCGATATTGACATTTTATTTTCCTCCTATTGTAAGGGTTTAATATTACAATTTAATTCTGAGAAATACCTATTCAGGTAATTAGGGTTCCTTAGCCAAAAGGCAAGAGACAGACTCCATACACATTCGTCATGTCTGTCTGTCTGTCGGTCCATCCTTATCTCACAACAACTTTGTGTTGTGTTAACACTATTAATATTTAAATTCTTAAACAATTTCAAAATCATTTTAAATTTTATTACAATCTACTTATCTAATTACATCAGTATGGATGAACTATATATATTTACATACATACAATGCAAACAAAATAACGGTACACTATATTACATGTATGTTTTCAATTTACAATCTATTATTAAACTAATCTCGATAGTTACATACTAAAACTATTATTACCAATTAAATACAATAGTTACAAAACCTGCATATATGAATAAAGACATAATATTACATTTATTTGATAAATGCTTAAGAATTTTGAAAAAATACACCTTTACATAAATAAATTATCGGTAAATGAGTTCTTAATACTTTGAAAAGCTTTATAAGAGAGGCAACGTAACTTTTCTCTTTCTAACATAAATTAATATGATTAGGACACAAATGATTTACAAGATTTTAAATGATTTTGTTTAATTCATTCACGTATAACAGTATATATTTTAATTACTTATTTTTAAGAAACTTTTTACTCATTTTATTGTTACGTTTATACCAGAATAAAAAAAAATCATCAAATAATTTCCAACTACAACAAAAAAAAACAGAGAGTATTAACATATAAAAAAATAATCACATGTCTATGCGTTGTTAAAAAAGCTATATATCTATATAACTATGATCGACGCGCGGTTTTCGTTGTATCGATTTGACCTACTAAGCTCTACTTTGCACTATACTGGCGGTAGTTTAATTAATAATTTGACATTTGCATATAAGACGCATGCGCAAATCGATTTTATTAGTCCTTTAGGTATTCTATCGAAATTAGTTTGGAATTTACTTTTAAGTGTTCAAAAGTATTAATAATATCGATAAAAATACTTGGACAAGTGTCATTATGAATTCGAACACTTTAACTCGTCATATATTATTTAAATACATCGTACAAACGATTGGTTTAATTGAACAATTGTTATTGTGTTTTCTGAATTAAATTACTTGAACCAGCCAAGTGCGGGTCGGGCTGTCGCATGAATCGTTCCATACCATTATGTACAAAAACGGCAAAAAGAAACACGTTTGTTATAGAGATGTATGTATATGAGAGCCCCTTAAATATTTGTTTTATTTTGTCTTTTAATATTTGTTGTTAACTATCACAGTTCATGAAACATACCCTAGTGACAGACGGACAGATAGACAGCGGAGTCATAGAAATAGAGTCCCGATTTACCCTTTGGGCACGGAACCCTAAAAACCATATGTCTACAAGTATTTCTCTGAAAACACTTGCTAATCACATATTTATTCATATAAGTTGTAATAATGACTTGTAGTACTCAAATACAATCAATGACATTAGTAATTATTATTTAAATACTATACTATACAAAATTAAACTAAATATCTTATAATACACATATTATGTTGTGTACAAAATCTGTGTAAATACTAACAAAAACAAAAAATATTTAAGTAACAATTAAAATATATATTAAGATATTTTTAATGGAATATATATTAATCAAAAACATATAAAAGGAACAAAACTAGAGAACAAAACGCAGCTTAGCCTTCTAAAACTTATTGTTATATTATAGACCAATTATATAAAATATTTACTTAAATATTTGTATAATTTGGCTATGTTGGTATAAACTTTATCACTCTTAAAGTTTCATCCAAGTCTGTTCAGCAGTTTTCGTACGAAAGTAGAGCAAATTTCCATTGTAGGGTTATTGCACAAACATTAATGTTAACAATTTATATTTATAATAGTATTTATAAATATAAATTGTAAACACGCTGTAGCGTGTTCACGCATTCAGCGTCCAGAATTTATTCGCTACAAATGCAATTGTGAAATTATATTCCACTATTGTTTTGTAGCATATAAATAACCAAACTAAATGTACAATAAAGAAGTTGAATGTGAAGTCTCGTATCATTAACATCGCCACGATACCCGTAGCTCACACCATCATCACAAAATTACACATTTATAATATAAATTATAATAAGATATTTCTTTTTTGCGGTTTTTTAAATTATATGTCATATAATACATAATTCATTTAAAATATACAGTTATTAATAATTGATTATATTACTATCAATAATTGGTTATGATATGGGAACTTTTTACATGTAAATACATATTATATACATTTAATACAGAAAAATAAGTAGTTTCAGTGCCTGGGTGTAGGTTCAAATTCAAACACGTAAACGAATATTTTCTGTTATAATTTCCGTTATCATATTACACGCAAACGGAATGGCAGAACGGAAAGATGTGTCAGTCTACCGTTACAAAACAAATGAAAATTTTTTTTTAACGGTTTTAAATGAAACACTTTAACCGGATTAATTTAGATCTCTATCCCGCTAGTGTACCAAATGGCCACGGACACTGAAATGTCTTCAAAACAATTCCATGAATGTGTATTTCTAAATACAATTGTTTAATCGGGTTAGAGTTTCATTTAAAATACGTAAACATCGCGATCACTTATAATAAAGGAGCATAAATTGTAAACTTACGATAATAATCCTAACTTAATACTTATCAAATTAAATTATATACGATATATTAACAATAATATTTAAAAAAAAAACGAAACTTAAAGAGTCTAAGTACTATGTATCAATGCATCCAAATCGGTCGCATTGTGCACGAAATGGGGCCACTTTCTGATTATATTATAGATTCTATCACCAGGACTCAGAGTCGGCATTAGCTGTCTGTGCGCAAAAAGTTTATAATCCTTAGACAACTTCCCCAATTCGACACCTAGATTGATTAATTTTCTACAGGCGTCCAATTGTCTGGGATTGGGCATCTCAGTATTGAACGTTCCTATGAACGCTATACCTATACTATATTTGTTATAGAACTTCGTATGGGCACCCTGGTAGTCCCAGCCCCTGCCATAGTAGACTGAGCCATCGCCGCCTACTAAGAAGTTGTAACCAATGTCGAACCAACCTCG
>JAEBDU010013373.1:294857-318306 GCA_016802625.1 Heliconius numata | reverse complement strand
TTATCGTAATTTTCGGTGCAATTCCGTTGATGCCGTTGGTGGAATCGGTATCTTTCTTGTATAGGTCTTGTAAGTATATTAAATTTTTGTTCTTGTTTTTACCCTGTACTGTATGTTTTTACATAGAAGTGTAGACAGAGGAACCCTGAGAAACTAGTTACCTAATGTTATACACTCCGTTCTTATTAAAACACCTCCGCTATGCGTCGTTAATGCCTCTGAAGTGGGTTCGCCGAATTCTTCTCCCCTTGCGTTGTAAAAATAAGAGTAATAACTTTTATCTGAGTAAAGTATGAAATTGTCACAACCGTGTTTTTTAATTGTCTTTGTGTATCACGCAGTATTTATACGTATTTCATCATTATCTTTTAAGTGTAATCATAATAAATAAATGAAAACATAAAACATTGTCTTTGCTACTTTATTACTTCCTTTTATTTATTTATATTTTATTTATTTATTTATATTTTATTTATTTATTTATATTTTATTTATTTGGACAGTCAATAGTTGTTACATTAAAGCTGATGAATTTTATTTGTAAAAAATGTATTTACGCGGCCCACAGGTATATTAGTACTTTAGTGATACGGTTTCGCTATCGCATGTTCGATACTTTGTGTAGATTACCTATTATCGTAATTGGTTCAATTTCGTTGATGCCCTTGGCGAAATCGATATCTTGTTGTTATAGGTTTTGTAAATATTTTTCATTTTTTTGTTGTTATTGTTTCGTAGCTACACTCTGTATATTTTACATAGACGGACAGGCAGACGAAAACTGGGAATCTACTACTGAATAGAATCCGGGGGAAGTGGGAAATTTCCGCCGAAATGTCAAGGGGTTGCTAGTTGAGTGCCACGTAAAATGCTTTACGTCCTCATGCTTTTTACGTGACTTTCCTCCAGTATCTTCAATACCTATTTTAATATTTCAATTATATAAACATATCATTATACATTTACTAAACAATAATTATAATATTAATAATTATAACAAAAACAAAACTAATAATAAAAAAAATGTGAACAAATTTTAATACCATATTTTATGTGAATTTTATGACATTGAAGGCTAATGCTGATATTGTTTGTTACAGGTAAGTAGCTGGCGCCAGCATTCGATTCTAAGTGGACGGTATTGTTATAAAGCATGTTGCACATAGAGGCATACAACATCAACAGGGCTAACTCAAAAAAATGCTTTTTTCAGGAGTATCAAAAAACAGTTTTTTATGTGGCTATTTATATTTTTTTTAATTAGTTAAATGAATGAATGAAAATGAAAATGAATATTGTAAGAATTTAGTTTTTTACAAATTTTTAGGGCAAAAAAATTGACATTTTTTTAATTATTTTGCTGCATTTTAAAATGTCTTTGCTTTCGTAGGAGCAAAGGGGTTACTTGATCATCAAAAATGGCATACTTGTACATAGTGTTATTTAATCCAGCCTGGTGAATGTTACTCTCAACTTGTTTTAAAAGTTGGTGAATGTAGAAGGAACAAATGATGTGCAGAACATGTCATAAATATGATATTTTTGAGTTATCACTCTTTAGATCCAGATGTGAGATACTAGTATTGTAATATGATAATTAACTAAATATGACATATACCTAAGAAATTATTATTATTATTGTATATGTGCTAATTGCTCAGTTCGAAACTGGATTCTATTGTATCTACGGGTTGTTACCAAGTAGATACAATGTATGTAAATAGGTTGTGTTATTGTAATTGTGGTATGTTAGTATTTTGATCTTCATCTATTTGTAAAAATTTCCTTACTATTCTACATGTGTTTAGTATTGCTGCTCTCTGTAATGTTATGTAAATTGTATTTTTTAAATTTAATATTTTTATGCTATGATGGATGTGTTTTGGTATAACACCAGTAGTAGAGAGAACTAAAGGTACTATATATACTGCTTTTTGTTTCGAAATTCTTGTTATTTCATCTTTCAACTCTTCATATTTATTTATCTTCTCGGTAATTGTTTTTTGGAGGTTATGAGTGTTGGGTACGGCGATATCTATAAGGTAAGTAATTTTATCTGCTTTGTTTTGCAATATTAAATCTGGCCTGTTAAAATGTATAGTCCTATCAGTAAGGACAGCTCGGTCGTAAAATAATTTGTGGGTAGAGTTTTCTAATATGGTTTCTGGGGCGTACTTATAGTAAGGAGTATCAATATTCGTAATAAGTTTATATTTGTGTGCAAGTTGTTGATGTATGATGTTACAAATTTGGTTGTGTCTATGTGTGTAATCTGAATGTGTGAGATTGGAACAAGCTCCGGTTATATGTTGAATTGTCTCTGGCTGGCTGTGGCATCTACGACATTTATCATTTGTAATTTTGGTGTCTTTAATTATATACTTTCTATAGTTTTTGGTATTTATAATTTGGTCCTGAATCGCTATTATAAATCCTTCAGTTTCTGGGAATAAACTACCTACTTTAAGCCACATATTCGAACCTATTGAATCTATATGCGCTTGTTCCAAATCATGTGGATGTCTGCCATGTAACACTTTTCTTTTCCAGTTATCTATTTGTTCCTTTTGTGGATCTGTTTTGGGGCTAATTTCTGCATTAACTATTTCTTCTAAGTTTAACGGAGTGTAATTGTGATCGTTATCTTTTATTGTTTTATGTATTATGCTATTATATGATTTGTTAATGAAAAATTTCCGTAATGTATTAAGTTGATTTTGCCATAGTGTATTAATGTTTATGAGACGCCTTCCGCCACATGGTCTTTTAATGGTTAGTCTTTCTATTGCAGATTTAGGGTGAAGATAATTGTGCTTTGTTAATATAGTACGTATTAGTCTCTCTAGGTGCTCTATATCTGTTTTTGACCACTTCACTACGCCAAAGGAGTACGTTAATATTGGGATTGCATATGTATTTATTGCTTTAATGAGATGTTTTCCGGATAATTGTGTTTTACAGATAGCGTGTATTCTTTTTTTATATTCTGCTGTTAAAATCTGTTTTGTGTTTGTATGGTCTAAGCCTTTTAGCTGATTGTATCCTAAATATTTGTAAATATCTTGAGATTCAAGTGCTGTAATAATATTATTTTCATTTATTGAATAATCACCGGGTTGGATTTTCCCTTTAGTTATATGTAGAGTTTTACACTTATCTAGACCAAATTGCATTTGTATGTCGTTGCTAAACTCTGCAGTTATATCTATTAGCTTCTTCATATCTTTATTTGTTTTAGCATATAGTTTTAGGTCGTCCATATAAATAAGATGCGATATTACTGAGTTTTGTATTCGAGAATTGAAATTATATCCTACTTGGCTATTTTTTAACATACTGGATAATGGATTTAAAGCGAGACAAAACCATAAGGGACTCAGGGAATCCCCTTGATAGATTCCTTTCTTAATAAAAATTTGTCTAGTTTTTACGGAGTGATTACTATGATTAAGCTGCAAAGTGGTTTTCCATTGGGACATAATACTATTTAAGAATTCAATGACTGTTGGATTTATTTTATATATTTCTAATATTTTTACTAACCAGGAATGTGGTATACTGTCAAACGCTTTTTTATAATCTATATAAGTACAATGTAGATTTCTATTTTTTGCTGTAGCATGCTTGTGAATGGTGGAATCTATAATGAGTTGTTCCTTGCATCCCATATGGCCCCGTCTACATCCTTTTTGTTCTTCAGTTACTATATTATATTTTTCTATATGTAAGGTAATTTTAGATGTTAATACTGAAGTTAGAATTTTATAGATTGTGGATAAGCACGTTATAGGTCTATATTGTGCAGGGTCTGGAGAAAACTTGCCTTTCGGTATCATATACGTAACTCCAGTCGCCATAAAATTGGGTATATTCTGCTTTTTAAAAATGATTTCCGTTAAATTTTTCGCTATTGCTTTATGAAATATAGTTAATTTTTTGTACCAAAAGTTGTGTACTTTATCTACACCGGGTAGGGATGAGTTCGATATAACAAAACGTAACTTGTAACCGATACGATGCCGAAACCATACCATATCGATATCTGTTTCTAAAAAACCGTTATCATAGAAACTTATCAAAACTATCAGATGCGTATTAAAACTTAAAATCACACACAGCAACTATCGCAACGAAAACGTAAAAACGAAAACTTCGCATAACACGAACTAAGTAACTACCTCTCTTTCTAACTATATGTTTCTCACGAGTGTAAAAGAAATGAAGCGAATATCCGATAACTTGCATCTATAAGATATTATTACTTTACGTTACAAAAAAGAACTTCTATATAATAGGAATAAGGTTGAAATTTGGTTAAAATATTCATATTATTTTCACACTTAAGTGGATTCGACTTTTAAATTCTAAACGTTTGTTTTTAAGTGACAAATGCTTATTTGAAATTTATTTTCAAATTTTTAATATTTTAGAAATAGTTTAGTATTGTATTTAGTCCTTTGCGATACGTGCGTATACTTTTTTTTAACAACAATTTCTATATAGTTTAAAGTTAATTAGTATTAGTGTATAGCTTAAATATATTAGTGTATATAGACATAATTTTTTTCTTAAAAATGTCGCGTAAAGTCTCTCATCTCTCTGTATACTTGGTGATTTACTTTATATTCATAATACTTTTAAAAAACGCAACCAGCGTTTAATGTCAATTTGCCTTCATTTTATATCGTTAAAAATGATTTAACGTTTATAAACTGTATTATCAATATCGATATCTGAAAACCGTTTTTGATATCGTTATGAAAACCATATATCGGTTACATAACCGTTATCGAAAAAAAACGATAACGCCCATGCCTAACACCGGGTGATTTCCAATTATGGAGTTTAGTAGTAATTTTGAATATTTCGGCTTCAGTTATTTCAGTAAAATTCATTTCATCTATTGTTTTGTATTTATTTATCTCTTCTAATATCCATTCAGCATTTTCATTGTGTTTTGACTCCTGCTCCCATATGTTCGACCAATATGTTACTAACTGTGTTTCTGTAGGAATACTTTCATTATTACTATCTTGGCATATATGATCTGGTTTTAGAAGTTGTCTATAAAACGATTTTTCTCTTGTTGTAAATAGAATATTATCATCTTTACGTTTGTCTGTGTGATTTAAGAGCTAGTTTTTGTTTTAGGGTATCCAGAAATTCTTCTACTTTTTTGTTGTCGTTTTCATGTTTAGTATGTAGCGTGGTATTACGGAAAATTTTCATGACTCTTTTAACTACTTTTTCAGATCTATTATTATTAATATATTGTGTGAGACGACCAATATCTGCTCTAAGCTTTTGTATACTTTTCTCTAATCTTATTTGCCATGGCGGCTTACTTTTATATTTTTTCCTTTGTTCTGTATCTATCTTCTGTATGATTTTATAACCTAACTCTTCTCCTATCACTACGGCTGTGCAATATATTAGTGTATGTATATCTATTAGTTGAGTGTCTTCAGAATTATAATTACTTAATATTATTGAATTAAATATTTTTATTAATTCAGTAAGTTTTTGGCTATATTTTAATTTTGGTAAATTTGGACGAGTTGTTGGATCTAATCCAGAAAAAAGATTAAGTGCAGTTGTTAGCTTCTCTTTTAAATTTTGCACATATTTTTCCGTCACATCTGTAGGTAATATTAGAGTTTCTATTTCATTTTCTAATAAACAAGTTGAAGTTTCAGTTTGTGTATAAGTTTGTGTTGCTTGGGTTAAACAAGTATTTTGTGTTTGTTGGCGGACTTCGTATTGTGTAGTTGGTGTATTTGGTAATGTTAAAAGATTCTGGGTTTGATTACTATCAATATTTTCCATCTCTATCTCATCTAATTCTAGTTGACTTTTAACTTCTGTTTTTATTTGATTCAACAACTCCTGAGGCAGTAGTTTATTTCTAATGATTGTTCTCATTTGGTCAGATACTCTTTGCTGGGAAACATTGATGTAAGGAAATTTTTGACAAAATAGTTCGTGTAGGCGTTGTCTATATATTGTGAAATCTGTTTCTAACTTAGTGATTTGGTAATAGGTACGCATAATAAAAATGTTTACTTCAGAACTCCATCTCATGCGTACTCTCGGTTTCCCAGCTTTGGTGGACGCGGGCAAAAAGGCATTTGCCTCCCGCGCAACACTCAAAGTTGGTATGTGTTCAACTGTATGAGTTGAAGAAGGCGATGATGGTATGGAAGGTGTATAAGATTCACTACTTGGGCTATATGGTTCTATGGGACTATTGGTTAGGGTGGTGTGTTCGGCTGTAGTATATTTGTCGGTGGGAGCCCGCCTGTTCAACTCCAGACCGCTGACGGTTCGCATGCTGAAACACCCAGCGTCAGCTCCAGGTGTGCCCCGACGATCACCCTCGGGAAGCGGCCCTCTCAGTTTTCTTTTTAGACGTGTCTCCATATTTATGGGTTACCTTTGCCTTGTTGGCCGTGTAAGTTTCGTCAGTACACGTTACCGCCCCCCACGTTAGCAAGGTGTTCAGCTAGGACGTAAGGTAGGATTTTCGGGGGCTTATTATTATTATTATTATTTTATTACTACCATTTAACAATACAAAAACTTAAGCTGTGTCCTGCAAAACTCTTCGCAAGTTTGACTGCAGGATCTCTATACATATGATTTAAATTACATTTATATTAGATCAAAATTAAACTAAGAAGTATTTTCTGTCAACTGTTCAATTAACAGTTGACAAAAAATACTCCCTAAGTTTAATTTTAAACCTCTTTAAGTTTGGCTCGCGGCGTATGTCCTCAGGCAAACCATTAAGCACATAGGGTACACGTTTTCTTAGGGTTCTGTCACCATAATAGTTGTGTACCCTAGGAACCTCGAATTTGCCTGCGGACATAGACCGCGTGTCATACTCATTATCGACTAATTTAAGGCCCAGGTCCCGATTGCTATGGTTATTAATGGCCTAAAGATATTTATGTTTTAAAGTTAACGGGAGTATTTTACAAATTTTAAATAATTTGGAATAATTACTTTTACAATTTTGTTTTGTTTTTTTATTTACTAGAAGTTTTAAAAATCACACTGTATGCGCTCTTATGAGTGCTGGGTGATTATTAAGAAATTATCATTAAAATTAAAGTTATTATAGTGCATTGTTGTGGAATTTAAATAAATATGATGAAGGCATTTGAAGAAATTTAAGCAAAATCATATAAGAAAAAAATATACAAGAAAAATAAAATATTTTTTCTTCTGGCTAGAGAAATTGCGAATTTAGTTCAGCCTCCGAACACGCAAAGAGAGCTGACTGCTGATTAATTTAGCCATAATCTTGATCTACCTACATTTATATTGCATAATTAAAAAGTTGCGAGGTTATAAAAAAGAATTAGGTACTATTAGAATATTAAATATATATAATGGAATATAATTTCTTGATTGTCCATGTTAATAAATTTGTATATTAAAATATTTATTGAAAGGCTCGCTTACGTAAACATATTTTACTTTGTGCCTAATCGCCGTTTAATAAGTTCAGTGAAGGTCGCACCGTGTTTATAGACGTGAAGCCTATATACGCAATGTAATATTACAAAGGACGAGTTTATTGATTTATGCTGATTTTTAATAATTTTTATGAGTGTATATATTTTTTAATGAGAATCGTAGTTAAATAATAAAATAGTGCTAACGTATGCGCAGGTTCGATTACTATCCAAGGTGAAAATTTTTATTTAAAATATTTCTCTTTAATATAACAATCCCTTGCTCGGTCCACCCGCCAATCCCCTTAGCTTCGCTACCTAGAATGATGAAGAAATATTATTGATAAATATTGAAATATTGATTAAACTGACTCTATATTTTCATTTCTCATACAAACAGAATACTTAATATTTTTGTAATTTCAAAGATATAGTTTCAAAATCGTATTGACGTAGTGGGCAGACGACTACGTACAGATCAATATCAACTCGGGTACGAAGGTCCTGGGACCGCGGAAGCGTTGGCGGTCGTGCACACCCATGACCTAAAGACATGACGATGAACATGAAAGATTATCATAGAAAGTGGACTTGGTAGAACTTATGATTTTGTTGGTTATTTGTTGAAAAATAGTTGATATATATTTTTAAGTCTTATGTAGTTTATTAGGCTGCATCTAAAACTTGATAGACACGGAATGGTTCTTTCAATAAAATAAAAATGAAAGTGTAATCTATATAGGTACTATTAATAATATTAAATAAATATATTTTTAGGCTGTTATGGCACAGCGGCAAAGGTGCGTGACTGTAAAAGCCACGGTGATGGGTTCGACGCACACTCGGGAGAATGAAATATTTATTTTTTGTTTGGACAAAAGTTGAGTTTCGCTATTCAACATGCAATGTCTCATGAAAACGTCAGGAAGTCTTAAAAGGGAACAATGTCTTACCAATAGGTTCCCAAGTTCCCTCTGCTTAAACTGCTACGTACGGAATAGATAGTAAACAAAAAGAATGTGCTTAAATAAAATTTCTTTACATGCACATGTATTTTCCACAAATTAGCTGCTCTAGCTGTAATACCATATATAGGTAGAGTTATTCACAATGCCATATAGAGTAACTTGACGGTTTTCAATATACGACACCGGCATGTAAGTAATGTGCAGGTCATACGTAGAGAAATATGATGACTTGAAGGAAGTAAGTCGCACTTCCTGATCTCGTCGATGGTAATGATTGGATCGTATGGCTATTGTTGTTTTTAATTATGTTGTTATACAAAAAAAAATATTAGGTCCATCATGGTTAAATTGGTATAGGTGATGGTTGTGGGTTCGTTTCGTGATGGGGACTTTATATTTCATTTTTTTTCATAGGGGCTATAGGTGGTGAGTAACATAGGGTCCTAGCCTCATAGGTAAGACATCTCCCTTTTAAAAAATAAATTATCGTAAAGAATAATATTACAAAAATTTTACATAATTGACGGTGACGTACATACATTAATTTAATACAGTAAACAATTGTTCGTTTTTTGTTATATTTTTTTTAAATCATGAAAAAATAAACAACTAAAATTTAATTTCCCTTAAGGAGTTACCAACCTGCTCATATTTAAATGTTGTATTTATTTATGTAAAATTATTCTTTTTTAAGTTAATTTTGTTTTATACTTGAAAAAAAAAAACAATCATGTACTTTAATTGGACATAATGTTTAAACAATGCTGTCCGATCGACCTTCTCATAATTAATAATGTAATGGGTGCCTATTATTCAATTTAATATTAAGTATCTTCCTCTTTTTAATAGGAGATTACCTTAGGTGAACTAAAAAGAAGCCTTAAATAATATAACTTTCTAGAACGGTGCGACAAACGCCGCGATCTCTGTTGACCTCTTTCACCTCGTCCATTGTCATCAGCCTCTTCATAAATCATACTTGCTTTCAGGCGGTGCTCATGCTTTTTACATGAATTTCATTGAGTATTTTCGATATTGCTTCATCCACCACTCGATCTACCTGGGTGGCGTTAAATAATATAGTATATCAACATACTGCCAAGATTTAATTTTACAAATGCCATATTTAATCAGCATCTCTTATTTAAACTACGGAAAGAACCTAGTGTCAAAACACTCCATTTTTGAGACTCTTATTTGAGACTCTTAGTCTACTTCAAAATATACTGTACTGTACTACTGCACAGTATACTTCATGATATGCATATTTAAACAAGTCTGCCGTCTCAGAATTATATGATGGTTGTGGGTTTGATTCCCACTCGGGGGAATTATTATATTTTATATTCCTTTTTTCTCCATACGCAATGTCTCCAAAATTGGGTGAAAAGTGTATCGGGCTGTCTTAAAATTAGGTTCCCCCTGCATACTGTGCTATGGGGGACGCTGGTTTATATACGTATGTGACAACGATAGGTAGCAGAAAAAACCATTAAACATTCTGATCTCGAATTTTCATTTAATCAAGGTTCTTACGAAACATTAATAATTAAAACATTCCTTTTAAATATATAGTCGTATCCTCTATACGACTATATTATATATAATAGAGTCAGACAAATAAATATTTATTTTAATGTCAATAGTTAAAGTTGTTTATATATAAATGAGGAAAAACTGACGTTTTCTTACTTATTACTACATTGAAATATCCTCACGTGTGTTTACACGGTCTAGGTTAAAATAGAATATGAGCAAAAATGATTTTTAATATGTCGTTTTAATCTAGATTTACACTTCATTAATTTTCATTAAGATAATATTGGTTTTTGTACATATGTTTTTTGGATTGCAGTTTTGCTGTCGCTGTGTCTTTTTCTTATATTTAATCTTATATGTAGGTACTTTAAAAATGTAAAATTTATACTTTGTAATATAATTATATTTTTAAGATCTTTTAATTTTTTAAGCAACTTTTAAATATTTATTTTTTAACCCACTCGGTACTCGCCTCGCTTGCTATAGCGTCAAATAATTAAAATTAAGTGATCACTTCCGGTACCCTATATTATTAATATAAAAAATCGTGAGATACCTTTTTTTTTAATTTATAAAATTTTTATCGTAGAGTCCTTGGATAGTTTTCAAGAAGCGCGGGTTCTAAACCCGCTACGTTAGTTTTTTTTACATATTTTTTAAAAAAGTATCATTTTTTTTATTAATTGTGGAATAACACTTTAAAAATTGTTAAAAAATGATCCAGGTTTATATCTAGAGTGCAATTAGGCTTGAGTCGCCTTTACATCGTTGAAACCTAAATTATTTTGCATCAGCTTTCCCGCAATCTGATTTTACTATTATTGAATTTGTTAATGCCAGCCAAGTTTCACGGAACACCGTTGTGAAAGTAGGTAGGTACCAAGTTAAATGTCGACGTAGGTGGGTAGGTACTAGGAGTTGAAACGATGCAATGTTAGCAAATAGATTTATAATATGTAGCTTTGCTTACAGAATTTACGACTTTTTTTATTACTTTCACGTTTCACGCTTCTTCACTTCAAGGGCGCATGTGTGCGAATGTAAATTTGACAGGTTGTGGGTTTGATTTCCATTGAAGGAAGTGAAATTTTCAGTATTTTTATTTTTTGCTCACGCAATGCTTCACGCATTCGGCGGAAAGCGGGTAACGGAAGTGTCTGAATGAGAATGGAGTGTCTTTACATTAGGTTCCCAGGTTCCTAACTAAAAAAAAACTTTATACTTATATATTATACTTATACCTTAATGTTTTTGTTCGTGTAGATATTTAAACGCTCAAGTGATCTAATGTTATTTCAATTTTCAACATTGCTCTTACTTATTTTTAAATTTCATTCGCCGCCGCTCCGTTGCGGGTCATCGATAAAGCGTGACACCGAATAATGGTGTAACGGTTAATTTTATATAGATAGAATTTTTTAATTATATATAGGTACTAACATTTTGAAGATTTTTAATGTATTGTAAGTCGTATTTTATCTATAGTGTTTTAGCGGCAGTGATTAGCTAGAGCGAATTTCGGGGTTTCAATTCCCAATTTGATCATTTCTATATTTGTTTTTATATAGAAAAGTAAAATGACGCAGTGGCACGAGCGTGTGACTGTAAATGCGACAGTTGTGGATTCGATTCCCACTCGAGGAAATTAATTATTGTTTATTATATTTTCATTTCTTCGCTCTGGTAACAAGGCAAAGCGCGGCGTTGAGTTCTGCAACTCAACGAAAAGTGGAAAACGGAGTGTTTTAACACTAGGTTCCCTCTGCCTCTGCCCTGCTGTGTGCGAAATACTAAAAGCTAGTAAATTTGGATGGAAAACTACTCTACAGTTTGTTTAGTCATGTACAATGTAGCAATATATATTACCTGTGAAATAATGATGTGGTATTATTTCCATAAGTTATAGAAAATTGATGTTAATTACCTAATTGAGCGATTATTTTGTATGGAAAATACAAATCTTGTTTCGAGCTAGAACACAATCCTTGTGAGACTGTTTTTCATAATTGATATATTTCTATTTTTTTTCCTGTTTAGCTTCACGCTTTATCCCTAGAGGGATAGCCAGAGAGGGTACGGTTTTTCCGTTCATCATACGCCTCGTATTATTTATTTAGGATAGTATAGTATACGTACATACTAAAATTCGGTAATGTTTAAGTAGAGCAACGAAGCTCTATTATATTAATAGAGCCATAACCCTCAATATTTAATCGATGAATATTCAACAGTTCGAGATGACTTTTAAATACAATTAAGTCCCTTGATAACAAGTAATTTTTTTTCTCTTTTTTCTCGTTCTTAAATTTTTTCCTTTGTATTAATTTGCAAAATATCAACTTTTTAATTTATTTTTGAGACATTATTTTTTGTTAATAATATGTTAGTTAGTATAAATCCCGTTTGATAGTTCCCGGATTCCGAAGGTAGTTTGTATTTATTTTAGGTATATTAAAAAATATAGCAATTTAAGAATGATAAAATGAACTTCACGTTGTATCCCTCACACAGTAACCTTACTGGCAGCACAGCACACGCAGCAGGAACTTAGTGTTAAGACATTCCGTTCGTCACTTTCCGCCGAATTTTCAGAATGATAATTAATTATTTCAAAAACTCAAAGCAATTATTGAAATATTTTAAAAACACGGCTTTTCGCAAAGTTGTAGTTAGTTTTATATTTTTTTAAATGATGGCAATAACCTTAGCGTGCACACCGAGCGCCGTGGAGAATTTACGCAGTAATGTTAATTAAAAGTAAATTGTGCCCCCAAACCCTTTCTTATAGCGGGGCAGTAATTAATTTACTACCTTATTTGAATATAATACTTGATATTGAAATAACTGAATTAATTAAAAATATATAAATTTTAAAAACAGTCATTTTCTTTGCAAAGCAACAAAGAATGATGAAACATCGTAGGTATTTTGATTATAATTTTAAATTAAGTAGTTCAACAACACGTTTGCTCTTGTTCATAATGTACATTATGTGCTCTTTTCACCTTATTGTTATATTATTATTTTTTAAATATTTTATTCGAATAATGAATTACTCAGTGATTTTTTTACTTTAAAATCATTTTTGTTGTATTTATTACTCATACCTTTTTATATTTGTTTTTTTTAAGTTTCACGCTGTGTTTCGCATATAGCAGTGTAGGTAGAGGTTTCTTGGGAACCTATTGTTAAGACACTTCCGTTTCCCACTTTTTGCCAAACCCTGGAGTTATTGCCTGTTGAGTGGCGCAATTCAACAGCGCGCTTTGCTTCGCTACCAGAGCGAGGAAATGATAATTAAATATTTTACTTCCTCTAGTGGAAATCGTACCCACAACCCGTCGCACGCTTGCCTTGCCCTTGTCTCTACACCACGACTGGCTTTAATTTCATTTGTTTTTCCAAACCTTTTAAATAATAGTTTATTCAAACAGTCATCTACATCTATCTACTGCCTGTTAAATTTTCGACAATAATACAAAATGCCACTGTAATAACGGTATTATCGATAAAAAGTTAGCAACGAAATAGAGCTATTACAATTCGATAAGTTTTTTAGTCCGTAAACTTTTTCTTTATTTTCTTTCTTCCTGGTTTATTTATAACAAAATATCTGTTAAATATAACTTCTACTGCAAATTCGACTGATATATTTAAAGGCAAGAATTAAAATATAGATTTACTGTTTATTTCTCAACGATTCCACTATTAATTATTACGGAAAATGTAATAAATATAGCTATTTTATAAATATAGATAAATCTAATTATTTGTACAGCACAATGGCCGGGGGGTCGTTGACAGTTCAGTGTTGAGACTCCAATGATCTTGCTACCTAGTTTCTTGGCAATAATTTTTAGAACCTTGAACTGTCGGCACGATGAATCACGTCATTCGTATCTCTCAATATTGATTACTTCTCGTTCGATATGATTACGTCAAATACAAGTAGGTAATTAAAGAACGGGTATGGTTAATTGGTTGATATTACTTACTTGTATTTTAAGTATTGTTTTTTTTTATGGTCACTGATGACGTAGATCGTAGATGATGAGGAAACCTGAGAAACTAGTTTTAGGGTGTTGCGTTCATATCAAGACTAAGGTTGGGATTTGTGGAATTAGGTTTAATTGGGTAGGTTTTTATAATTACTTAACTACAGTTTCACGCTCTAACCCGCATTTAGTAGAGTAGACGGAGGGAAACTAGTGCTTAGACATTTAAGTGACGGGACTCAACAGTCCGCTTTGTCTTTTTACCAGTGAGTTGGAACGAAATAAAACCTACAGTTTACAGACGGATAGACGGACAGCGTAACGATAGCCTAACAATATGAATATTTCTAATAATGCTACAAATAAATGTGCTTATTAATATTATTTTAATTACATTAAAATGAACAAACGATTGTTTTAAAATTAAAAATAAAAGTTAACATCAATTAATATATTTTTAAATAGTTTTCGAAACTGTTTACCTTTCAGTCCTCGTACTTCCTCTTTATATTAATGACGATAAGGCTCTTGCCTAAACGCTTCCTCGGATGCTATACTTCCTTCCGTGTTCCATCCTATAGGAGGTCGGCACGTGGTCTGAAATTCATATTGTTCGTCGTGTCCTTGCTGACGATGTCTCAATGTCTGTTTTTATGTACTTATATGAATAATGGGGAAATGGATTGAACGAGATTTTTTAAGAGTTTTGTTAAGACATTTTTGGATTCGAATCTGATTCAGCTGGATAGTTATGTAGAAAGTATAGTTCTTGTGCTACTGTGTTTGGTGTTATAATATGGTGGTGGTAGTGGCGCTGGTAACCATAAGGTGGCCGGAACGGTTTCGTGTAGTCGATTGTCTGTTATCAGACATTGATCTTTTTTCTAATATGGAAAAGAAAAGTCAATATAATTGAAAAAAAATGTCCCATCGTTTGTAAAATAGTGAGGAAGAACCAAAAATGGAATAAATATCGTACCTTTAATAGACTTAATTGTTAAGTAAAGTTAATGATTTATTATAAACACCTTATATGTATCGATGATTCAGTGTAAAGTATTTCCTGCTCGACCACTATTTATCTTCGATTCGAAAAATCGATTGACTTTATCATTTATATGATAAGTATTCAATTATATCGATGTTTAAAGAATATTTAGCTAGAGACTGTCAAAATCGTCGAGTTAAAAATTATTAATTCTTTAAGTAGTACATTTTTAAGCTTCACTCTGTATCCTGAACATAGCAGGGTAGGCAGAGGAAAAGTGAGGACCTAGTGTTGAGACACTTCGTCCCTATTAATACACTTCCGTTCCCCATTTTACACCGAATTTTAGAGGCGGTGCGTGTTGAATAGTGAAACTCAATGCTGGGCTTTGCCTCGCTACCAGAAAAGTTACGACGGTGTTGGGTTACGACACCCATCACATAATATCTTTAAATGAATAGAATATAGAAAACAATCTCTCCGCGCCATAAAATTTTAAAGATTCTTAAAAAATTAAACAAAGAAAATTCGTTCGACGTGTCACTCATTAGTTCCTATACCCATCAGTGGGTCCTTTACTCCCCTAAACGTGATGATAATCAGTACTGTCCTCGCAACAGCCATATGATGTAAGACAAACAACCTATTGCAGTATAAACCTGTTGCGCATATATAAATTGTAATGCATTTTAATATGTAATACTATATGAAGAAATTATTTCTGCAGCCAGTCTATCCACGATCGTCGTATAGCCTGATGATAGCAAGATGGAGCGATTTGCATGAAAAAATTTATTGTCTTTAGAAGCTGTCGAGTGTCGTGGTGTATTGGGGCAGCATCTGATTGTATGCGCGTCGGTTGTGGATTCGATTCCCATTCAGGGAAGTGAATTATTTTTATTACTTGGGAAACGGAGAATTCGTTGTGTGAACATTACATTTTGCCTTTTCTGCTACATGTGGTAATGTAAAGCTAAAAAATAATATAGTTTTAATATAATTACCAATTATTACTGATCATATATTAGAGGCAAGTCGTGGCGCTGGGACACAAGCGTGCTGTTGTCAACGAGACAGATTATAGGTTCGAGTAAAAAGGTAAAGCGCGGCGTTGAGTTTCGCTACTCAGCGGGCAATGCCCCCAAAATATGCCGGAAACTGGGGAACGGAAACATCATAATAGGAACGGAGTGTCTTTACATTAGGTTCCCAAGTACCCTTTGCCTACCCTGCTACGTGAAATTAAAAAAAAATGTATTTATAATGAGAAAAATATCATAAAATCATAATACTAAACTTAAACGTTCTAAAGAAACTAGGTAAAGAGATCCTCAACAGCTTTTTAGTACGTGACCACTTTTTAGCCGACGTCATTATATTTAATACGCCAAGTTACGTCTACTATTACATAATATAATTGTATAATTTAATTTTAAATACCATCTATTTATATTGTATAAAATCCTATATCTTATAAAACAAAGTCGCTTTTTGTGTCTGTCTGAACTTTCTAACTCTTCTTCTTCTAAACCACCCAACGGATTTTGTTGCAGTTTTTACCATTAGGTCGAATATTTCTCAGGGAAGGTTTATATATAGTTTATTATTTGTACATTCTTATGTAAATTAACATAAATACGATAAATGTGTATAAAGTCCTACCCGTTGAGACACTTTCGCGCATGCGCTGCTTTAATGGTAAGTACTACATGAAAATAATGTACTGGAGTATTGTTCCTCTTAATAAGATCTACAAAAAAGTCAGCGACGGCATATTCATATCTTTTAAGAATAACGTGTAGTGATCATATTTCTGTCTAAAAATTGTAATTTCAATATATTTTTTATTGTGAGGGATATTTTTCCATAATGGTATTAATCCTTATCCTTTAAATTACTTTATTAAATTTCTACGTTAAACGAAGATAAAAGTTTCTTATTAAACAATTGCGAAATTGCGAATAGTTTTAGAGAAAAACGCATTTAATTGTTGACACATCACGCCGTTCACACATCAGCCGTATCGAGTCAAGTTTTACTTATCCCTTACTCTCAGCATGTAAATAAGTATATTAGTTACGTTGGCCATTTAATGTAGATCAAAACTGTCTTTTACTGTTTTTCATTTTAAAAATTACTTTAGAAGTTGTTACAATATCAAAAAATCCTTGCTGCGAAACGCGCCCCGCGACGTTTTGCTTATACAAGCGCGTCATGAGCAGTCATCGGTGGTTCAGTGGTAGAATGCTCGCTTGCCACGCGGGCGGCCCGGGTTCGATTCCCGGCCAATGCATTCTATTTAATTTTCCTCACAGGCAGCCACGTAGTGCTTACTTTTCATCGGGGACAGAATACCCTCTTCAGCATTAACCACAAGCTCGAAAAAAAAACCCGCCCGCTATAGAGGCATAGCAACGAAGATTTAGATGCGTTTGCACGTATTGGATAATTGGAGTTGAATGTATTATTTCAGCGCGATATATTTGGTTTCATATTTTTTGTAGTAGTTATTAGTAGGTAGGCTTTTGTTTATAATTTCTTCCGTTTAAAAATAGTCATTTAACTATCTAAAAATAGTCATTTAAATATATTTTAATAAGTACTTGAAAAGAGTAGTAGCACAGATTTAAAATTACGGTACCTACTAAAAGCCTCCTTGCCGAGTAAAACAATTGGAAAATCCTTATTGAAACTACGAAAATGCGGGTTGCATTAGAGTTTAATTAATTTTCACATTATCTTAAGTGCTTTGCAAACATACATTATATGAATAATCCAGTAGTAAAAGCGGGCGAAGCCGCAAGGGGGTCGCTAGTTGTTGTATAAAACCTGTTTAGTAAATCAATTCGCTCTTCAGAGCGGTGTGTAGTCAAAACATGTGGTTAAGTATGTTTTAACATTGATCTTTATTCTCGAAGTAAATCCGGTTAAAGTTAACTATTTTTTTTTTGTTTTGTTTTTGAATGCTTTATATTGACTTGTTATCACAAGATGCGCTCTTTCTCGAATCTAAATAAATTAATAAAATATGATATGATATGGTGGTTTGTTTTCTATATATTCAAGAAAATCAATTGAGATACTAAAGTATTTTACCACTGAAATATTCTAGTACGGTTTTGTAATATCGAAATATTGCACATTTCCGGTTTATTTCAATATTCTAATATTAGCGAGCTGTCTAACTAGACCAGACTAGAGTAACACTAAAGGAACTCATTACCATTCGTAATGTAGGTGCTTTTATACGAGTAAAAATGCATAAGACAGCCCAATGGGAGGGTCCGTGCTAACCCCAAGTCTGGTAGAT
Source organism: Heliconius numata (assembly GCA_016802625.1). Classification (NCBI taxonomy): domain Eukaryota; kingdom Metazoa; phylum Arthropoda; class Insecta; order Lepidoptera; family Nymphalidae; genus Heliconius; species Heliconius numata. The sequence goes on along the minus strand of JAEBDU010013373.1, from coordinate 300,043 downwards.
ACCCCAGAATTTTTACTGTGAAGAAGTTCACGCACAACTGTATTAGTTAAATTTTTTGCCATCTTATAATTTAACCATATAAATCACTGGAAAATATCTCTAGATACTTCCACTGCCCTCTCTAACATAAAATTTTGAAACACTAATTTTTTTTTTTTTTATTATTATTCATACTTAAAACGGCAATATATCATTCACAGCAACACTTCTAGAACATTTGCCAAACATAAGAATCAAAGTGAGTTGGTATGTTTGGTTTAGTTTCAACTCGAGTATAATTTGGCAAGCGGAATGTTTACGTAAACATCGTTTCAGTTTCTATTGATAGAGATACATAGATGACATGCATACGCATAGGTCATCATTTATACGAGATTTGTTTTTAGAAAAATGCTAATGAAGTGAGTATAGTTTTTGTACAGTTGTTTAATAAATTTCATCGTTTAAGTGTGTCGGTGAAGAAAAAGTGGCTGAAGAAATAGTTTATTTAATAGTTTATTTAATAATTTGACCTACCAATATGATATTTTGATTATTTCATATGAAAACCAACATACGAATCTAGAAAGGTTTGGCGGAGAGAAGTGGTGAGTAGTGTCTTAGCCAAGACTTCTACTGCATAGTACATATTATATAAATACGGGAGGATATATGACATTTTTCCGTTCAGGGGGGCCGAGCGAGGCTTTGAATTCCGCCACCTAACTCGCACTGGGCACTTTCATCCCCATATTTTATTACTCAAATGGTAAACGCAATATAATACTTTTTTCTTAATACTTATTACTTTATAGATCCAATTAGGAGTAATCAAACCCGTTACCACAATATGATGTGCGTGCGTGGCTGATTGAACGAATATAATCGATTCCTTCGCTTCATTAAGTGTAACGTAAGTTGCGAATAAATGCATGCATGTCACAGCATTCGTCAAATTCACGTGTACGTTTTACTTTAAAAGATATTGTTTTCTTTTTGTTTGGTGTTGTAGAGATATTTTCCCGTTTCTTTTTTTAAAGTTTAGTGGTGGTAAAATTTCTGGGTTGGACAGCAGACTTCTGGAGTTCTGGAGTGGGCACGGATAACCAACTTGTCTTCCCTATTCCTACGTCTACGCTCTAGTATATACTACTTATATACCTCTACGTAGTTAAATGTTTTTATTCTCAGCATTATGTAAGAGTAAAAAGAATTAAATGTGAATATTAAAAATGTTCTTAATTTAAATTATAAGACATTTCAAAATAAAAAGATAATAAAATTTAACATTAAACATAAAGATAAACGCTACTATCATCAAACGACTAAAGTGTCATTGTTTCGTACACTGCACGTGACAAAATACACGTGATTTGTGTATTTAGTGCCCCTGACAGTGGACGAGCGTTTAGTTGATTGTTATCTATTTTTGAAATAGATATGTTGAGAATATTATTATAATATAGGTATTCTAGACCAGTCCAAATAGAGGGCAATTGTGGCCAGGGCACACGCGGCAGGTTGTGGATTCGATTCTCACTCGAGGAAATGTAATATTTATTATTATATCTATTGTAAGACAACTGTCAGTGTGAGGGTATTTTACAGAAAATAAAATAATAATACCCACATAATTATTTATAAAAGAGGAAGGGAACGGCTATAAAAAGTGACGTTTTTGAAGGATTGAGTCAGTACGTCGTTATTCTGCCTGTCGTAAGGTGTCAAATTGTGACAGTGTTCAAGTATTTAAAATGAGTGTCATTGTTGGAACTATGCGTTTTAAAACGTGTATAAGTGTAAAGTGTTATATAGAAACAGTGTTAGAAGTGTGTATATGTAAAAGAGGAACAGTAAATTATGGTTATTAAGTATTTTCTTATACTTACCACCTGACATTTTTACAAATGTCAGAAGTGGGATCCAACACCTAAAGATAACTGGTGTTGTTACTACGCCCAAAGCAGACCAACCGGCGCACGACGACCAACACGGTACGTCTGCGACGGTGATCGTAGACAGAATAGACGCGGAGATAATAAGCGGAAGCGATCACAGCAACCGGAATAACCAAAGTTGTAGTCAAAATCATAGTTATGGTCGCCATCCAACTAGGAGAAGGTACAGTCGAAATCGCAGAAGACGTGAACGTGAGGAACAGGGACGTCTCAGCAGGCGTGCTTGTAGTAGTGTTCAACAAAGCAACAGCGACCATGTTTATAAGCCGAAGCGTGAACAGTATGTTTGCCGCCGAAGACAATGAAAATCGTCTTCCTTGAAGTAAGCATCGTTATGAAGGTACGAGCATTTTATTAATAGTAACAGTAATATTAATCATCAAGTAGAAGTGCAGAAGCTGCACAATATGGTAACAAAATTTTAATAGGATATTAAGATTCAAAGTCAAAGTAGTCGCTATAATTAAAGTCTCCTTTAGAACAAATCTAAAAGTGTTCTAAATGTCATCTTTTAGTTTACTTGGTTAAAGTCTGTAGAAAAGTGAATCGCGTAAATGAAGTGAAAATGTAATCGAAAAAAAAAAGTAATACAATTAACAGTGACGTGGTCTCAGTAAACGGCATTGTTTTAAATTCTTTCATTAAACAAGGAAGAACTTTAAGTGAAATAATAGGTCAGTAGTATATTAAGTGAAATAAGGATGAAACGGAGCCTTCGATAGGTTTTGATAACTCGACAGTTACACCCTTAGATAGTTATGATATTTAAATTATTATTGATAGCATTTTGGCAATAACGGAAGTGCTTAGTGTCTAATGAATATTTACTTAGGTTATGCTGTTACGGAACAAACATTTATAATGTTTAAGACTTACGATACTTTTAAAATAATAGCTAAATAAAATTATAATACACGCAGTATTATCATTTAGTAGAATTGAACAAAAAAGTCTTATAAAGTCAAAGCATCAAACAACGGTTTATCAATGGTTAGTGTATAGCAATGGTAGATGTAATAAACTTATAGACGTGTAAAGAATATTTTGTTTTATAAGAATTAAATGAATTTAACGATAAAAATGGTAAACTTATTCTAAAATAACTTGTTGAAGACAAAAAGAAATAAGCTTTCAAAATATAGTTAAAAGATAGATATAATGTGTTTCAAAAATTATAAAAGTAATAATAGTAATTTAAATAAGCAGACCAAAACTTAAAGTAACTAAGAAATAGAAAAGGAAAAAAGATAATAAGCGTTAATATAGATGTTTTATTAAAGGAATACATATTGAAATTGTTTTGCTTGTAATTCAAGAGAATTAGGCGGTGATCTAGCAAATTAAATTAATTGATATTAGTGCGGTAGTTTCTGCGTTACAGTGCTTTAGATTTTATTCACTGGTCTAAAGGTTAAAATGGTGACATATTGTATTCATTGCGGGCAACTTTTGAAAAACGTGATGTTAATTAAAAAACTCGAGGGAGTTTCTCGCTGGTAGCGCCAGATTCCATAATGTAATTGGCACATTGAATAGTATGGCTAGTAAAATGAGCCACGCAGATGTTTTAAGTCTTAATCCAGTTTTAAATGATGAACAGAACACTGATGTAGTCATATATGTTTCAAGTAAATTCAACAAAGTGCAAAAAATACGTACGGTTATGTTTATATTGTGTTTATCACAAAACTGATGCAAAACCTAAAAGATTAGTAATAAAAATAGTTAATTGTTGTGAATCATTGATATATTTTCCTAAACTATGAAATAATACAACCAGTTAGAGTAACAGATGCTAATTATGTAATTACAATATAAAATGTTATATTTTATATTCACTACTTCAGTTAGACTGACCAGATAGTTGACTTATAAGACAGACATTTAAAAACACGAATTACGTGTTAAGTCTATTGCTACCGTTATCTCTACTCCACGATCTAATGAGCAGGTGGAGAGGATAATCGTATGTCCCAGTAGTGGTTTGAATATAAGAATAGTAAGGCGAGCAGCGTCATGTTCTGTTGGACTTTCATGGCTAAACAAATTGTTTATTTGTATATTTTCGAGCTTATTATCAAATGAGCTACTTTTATATTTTAAATTTGTACAATGTAGAAAGTAAATATATTTGTCACAGTATTATTTACTGAGTATTATGTCAGAATGTCATTAATTATTAGTTATAATTGAATTGAGTATAACAGACTGGTTAGAGGTTTTAGAATAAAAGTTATACAATAGGAAATAGAATACAGTGTTGCTGGTGCTAGTTACAAGTGCTTTTTATATAGTAAATGAATCTACTTAATTTAAAGTGTCATTACTATTATAATAACAAACCCTTTTGATGTATAAAAAAGATAATAAATAGAAATATTCTATTTAGTATTGCTAGTGCTGTTTAATACGTACTTTAATTCAATCGTGCAGACTATAATTGTGTTGTTAAATAATATTCATAATAAAGGAATCGGTTGAACGCCGACTGAGGTTTAAAAAATGAGTAGCAACTTTGAGAGTCTTATATTAAAGTCATTAAGCGTAGATGTAAAGAATAAAAGAGAGAAACAATTCGTAATAAAATTATAAATGAAGTATTTTAAAAAAAAAGGGGTCAAATATATAATAGCATAAAAGAACCGCCGTGTAAGTACCAAAATGAATTTGTCGTTAGAGTTTTTCGTAATAAAAAGGTTACAAGTTTGTAACAAAAAACAAATGACATTTAAGATCTTCTTCCAATTACAAAAAGTGTACTGGTGTTTATAAAGCAATAATGACCATAGATAAAGTTAGAGCGTGGGTAGTGTTGACCATCTTTCAGACGATAGTGATTCTCAAGCCAAATCGAGTAGTCATGATGATAACGAATGTCAGTCTCGAATTATTTAATTTAATGAAGTCTTGTATAAGTTGATAAATAGTCTAGATAATATTTTAGTACTATTATGGATAGATAGATAGATAGATATATGCTAGGGAGGTATGTAGGGGCCCGTGGCGTTTGGCGCTCCTTTCTCTCTTGACTGCCCCGCTAGGAATAAAGCGTGGCGTTAAGTGAAGTTAAAAGTATAGTATACAGTGTATACTTATGTCACGTAGATAAAGTATACATGTATATGGATTTATTTACTTCTAAGTGAATTATTATGTTTAATGTATAGTTTTAGATTTAGCTTTAGAGCAATTGCCCCAGTTCAAGATGGGCAGATTGCCCCAGTAAAAGATGGGCAGATTGCCCCAGTA
>JAEBDU010013373.1:267473-294185 GCA_016802625.1 Heliconius numata | reverse complement strand
TGGGCGGATTGCCATCAGTTTCAGTTGGGCGGATTGCCATCAGTTTCTGTTGGGCGGATTGCCTTCAATTTCAGTTGGGCGGATTGCCTTCAGTTTCAGTTGAGGCAGATTGCCTCCAGTTTCAGTTGAGTAGATTGCCTCCAGTTTCAGTTGGGTAGATTGCCTCCAGTTTCAGTTGGGTAGATTGCCTCCAGTTTTAGTTGGGTAGATTGCCCTAGTTTCAATTGGGCAGGATGCTGTTGGGCAGGTTGTTGGGCAGGTTAGGTTGATTGCCCCCAGTTTCGGTTGGGTAGATTGTGCCTAGTTTCGGTTAGGTAAATTGTACCAGTTTCATGTAGACAGATTGTCCCAGTTTCATGTGGACAGGTTGTCCCTAGTTTCGGTTAGGTAGATTGTACCAGGTTCATGTGGACAGATTGTCCCAGTTTCATGTGGACAGGTTATCCCAGTTTCATGTGGACAGGTTGTCCCAGTTTCATGTGGGCAGATTGCCCCAGCTTTATGTGGGCAGATTGCCCCAGCTTTATGTGGGCAGATTGCTCCAGTTCATGTGGGCAGATTGCCTCAGTTCCAGGTTAACAAATTGCCGCAAAGCTGATCATCTACCAACTTGGGCCAAGTAGAGGCGCAGGTAGCTGCCCCGTGCTACCTTAAGCAGACCATCAATGATGACAGCATCACCTTTGATCCCGTGAGGTGCCTAGCAGGCTTCTGCCGCCACGTTTCACGGAGGATTCTAATCTTCCCTGGCTCGCAGCCAGTGGGAGTCGAGGAGGAGCACTGTTAGGAGGGACAGATTGCCGCAAAGCTGATCACCTACCAACATGGGCCAAGTAGACGCGCAGGTAGCTGCTGCGAGCTACCTCAAGCAGACCATCAACGGTGACAACATCATCATTGACTCCGTAAGGTGCCTAGCAGGCTTCTGCCGCCACGTTTCACGGAGGATTCTAATCTTCGCTGGCTCGCAGCCAGTGGGAGTCGAGGAGGAGCACTGTGAGGAGGGACATATTGCCGCAGGTTCAGGTGGGCAGATTGCCGCAGGTTAAGGTGAACAGATTTCCGCAGGTTAAGGTTAGTAGATTTTTGCAGGTTTAGGTGAGCAGATTGCCACAGATTAAAACGGGCAGATTGCTGCAGCTTAAAATGGGCTGATTGCCGCAGTTTAAAATGGGCTGATTGCCGCAGTTTAAAATGGGCTGATGGCCGCAAGTAAAGGTGGACAGTTTTCCGCAGGTTAAGGTGAGTAGATTTTGCAGGTTTAGTTGGGCAGATTGCCACTGATTAAAATGGGCAGATTGCCGCAGCTTAAAATGGGCAGATTGCCGCAACTTAAAATGGTCAGATTTCCGCAGTTTAAAATGGGCAGATTGCCGCAGCTTAAAACGGGCAGATTGTCGCAGTTTAATATGGGCATATTGCCGCAGGTTAAGGTTAGCAGATGGCTCTAGATTCAGGTGGGCAGATTGACCCAGGTTACATAGGTAAAAATTGGCCCTAGTTTAACATGGCAGATTGCCTTTAAATATTGTTTGTGAAAGCTGTAAATCATTTTTGTAAGAGACATTGTTACAGTCAATTATGTAAGAGTTATGAACCATAGTTATTCTCTTTTTGTTTTGTTTTTTTGGAAACACGAGGTCGTGTTTCGGTGCAGGACGGCCGAACTGTAAGACAATTGTCAGTGTGAGGGTATTTTACAGAAAATAAAATAATAATACCCACATAATTATTTATAAAAGAGGAAGGGAACGGCTATAAAAAGTGACGTTTTTGAAGGATTGAGTCAGTACGTCGTTATTCTGCCTGTCGTAAGGTGTCAAATTGTGACAGTGTTCAAGTATTTAAAATGAGTGTCATTGTTGGAACTATGCGTTTTAAAACGTGTATAAGTGTAAAGTGTTATATAGAAACAGTGTTAGAAGTGTGTATATGTAAAAGAGGAACAGTAAATTATGGTTATTAAGTATTTTCTTATACTTACCACCTGACATTTTTACACTATCTTAGTTTAGAACGTATTATTTAAGTCGTCTCCCTCATATTGCTATAAAGGAGACAATCTTTTGAACGCATTCTTAGTCTACTTTCTTATTCGGGTTCCTTACCTCAAAGGAAAAAATGGAATCTTTATAAGATTACTTTTATCCGTCAGCCTGTTCATGTCCAGGCACGTTCCCGTGCATCATATTTTATTTTAAGACATTAAAGGACCTGGTATGAAAAAATTAAATTACATACTAAAAAAATATATAAACTAAGTGTTATCTCGACACGGAAGCTATTCCGAATATTGAATTAATTACAATCGACGGATGAATATTAATGAATCGATATTTAAATAAAAACAAAAGCGTGACGAATCGATTCAGATCAACCTTATATATTCTATAGTCTCATACTCGTATATTATACGTACGCACTTGAAAGTAATTGAATAAATTATTCTAATTGTAATTTATTATTCATGATTGATGGTAGCTAATTTACATACAAGTGGATTTATGTTAAATAAATACATAGCAATAAAACGGAGAAAATTGTGTCAGGTTAATAGGCTATATTTATTATTGGTTCCATATTTAGTTGTACGATGAGATATTTTGAATCTTTTTTGCGAAAATTATGGGGACTGAGAAATATGAATTAATATGATAAGGGAGAGACAGCCATTTTATTTCTATTGTTAGATAACAAGTAGAGGGAAAAGTAAAGAACAAAGTGTCGTAACTTCGGCTAATTTTTAAAAAAAATTAATAAAAAAACGGGCTAGTCTATCTTGGCACATCAGCACAGCATTTGATTATAATCGCGATAGTTGTAAGTTTGATTTCCAATCGGAGACGAGAATCACTTTCACCCCCACTTTGGTAAGACAAAGCGCTAAATTTATGCATCTCAACACGCAATTCTCTTTGCTAATAATAATGCGGGATAAAGCGTGAAACTTTAATAACATTGTTGATATTATTTCTGATAGATATCTCATTAAATCCCATTCTATTTGTAATATTAGTTACAACAGTGCTATTAATTAAACAATTGACATAAGTTTATTTATGCAACAACCTAGACCTACAACCTAGAAGGTTTAGAGTGACACGCCCTTTCTGCTGATTTAATCAATTTGTCTTTAAATATATTGAAATTTACTAGGCGCAGAAGTAGCAGGGTGTGATTGTAACGTGACGGTTGTGGGTTCGATCCCCATTCAAGAGAATTAATTATTATTTATTTATATTTTTTTATTTCTTCGCTCTGGCACCAACGCAAATACCCGGCGTTGAATTTTGCTCCTAAAATTTAGTGAAAAGTGGGGAACGCAGTGTTTTAACATTAGGTTCCCTCAGCTCACCGTGCTGTGTGCGCCATACAGCGTGGAGTTATATATTTTTTTTATATTGAGATTAATGACCTAAGGATATTTTTTAATGTAAGTAATTGTATTTAGTTCTGTAACATTTCATTTTTTCATAGTTATATTTCGAGAAATTTAGCACCTTAGAAGTCATTTAGCAAATATGCTTAACGCTATATGAAATTAATATGATATATTCGTCTTTACCTATAGGTAAGAACTTTAAACATGCCCTATAAAATTTGAACCCATTCATCGAGTTCTTGTATCAGCGATAGACATAACAATTGCGCATTAATAGCGTTATGTCATAATCACTTTATTGTTTAAATAAACAGTATAAGTTGTTAGTTCTTACATTGCGTTATAATCAATCTGTCATTCTTAGTGTAATATGTATAAGGAAGTTTTGCAAATTTAAAAAAAAAGAAACTTTTGATTTATATTTGCAATTTTTATCTATATCACGATCTAATTTTTTTTTTCAAGTCACGCTTTGCTTGTTATTCAAAAAGTTTTTGTTTAATATATAAAAAAATGTATAGTTTTTTAAATTTTATTTCCGTATTAGTTGACCATTAAAAACTTATATGTTGTAAATTATACTTATATATAACACATATTTAATGATCTGTGATAACTGGAATAATACGGAAATCTAATAAAAATATTATAAGTAATATAAAAATCGTAAATAATATAACGTAGGTGTATTAAATAATCTCTATGTGTATTAAATATAAGGTGGCCTAGCATCAGCAGTGAGTATCTCTAAATTGGAGGATTTCGGACTTCATCAAAGATTATTAGTTAGTTTAATAAATACTTTTAATTTGTCTAATTACTCAGCTGTTAACTAGACTGTCATTAAAATATAACTTACCTATATGTGTGTGTATTTTCTTTGTCTATTGTATCCATATTTTTTTAAAATATTTCCACTAATTTAGTTCAAGATTTTAGTATTAATTAGGAACAGAGTGTCGTTCCCATTAGGACATATCCGTTCCACGCCGAATTCTGGAGGTCGAACGCTTGTGTCCGTCCGTGCCTGGCCTCATATTTTAATCATAAAATAAACAAAGCAAAAATCAATGACAAGTTTTTTTTTTCTTCTATTAAATAAACGAACTGTCTATAATAGAATAAATAACGAGCAACGCACGGCGACACGCCTTATATAACGTGCTCGTACATACATACATACGTACCTACGTACGTACACGCATGTGCGCAACAAAGCCGGCAAACCGCAAAGGTTTCCGCGTTACATGCTCCGTTAGATAACGTATTTACTTGTAATAACTTATAATTATACTATTACTATTGTTTTTTAAAAGATAGAAAAATGATTAGCAGAATCAAATAAGCATGTGATTGTGGATTCGATTGCCGCTTGATTAAATGAAATATATTTTCATTTTCATTTCCTCTCTCTAGTAAATGGGTAAGCGCGGCGTTGAGTTCCACAAACACTCAACACCTCCAGAATTCGACTAAAAGTTGGAATCGGAAATGTCTTAATGGAAACGGAGCTTATTAATGGTTCCCTCTGCCTACCCTGGTATGTGCGGGATTCAGCGTGGAGTTTAAAAAAAAAACTATTAAAAGTAAGCTGTGGCTCTATTGTCTACGTAATATCTCACAGTTAGGTATGCTTACGGTGATTAGAATTTTAGTCGTATAATCCTTTGATTAAATCTGGTGTACTTTTAATCTTGGTTCAGTGACCTCGCTTAACCCACTTCTATCGATTGTTTTTATTTAAGTTAATATATTTTTTAAAGTTTTTTTATACATTTTCAAGATTTGTTAAGTTCTAAATTTTTTTGAATAAAATCTGCAATTAAGCCCATAGAAAAGCTCAAGTCGTCTTTGAAAGCTTTAACTACATATATGAGAACATACTTCCTTCTACGACTGCCGCCACAAACTATACTATACATATGAATACACGTATTCATGAAAGGAAGTTTTGACTGAGCCAAATTTTTTGTGAAACATACCATTAGCCTTGGTGACTTGAAGTATGTACTTTCTCTACCATTAGTGTTTTACCAAGTGAGATTTTGGACATGCTGATGTCATTCATTTTGTGCCTATTTGGTGTAGTTTCAAAGAATTATGCCTTTTTTCATATCGTGGAAATTGCTGTTTTTTTTTTCATAATATTCGAGCGTTAGGTTTACTAGTATTTTTTCTTTTGAAATACCAATTATCATACTATTAATAATTAGTTACAAAGGGTTATAATTAGAGAAAGAATAAAGAGAGAAATATCACATTATAAATCATAAGTTTCAATGTTTTTTTCAAATAACAAAAAAATTCAGAGCCATTATCATTAGGGTACATAGAATAGCTTAGCTAACAAAGTACAAAAGAAAACTACTACAATTAAAAGGCGCTATCACAGCCTCACAATTATAAATTCACCATTGTTCTCTCAAGGAAATACTTTGCTTCTATAATAGACATTTCTACAATTGCAATAATACCACAAGTTTCATCATTTCTTAATACAATTACCTATAATACTTTCATAATATTTATTATATAATAATTGGAAAAGAAAATTCTATAGTTCGCGTAACAGCATCTAGAGTTAGTGATCATTTTTAGTACTAAATAGATTGTTGTGTAATTATGTACTAGTTTTTGTTTATAGTTTATTTCCTACTACTTAGATAGTCAAATGCCGCTTGCTTATATATAAATGACATTATTTTTGAAAGATATATATTTTTGAATAAAAAGTATCCTGTCCTTTTCTAATACCTCTAAGAATAGGTATATGTACAAAGTTTCATTATAATTGGTTGAGTAGTTTTGGCGTGAACGAGTAACAAACAAACTAACATTAATTAGTTTTTTAATAATTTTGTTTCTTTGTGAATGGGCTGACTTAAATAATAAACTTTATCTTTTTTATCTCCGCCAATTTTAATACCTACATATCAGGCTTGATAGGCGGAGAAAAATTTAAACATACATTACATCTGAAACGAATTCATTAAAATCTTAAGGGTGTAATAATAAACATGGCCGCTACGTTTTTAGCAGGAAACGTTTCGTTCTCGCCAACTTGTAATTAGGGTTGCCTATCGCAATATCTGAGGGAATCTGGGAACCTAGTTTTAAGACACTTAAAAAAAAGAGTAGCTTTGTATACTAAAATATCGACCTCAATAGAATGATCGAAAGTCTAGGTGATATAAATAATTTAATCTTATAATCGGTTGGTTTCTACATAAAGGTTGCGTAATAGTGAATGACAACTCGTCTACTAGATATATTAAGGTCAGAGCTTAATGGATATTTTTGTAACGTTATATAACAATCGTGCTTATCTAAAACATCAATAGCGTATATTATAATCTTTTAGTCAAAATTATCTAATTATAAAAAAAGCAGTTTTAATTATCTAATAATTAAAAAAGTAGTTATGGCTTATATACTAACGATATTAATTTCATAGTTATTACTAAATCACTTTTGTAATAAACTTTTAGTGGGCAATACAATTTCACGAATTATTATTTTTCCCTTTGACCAAAATGGCAACCCTAAATGTCGGGTAATTAGAATATTTCCGTGCGACCTATTTACATTTTGTGGGTCTCTTTAAGATTTTACTTTCTACTTAGTACAGGTAGATGTATAATTATGATGAAAAGATGTTGCTCTATTTACCTTTCAGAATGGTAGAATTTTTTAACAAAAAGAAATGAGCTTTTAATATCCTTACAATTATTATTTTCTTCTTCGGCAAATCAGAGTCGTGCTTCGCGGAATCTGATTGTGGGGTCGATTCCCACTTGAGGAAACTCGCCACACAATGTCTCGAAGTTCGCTTTGTCAGAGCGCTTGGTTTCCAAGAGGTGCGGGTTCAAATCTCGCTAGTTTAAATTTTTTATATCTTTCTAAAAAAATATTTTACTTTCCTAAGAGTGGAATAACACTATAAAAATGTAAAAAAAATACTAAACCATAGAACCTATTACTTCATTCACTATGTGATACATGATCTAAATACTTAACTTTCGCCTCTCCATAGACATTGGTAGTATATCACAGATGATCTAATTCTAAATGAAAGCATTATTAACCTACAATAATGATGAACTGAATAGAGTCAGGCATAAGCCTACGTTCCATTGTCTCCAGTACGTCACTTTCACATACGATACAATAGCATTGGTTTGTTGTAAAATACCCAGAAATAACAATATATAATGGCTTCTTAATAATTTTTTACTAATCTAAAAAATAAGATGTTAGATTTGAGGCCGTCGTGGCGCAGCGGCACAAAGGTGTGACTGTAACGCGACGGTTGTGGGTTCGATCACCACTCGAGGAAGCGAAATATTTATTTACGTTTATATTTCCATTTCTTCCCTGTGGTGAAGAGGCAAAGCGCGCCGATGAGTTCTGCCACTCAACACGGAATGCCTCCAGAATTCGGCAGAAAGTGGGGAACGCAGTGTCTTCGTTTTCTTTAAAATATATCTACATGTAATTTTTTTTGCTTCATGCTATATATAGCAGGGTAGGCAGAGGAACCTTACATAGATTGGTATCTACATATATCAACAATGTACCTACAGAGTTTTAAATTGCTTAACCCGTTAGACATGCAATAATGTGCCAACGATCATTTATAAAGTGCGATAAATTGATGCAATTGTTACGACGTAATCTGTTTTTATAAATACCTTTTTGTCGGTGAAAGCGAGTTTGATTATTTATTTTAAATGACGGAACACGACAAGGCTACGACGAGACGTGCATTAAATATTTTTATTATAAAAATAGTATGCAAGGAAAAGGGGAAAATTTCTATATGTACTAATTATTTCTATATTTAACGTATAAAAGAAGTATTGTTTTTATTAAACAGTAAATTAACTAATTATACACGGAAAGTAGGAAGTGTCTTAATAGGAACGGAGTGTCTTAACACTAGGTTCCTAGATTCCCTCTACCTACCATTCCGCTGTATCGATGCAATGTTGTGCATCTTGGTTACCGCGGGCACTTGCAATGTGTTCTTAGTTGTTTGTATTTGACCACGAAAGCAAAGCCACGGTTAAAAGTAGTTATAAAATATTAATGTTTAAAAGTTATACGAGTATAATTTTTAATAACGTAATTGAGTTGAATATAAGGATTTTTTAAAGCTAATTCTCACAGCTGTTTTTTTTTTGTATATTTATTCGGAAATATTTTTTTCCGGAATTTGTTAATGTTATAAAATCAATTAATTTCAAAAAAGTTATAATTAACTTTTCATAAGTTACAAGTACCTATTATTTATTTTCAACTTCACGCTGTATCCCGCACTTAGCAGGATAACCAGAGGGATCCTAGGGTTAAGACACTCTGTTCTCCCGAATTCTCGTATATTAATATCAATTATGTCTAACAAAAGATAAGCGATCTGACTGACGAATAATAAAAAGTGAGAGTCGAAATTACGCAGACACATCAACAACGAATACCAATGTATCGGTCGGTATATATCGCGTTGTCGCAACAGTAACGTGAGATTCGCGAAAGTTGACAACCAAAGCGGGCCACTGGGTGAGGAGAATTTGGACCACGCTGGCTGGCTTACCTGGTCACCTAGTTTGTTTTTATTTATTTTTTTAATTTAAAGTGCCTTTTTTTTGGTTAGTAAATGTAGAAAATAAAAATGGGTTACATGAACTATCCAGTTACCCATTTTTACCAACCCCAAAAGTTAATTAATTCTGGAGGCATTGCGTTTAAAGCGAAACTGAACGCCGCGCTTTGCCTAGTTACCGAAGCAAGGAAATGAAAATATTAAAGTGACTCTTTGCTTTAATATAATTTTTTAACAAGTATTAGCAAAAAAAATGTAATACTTAATATTTGCTTTTAATGCAAAAAAATCTAAGCGAAACGATTACAAAAAAGTAATTAGAAAATAATTGACTACTAATGTTCATATTATATTAACTTATAATACTTAAAAAAATAAAATGCTGTATCCAGGGAAGGCAGAGGGAAAATGAATTACTCCCTGGGGGTTCGAACCCACAACCGTCGCGTTACAATCACACCCTTGTATCCCTGAACCTCTCGGGCCCATAATACTTAACATGATGTATATTCGATATTCGACATTCAATCAAGTTTGGACGCGCAAGGTGACAACTGTAATTGGTGGTAATAAATTGCTACCACAATATTACCTGTAGCAATTTTTTCATCAGCTACGGTTCATACACCGGGTTCCCTTTTATTTTAAATTATTGGTAGGTACAAGTAATAAAATTTTATGTATGTTTCCATGAAAATAACCTTTCGGAAATTCGTAAAGGAAGACGTTTTTTTTGTCTTTCCGTTATACGGATTATAATAACTTCATAAATAAACTTTTTATAAAAATAATTAATCCCTATGAGGAGATGGAATGTTTCTGAGATGTTGCTGAACGTACTTACATGCGATTATTCGATTCGTTCGTATTTTGAAGAATGTTTATATTAATAATTGAATTTTTAACTTTTAGGCCACTCGTGGCCAGTGTGTGACTGTAAACGTGAGAGGTTGTGGGTTCAATTCTCACTCGCGGAAATTAAAATGTTTAATATTTTCATTTCTTCGTTCTAGTGTCGACGCATGCGCCGTTTAATTCTGCCACTCAACACGTTATGTGTCCAGAATTCGCCAAAAAGTGGAGAGCGTCTTAACACTAGGCTAAGAACTGATGAAAAAATATTTACTGAGAAGACCAATTCTCCAATATTTAATTTACTAAATT
The DNA here is from genome assembly GCA_016802625.1 of Heliconius numata. Classification (NCBI taxonomy): domain Eukaryota; kingdom Metazoa; phylum Arthropoda; class Insecta; order Lepidoptera; family Nymphalidae; genus Heliconius; species Heliconius numata. The sequence goes on along the minus strand of JAEBDU010013373.1, from coordinate 284,037 downwards.
GTTCATAATCTTATTAAAGAAAACCTACACTAAGTAAACGTAACAACCGACTGATTTATTTAAACGAGGAAATTGGAAAAGCTTTTCCTGTATGCTTTCAAACTACTTTCGACTCCACTACTCAATATTTCAGTTCTAATATCTGGTACATTTGCATCTTTATAGTATTCTAAGTCTAACCCAAGCTTAGAGAAAGCTACGTCGGTGCGCTGCCATGCCGAACTGGTTGGAACCTAACCTCATTAAAAGATATAGAACACTTCTTGTTTATTACTCGCTTAGTTTCCTCGATTATGTCGAGATTATATATATTTTTGCTATTTATGGTACAGGAAATTATAAGCCTATAAACTTTGAAGTTTGAAGTGGAATAGATTTCTCTGTAACGCCTGTCGATTTAATATAGCTATGACACTGTGAAGATTAATTTACGTTAGTATTTTATAAGGATTTGGATATTATTGCTTATGTAAAATGTGTGAATGTCACTTTAATTATTATTATTTTTTATTTTCATATTTAAATTGGTGATGTATCTCTTTATTCTTCTCTTTAAGTCAAATTTCGATATGTTGCCATGTATAATATATGGCACTCATTCTGGTGAGACAAATTTAATTTTAAGCGTGGTACATTGATACCGTACCGTATAAGCGTGTCGTAAACGAGACGCTTGTAGGTTCGATTTCCACTCAACGAAATTAATTATTGTTTAATTTTTTTGCTCTGGTAACGAGGTGAAGCTTGGCGTTGAGTTCCGCCACTCAACCCGCAATCCGTTTAAAATTCAGCGGTAAGTAGGAAACGGAGTTTATTAATACTAGGTTCCCTCTACCTAACCTTCCTACCCGAGGGATACAGCGTGAAACTGAAAAAATATTAATTTTAAACGAGCTTTTCATTATGTAAGATGTGAAAGTCTGACTTAGAAAGTCTTAGTGCCTAATAAATTAGGTTTTGCAATCTTAATCCGAGTATTTATGATTAAGCTAACTTAGCGCCTGATATTACGTAAGTTAATGAAATTGATACTTAATAATCGTACCAATTATACAGGTTCTATAAGATGTTAAAATTTAAATTTGTATTTTCTTTCGAAATAAAGCAGAATAGAGAAATGAATATAATATTAATATAAACTTTACCGCGAGTGGGATCGGAACCACAACCATCGCTGTTATAGTCGCGGTGATCCATTGGGCTACGACGGTCTCAATTTTTTTTAATTGCTTTTTTTTTTGTTTTCACGCTGTATCCCGCACAGGGTGGGCAGAAGAAACTTGAGAACTTAGGGTTAGAGCACTCCGTTCCCATAAAGACACTTTCGTTCTTATTCACAAGCGCCGAGCCGCGCCGCGACTGGCCCCTATGATTTGATAATTTAAATTACAATCATTAAAATGATTCTAAAGCCAAGTAATTTGCGAGAAGAAAATCTGTCTTTCACAGTAATTTCATCTTCTTAGAAGAAACGTGACATTTAAATTTTCATTACAGTATTTATGAGTCGTTTAAGTGTTAAACGTTCGTGATTGAATTTCGCTCTCACGCATAGTGCGTGATAATATTCATTCTATAGTAGGTAATAATGTAGTATTATCGAAAATATTCTTAATAAATGTAATACCTATATGTAAAGAAAAATTTAATTAATACTTTTGAAACTTACCCACTGCGTCCGTCGTGGCTTTTTAATTTTTTTTAATTAAATATTACGTAACAAGTTAGTGCTAATAGAAATTAGATATTTATTATAAACATTCTGCCTCCTACTCTTAAGACACTTCGTTCTCCACTTTCCGCCATATTTTTGAATGCGAATAATTCATTCCACCGAATGACTCGAACTCAGTATGCAAATACAAATTATATAATTATATTAATTATATTTTTTAAACGCTAAAGTAAATACCTACTAAATGTGCGTTTATTATGAGTTATGTAACAATTGAAATAAAAACGGTTGAACGTTGAATACCATCGTTTTGTTTATATCGTGTTGTAATTGTTATCATTGTCGTGAGAATATAATGAATACAGTCGTAATATTTCTGTTATGTTTTTTTTTATCAACTTCACGCTGTATCCCGCACACAGCAGGGTAGGCAGAGGGAACCTAGTGTTAAGACACTCCGTTCCCCACTTTCCGCCAAATTCAGGAATCATTGCGTGTTGAAGGGCGGAACTCAAACCCGCGCTTTGCTGCGACACCAGAGCGAATGGAAATATAAATTTTAATTTTTTTTTTCGTTTCCTCGAGTGGAGGTCGAACCCACAACTAGTTACGTTTATAGTCACAATTTGTGCCTCATTGCCACGAGTCACGACTCGCCTCTGCTATATGTTATGTAAAAATGAGTAAATATTATCTAAGACCTCACTCCACACTGATTTCTTATTGTATAATGTTTTAATATTTATATTTATTTAAAGTAAGTACCTACATTGTATTTTATTTAACACGTAATGACTACTTCGTGAGATATGGACAAAGTGGAATATTCCAAAATTTTTTTTTGTTTTAATTTTGGGAACCTAAATTAAGCGTTTTACTTTTAAGTTCAGCGTAATTAAGTAAGAATTTCGACTTACCTTACATGAACGTGGCTTGGACAGTTTCTATGAGGCGCGGGTTCAATTCTCGTTACGTGATTTTTTTTACGTTTTCTAAAATATGTTCCTGTCGTTAGTGTGGAATATATTTTTTTTAAAAATGTTAAATATAATAAATATTATTTTGTTTGCATTTTTATCTCAGTAAATTTTAATAATAATGAATGAATGAAATCTGAATAGGTACTAAATTTTAATATTATAAATTTATTTAAACTAATGATACATTACAAAATTAACTAAACAACCTTGTTAATTACTATGAAATATTACTAATGTCTGTTTGTCTTTTAAGACTCTTTGTGTATAAATAGATTTTCTTTACAAATCAAAATCGATTAATTAATGACTGCTTCAACGATGCCATTGAAATAAAGAAAATATTTATATTTGAAATATCGATATTTATACTTAGAAGTATAATGTTTTGTTAAAGGACACAGTGATAAAGGATGTATTTATAAATCACCCTCAACTCTTGAGATCGATCTTGAGATACTGTTTTCATTTTTAATTATTAAAACAGTATCTCAAAATTGAAAGAGGTTTATAAATATGAACCTAAGTTTGAATCCTGTATATCTACCTAGATGTTAGTGTATATAATGTAAAATAGTTTTAAGGCACTCCGCTCCCCATTTTTAACCGACGAAAACACTATATGAGCTAATATTTTCAACGCGGAATTTTCTATGCTTAAACTTGAATTTCTTCTTACTGAGTTTTGATAGTTTGAAAGTCTGTATTCAGTGGCGTAACCTAACGCCGCGCTACTTAATTATTAAAAATATTATATTTTCAACCAAAATTAAAATGTTCCAAGAGCAAATCCTCTATATCCCACATCGCCAGTTGCTACACTGCAGTTGGAAAGGCAAAAGTGTAATTACGCAATACATTGCGTAACAAGTGAAAGAGGTTCTTGCAGTGCTGCACTCGGCGTCGACGCGGCCCGACGTGCGCGTACGCAGCTCGCCCTCGAAAGTGTTGACCGACTTGTGAAATAGTGGTGTGCGTCTCGTATATACTTATATATAATTATTATTATTTGTTTTTTTTTTTTTTGATTATATGTTAAGCCTATATTTTTGTAAGGTTTTACGTAATACGGATTTGGAGAAAGTTTCGTTTGTTTGTGATTGTATTTTGGTTATTTGTATGTTTCTGTTCAAGTTTATGTTCTTATTAGAAATTATGTGTAGCTCGCGCAAGTTTCTTTGCGTTGACCACAAAACGTTAAATCCCGTTTTTCCTGTTCCCGTATGCATTTCGCGAATAAGGAAGTCTTGGTTTTTTATTAGCTTTATGCTGTATCCTGCACATAGCATTGCCTAGCTTAGCAGGATAAGCATAGACACTCCGTTCCCATTAAGACGTTTTGCGTCCCCCACTTTCAACCGAATTCTGGAGGCATTGAGTGGGAATCGAACACACCACGCACGCTTTTTTGCCTCTGAGGCAAGACTGGCCTCAACGAAGTCTTAGTGATCCTCTATTTTCCCCAAGGAATTTATATAAATATATATACATATGTCAGTTTCCTAACTGCAGTCAATACGTCTATCGATCACTTAGTAATTTTTGTTTATGGTTAATCCTGCAATACTACTGCTACTGTACCTAATATACCTAATATGAAAAACAAATATTTCTATATGAAATGAAAAAATACGTCGGATTTTCCGATATACAGCTTTTATGTTTACATTTTATAAATGTGCTAACTGCGACCCTTTTCGTATCTCAATCGTTATTCCTTCTATAATTATTATCGAATCTCGTTCGTTGATCGATGTTGCTTTGCGTTTACCAATTAACTAAACTGTAGGTATATTTACTAAAAGCAATTTTAAAATATTCATAATTCGCAATTAATTTTATTCAATACCTCGCGGCGTTGAGTGCCCCCACTCAACACGCAATGCCTCCAGAATTTAGCGGAAAATGGGGAACGGAGTGTCCTTACACTAGGTTCTCTCTCGCCTAAATATTTAATAATAAAAATACTTTAAATTGATACATCTCTGTTATTTGTGAACCTATTGTAATAAAACAAGCTTGCCAGAATCTTGCTTAAATCGTTTCTGAGATTCGCGTGAAAAAACGCGCAAAGAGTCAAACCGGCAAACAGACAAAAATCATTTCTATCGGGTTCTATTACATTGATAAACGCCCCCAGTAATAGTTCTATTAATTTATCTTCCATGTACAGACACCGTATCAGTTACGATTTTATTATAAGTATAGATTCGTAAAAAAATCTTTAATTTGCAAATTAATACTTTTTTTTTACTTTATAATTATTGTAATTGCATATATTTTATAATTATTAAAATTTAGCTAAAGTAGTTTTTTTTTTCCTAAGATCTTAAGTTTCCTACTTAAACCAATTGTATTGTAATTACTATTCACTTCCGTCTAGAATAAAATCCTTTTATTTTAGTCTTAGTGTGGAAATGTATATTATTTAATTATAGATAGACATAATATTAACGTTATTATTATTTCTTAGATAGTTGTTACAAAATTTATTGAAAATGAAATACTGTTGGATTTTTTCAATTAACTAAAAATCATATTAAATTAAGTTGTATTCATTTCTTTATATTAAATGAAAATATAAATACGTATGTTATTTATATAATTATTTTAATTATGACTTCAGTTACATGGCTCTATGGCTTTTACAGATTATTTTAATTTGGTTAGTGATGAATTTGGTTCCTGTAAAACCAGACTTTTTTTACATATTAAAAAATTCGCATATTAAAGTTATAAAATAATGTTTAATAAACAAAATATAACCCTATTTTTGTATACTTATCTTTTATCTTAATTTTTTACTTACCTGTTTAACCACTTTCTCTAACTTCATATATAAATATATAATTATAAACAAAAATCGTTATATAATCATTATACATAATATGTAAATGTGTGTCTAATATACATTAGCGTATACCTACTTCGAAAAATGAGTAGTTAATTATATTCTCACAGAGTTTGCGTAATTATGAATTATTTTTCGGATATATTTCCTTCGGACGTAATTATAATATAAATATTTTTGTATACCACCACCTTTGCTTATTACTATATACTTATAATATTTTATTTAGAAATGGAATGGAAAATCTCGATTTTTGTAGATCCCACCAGAATTTCTAGAAAAACTTGTTCCCCTTAATTCCTTAATCTGCCTATATACCAAATATAAACTTTTTAAATTTCGACTGTCCGTTGTCTGTCGGTCACTCAGTAACGAAAGATTTTTTTAATGTAATTATACACATACCTATTACATGTAAGAGTTACATTACCATTTACTTACATATAAGAGTTTATTTACTAATTCATTAAAGTAATTACTTATTAGTTATTCCATAATTATAAAGGCTAGTCGCGGCGCAGTGGCACAAGTGTGACTGTAAATGCCACAGATTGTGGGTTCGATTCCCACTTGGGGAAATGAAATATTTATTATTTTCACTTCTTCGCTTTGGGGTTGAAGCAAAAGCGAGACGTTGAGTCCCGCTTATTATTTTTGAAATTTAAATTACATGTTATTATTATTTATTACTTATTTATTTACATGCAAAATGGTATTTTCTTTCTGGTATTCAGTATAAGTATGCAGATATAATCTTTATTATCGAGTTATTTGTAATGTGGTACATTTGGTATTCGTAATTTTATTTATTTATATGTATTATTTTAAAAGTATATTTTTTGCATAAATAAAATGTATAACATTGACGTAAATCAATAAAGAGAAGGTATTTTTCTTTATGCAGCAAGAAACTGCGGCCAGAACGTGACTGAGACGATGACGTAAAGTTTCGTTATAACAAATACAAAAAGCTGTACAAAATATTTTTATATACATATTTTTATTTATATTACTTTGCTTGTAAATTATTTTTAGCCCAACAAAGGGACTCCAATTAACTGATATTAAATATGTACATTATACGTTAACCACTCATAAAATTAGTCAATTATTAATTAGTGTTAATAGTAATTAATAATCTTTGGTAATTTAAAATTAATTTAATATTAACTACTCATAACAATTACAAACGTTAACTAAATTTTTATACCTACAGACGTGACGAAAGTAACATTTTAATATGTAATAGAATATTTTTAATAAAACGAGAAATATGATACAATATCATCGTCGTGTTTCCATAGGTCATTGCAGTGGCATGTAAACCTTTTGATTCGATATAGTGGAAATTTATATTTCATTACATGAAATTATATATTTATATTTCATTATAAAACCAATATCACGTAATTAAGTTGTAATAAAATAATTATATATTTATATATCAGACGCACATCAAGAAAATAAGGTTCATTAAAAAAATATTATTATTTTCCATAGGACCCTAATATATTATTCATAATATTCATTTAATAAAAATTAAATAACAAGTGTTTATCGTCGTGCTTCGAGCATAAGTAAATGGTGATGTGAAAATGTCAGTTTGCGTATGGGACCTGATGGATTTAGTGCCAATGCGGTGTCAGTGGATAGAGAGATTGCGACACTGCGGGAAGACGCTGTTGAGGAGACAACGGAGACTAATACGGAGACTTAAGAAGGTAATTGATTTTGTGAACATTAAGTGGATGAGATTTGAACTAAGTGTTAGTTTTGTAAGCAGAGAAGTAAGAGAACGAAAAAAAAAGCTCGTTCCTCAAGTGGGCATTGAACTCACGATCGTTGCACTTACAGAGGCAATATTACTATTCAATTAATTAAATGACAATAACAATTAAACAAAAAACAAATAACAATAACAATTTATGATTATTTTATACAAAAAATTGTATTGTTTTTTATATATAAATAGATATTAAACATTGTTCTGTAGAATAGAGTTGCCCATATTTTTATAGTCAATTAAATATTTACGTTCCAAGTTTACGATTATATTCGTACATAGTTTAAATTTAAATGTTATTCAAAACGCTTATGTTTCGTGAATGCTGCGGCTTGCTCTCCCACCCGGAAAACCCAAGCGGGAACTTTTTTTAGCTTGACGCTGTACCACGCATATAGCACGGTAGGCAGAGGGAACCTGGGAACCTAGTAATAAGACTGGCACACCTGTACGGTGAATCCGTGGAATGTTAAGTAGTTTCTTCTCATTTAACTAATGGCCACGGTGGCAACGGTGACAACTGGGGAAAGGAGTGTCTGAAAACTTGGTTCCTTCCGTCTACCCTGCTGGATACGGGATATAGCGTGAAGCTGGTTTTATTAATTTCAATATTCTTTTTATAGCTTTTACTTAATATCTTCCATTTCCTACACGTACGTAGTATACGTAAGCAGGATTTTCATTTTTTTTCTGAGATTCCATTTACATTTTAAAGGCCGGTGTCCATACGTCATCTGTTTGGTCCATTCACATCGATTGCTCCTAAAGTTGATATATGTGTGTCGCTCACTATCGCAATATCCTGAATATTTTTTTTTTGTTATATAAATTGGTTGTTTATTTTGTATTTATATAATAATGTTGTTTGTATTTTTTTAAACTTAAGGTTTGTTTTGCAATTGAATAATAATCATTTTAGTACATACAATTATGTGCATTCATACATATTCTATTATAGTTTATTTCGCAGGCATTTTTGAGTGGTATGATTATGTTAAAGTTAAGAAATGCGTTTACTAAAAATAACTTTAAAGTTTGTTTTAGCTTCACGTGTATCCTGCACATAGCAGGGTAGGCAAAGGGAACCTGAGAACCTAGTGTTAAGGCACTCTGTTCCCATTAAGATACTTGTGCTTCCCACTTTCGGTCGAAATTCGGAGGCAGCGCGTGTTGAATAGCAGAACTTTGGCCTTCTTAGCGAAGAAATGAATGAATTAATATTTTATCTCCTCGAGTGAGTGACACGACTCACTCCATTAATATAGTTTTAACAGTTACTTTACTAAACGTTAAATTATTAAAAAATATATTTATTGATTTCTGGTTTAATTATATTCAAAATTATAAAATTGTTTTTAGTTGTTTTATATCTTTATAAATTTAATTATATGTATGTATGTCATACATTTCCATAATTCATATTAAAAGTTAAACGCAAAAAGCGACTCTATAATTATTTTTTTTTCATCGACATTGAACCGACCCAGTTTCGAAAATGCACCATCGCCTTTGTGAAACAACACACTCCAGTTCGTGACAATACTTATTGTGAAACAGTTCCCGAGGGCGCATTGTCTTTGACGATTAATTGTAATTTAATATTGTTCTTAACTTTAGTTCCTAAGGGACGTCGGTGGTTATTAGTTGGTATAGTCTTAGCTGCTTAGGATATCATTTTTGTGAGTAGTCTTTTTTTTTTTTAGTATTAAGATTTTTTTTTTGCCTTTGAGATATCATTTGTCGTTTTATAAGGAAAGCTATAAGGTTAAAGGAAACATGTATTCCCAAATGGGATATTTAATTCAAGCTTTTAATTCTTGTGTTCAGGCAAATACACAGGAGATCAGTATAGAGTTATTTTGAAGTAATGTTCTTAAATTCCTTTATATTTTTTTAATAATACCACTTATTTATTTATTATCACTTGTATTTTTTTTGTAATTAAACAAATATTTAAATGTTTTATAAGGTATTATTAAAATACATGACATAATCGCAGATCGTAATTTTACTTTATATTTTTTTCGTTTTTTTAATACCATAATTATGAGTTATTATATGAAATATTTTTACTAAAATTAGCATTGATTTTACTAGAAAAAGAAAACGTTATTAATTTACTAATTCAGAAGCTTTGGCACATATTTAACTTTCTTAGATAATTTTTTAGTCTGGGGTCTATGATTCAGTGATTCAGTGATTGACGTCTACAAATATATAAAAAAAAATTAGGTCAGGAGTTACCTTTTTATATTTAGACAATTTTTTTTATAATCATTTATTTTTCCACATGGAATACGCATAACTAAACGCGGTGATTAAGGTCTTAAATATAGCTTGAGTTCATTATTAAGTCACCAAATAGGTATCCTTTGGTTTGGTTAGACGACACGAAGCGCGGCGTCTGGTTCTGTAACACGTAATATTCAACGGCCAGTGACAAAGGAAAGTAAGGAATGACTCACTGTGTTCTTTCAAAATCAAAACGCATATTCTTTGTTTAATCTCAGGCCATTACAAGCATTTATGAATAGTCAAGTTGCATAAAATGTCAGTAGTGTCAGTCCCACAGGAAACTACCACCGGCTCGGAAGGCAGTTCTGTTGAGAAGAATCGGCAGGAAACTGAACGGTTGTTGAACCATCATTAACTTCCTCGGTAAACATCGGCAGCAATAGTTTCCACATTTATTATTATCCTTGTGGTATTATTGGATCTATAGTAGTTTTGGATTGATTTGTAAACGTTGCTTTGCTTTTACTTTAATAATATATTTGTTATCTTCTCAATCCACATAATACAAGTGGTTCATAAACAAAAAAAAAAACAACTTTCGATTTATATAACATAAACGTTATCACCAAAATACAGGTAAATTCTATTATAAATCGGGTTAATCGAATGATTCGCGTCAATAGAAGGTATCGATGATAGTTTGTCAGTCGATTAGTGGTTTTGCTGCCGTTATGTCACGGCCTAGAAAGTGGGTACGGTGCCTTCCGTCCTAACGGTTAGTATTGTTTCTCCATTGTTAGCAAATGTATATCTTTATGTTGAAAGTTATAGCTTCTTGGCAAGTTTGTCGAATTTTTTCTAAGTCCTCTCCTTTGAGAATAGGTGCTTAGCGGGATAAAAGGGGGCTCTGGTCTACCTGTTGTGGATCCATTTTATTAAAATTATAGTTTTTATAAGGTCTATGTTATTATTTATTTCTTTTCAAATCTTCGTTTCAAAAATAAACATAATTTCTAAATGCAGTGAACGGTCAATCTTAACACTAGGTTCCCAGGTTCCTTTTTCCCTGTCCTGCTATGTGTACTGAGTGATGTGAAAGGAAAATACGACGATTATTTCAATTCAAACAATTTTAATGTAAAATTATTTATGTAAATATTCAACTGACAATTCCAACAAGTTCCAACTCTTCAGATTTATGTTTCTCATGTCAATTGAAGATGTTTGTTTGTCCTTATCAACGACGATTGTAAGATGTTTGTGACAACATTTAGGTATTTCCATTTTATTTTACTTATTTTTCTTATATTTTACAATTCTTTGTAATAATTATTCACATTTTTACTACATTTCGTAATATTTTAAAATTTAAATTGTACTTTTGTTAATTACTTTAGCTTAGTACTTCTTTAGTATTTCTTATAAAGAAGCTAATAATCTCCTTTTTCGTTTAGTGGATTTATAAGATAAAATTATGTACGGATCTCCTTTGATCTCTAATCAAAACAAATCTATATAAATACTTATTACTTTATAAATATTTAGAACCGCTTACAATAATTACAATAAAATATTTACAGGTAATAACTTCTTAATGCGTGTGGAATGCGGAAGTATCGCACGATTGACGATTGTCATTAGTCGCTGGAATCTTCACCCGTTCGTAGATAAATGTTGCTTAGAGATTTAAATCAAAATATAGGGATAGGGAATATCTAATTATAATAAAAATATATTATATTTTTAGTTTCTATGTAAATAAATAACTTATTTGGACTTTTTTTACCCATACTATTGGTAAAACTGATATAAGAAAAGGTAGGTTCGTATTTATAAACCGTTCTCAATTCGGAGATCGATCTCGAGATATTATTTTCATTCATATATGAATAAAAACGGCATTTCAAGATCAATCTCAGACTTGAGAGCGGTTTATAAACACAGGCCAATATTCCTTTCTCTTCTTCTCCATTTCGATATAACATTAAACTCTATATATAAAACTAATCCATACACTCGATTGTTATTGTTCGACCAATCAGTGTCTATAGGTTGGACCGCGATGAGGCAAGCGTTACGACACCACTTGCCAAACTGCCGTTATTACTTATGCCTGGATTTCACTTTTACACGTATGACTTGTCCATTTATCTTACTTGACTAAATAGAATGGAGGCACTATCTAAGAAAAAATGTTTTGTTGTTTAAAAATTTGTTTAGTATTTTAAATTTAAATGCCGAAATGTATATGTTTATGAATTTGTACTATACAGTCTATATGTTCGAAGTTTTTATTAGTTTTTTTTGTATACATAACAAAAATAGAATAGAATTTACATATTTTTTGTTTAATTAATACAAGCACTTGTAAAGTAACATAAAAAGCACTACTATTTATAGAATCCAGTGCATTTTTGTTTGTATGTTTATCTCTATACTTGTTATATTACTTTTTTTTATTAATTTTAAACTTTATATTTAGAGATTTTTTGTCCTATGACGTACTTACCCTGACGTCTTTCTATAGTTTTTTATTTATTCTAACATAAATATTATAAAAATTGAGGCTAGCCGTGCCTGCTACTGTAAAAGCGACAAGTTGTGGATTCGATTCCCATTCTGGCAAATGAAATATTTTAATTTCTTCGCTCTAGTATTGCAAAGCAAAGCGCGACGGCAAAGCGCGTCGCTGAACTTCGCCACTCAACACGCAATGCGTTGAAAATTGAGAAACGATAGTGTTTTAAAGGAAACAGAGTGTTTTAACACTAGATTCCTCAGGTTTACACTGCCTACCTTGCTATGTGCAGGGCAGAGCGTGTTATTGTACTAAAAAAAATAATAAAACCAACGAATGTGCAGACTATTTATAATTAAATATTACAAACTCAACAAGTTATTCACGTTGGCATGTAAAGGTATTGCACTAAATGTTTCGCAAAACGATTCGTTTCGTGTTTGTAAACAAAGATTGAATTTATTTATTTAAATACGAGAAGGGAAGTGTGAACTCGTTTTTAAGTTTTACTGTTGTAGGAGATAACCTTTAAAGAGGCATATTAAGCGTTCATTATGAAAATAGATCTGTAATTTAAAATAATTTAAATCTTATTTGGAATTTGACTCGACACTACCGTTTGAATGTCTATATAACACACATAAACTGAATGTTAAAAGTTGTAATCCCGGTTGGGGTTATTTTAATAGTTTTTTTGGGATAGCCCAATATTAAATAATAGAATTTTTTTCTGCGTTAGCTATAATTTTTTATACGTAATTCATGAAAATTTTATATTTCAAAAATCTAATAATACCTATATGCCTAATTGTATCTACATATATTTTTTAGTTAATAACATTAGTTACAGGAGTTACAGTAAACCTAGGTAGGGTCAAGGTGCTATAAGCAGGTCACGCGTAGACGCCACCGGATACTGTTGTCTTTTTTAATATTAAGATGTTTCGTAATTTCGTTTCGTCATGATGAATATATGCTATATCTTTATCTTTTCGCAGAAATACATTCGAATTCGATATTTTTTTTTGTTTCTTTTGTAATTTGGGGAAAGCAAATAGTTGTGAGGAAGGAAGGAAAATAGTTTTTATTGGCAAGTATTTTTTTAACTTATCGCTGTATCCTGCACATATCAGGGTAGGCAGACGGAACCTTTGAACGCGGTGTTAAGATACTCAATTCCCATTTAGATACTCCTGTTACCCATTTCCCTGAATTCTGATAATAATTTAAAAAAAATTAAAAAATATGTGTGCTTTTTGCATGTGGTAGAAATGTAACTTTCAAAAATGTTCTTTTCAGGAAATGAGTTTAAAATTTCGGGAAGAGGATAGTTTGATAATTTATTTATATTTTATTCGTATATATTATATAGAGTAATTCAGATTTGGACCTTACATTTTTGATAATTGATACAAAAGGCTTATATGGTAACTAAAGTATGAAATAACCTATCTCATTTTCTCGTAACGTAAATCTTACAAATTTATTTGTCTCTTTTTACAGTCGCTATTATGTTTCATCGACTTTCAAATCACAACGATGCTAAAGAAGTTTTCACTTCAAAAATATTTCCTCGACTGGGAATCGAACCCAAAACCTGTTGTGTTTACAGTTGTATGCTTGTGTCCCTACTCCACAAGTAGCTTCTCGATGGTTCTCTAGTGTGATATGAATCATCATTGTTACGACGTTAATTGTTTTTTGGAATATATTATGACTATTTTAATTTAATTATGTTTTACTATTTAAAAAAATATTTATACATACATATTTTGTATGTGTTTCAGACTCGTTTGTGTTAAAATAGTTATGTAAATGAAAATTTAACCTGTAGTTTGATTCAGGCAGTTCTCAGAGGTACGTACGTACCTACTCTGTAATCCGCGAATATTTTTTTAATATTTAAAAAATAAAAATAGTTTAAATTTCATACTTTTAATAAATATTAAATTTAATATAAATAATTAGTAAATGCACTATTTCTTAATAGGTTCGTATCGTATTGTATGGACATAAACCGCAGTGAATGTATTGTGTTTTGTGTTAGACAGTAAATTTAACCACAATTTCATTACGATATGGTTTGATTATGTATAATTAATTATGTTTATATATATAAGTTTTTTGTTATTAACTTCACGCATTCATCCAGATAGAGTACCTGAGTACCTAGTGTTAAAACACTCCGTTTCCCATTAAGACACTTCCATTCTCCACTTTCTGCCGAAACCTGAAGGAATTACGTGTTGAATGGTGGAACTTATGACGCTTTTTATCTCGTTACCACAGCGAGAAAATTATAATATTAATTTATTGTACAGTGGGAATTGAACCCACAACAGTTCTGTTTACAGTAATGCTTGTGTCTCTACATCACCACAGCGTCTAACACAAAATGTTAACATTAAAATCCTCTTGTTACAGATGTACCTGCACAGTTGGCGCTCGGACGAGCTAAGCATGTTGGTAGGTGCTAAAACGACAGGCGCCACGCCCCTGGTGATAGCCTGCAGGAACGGTCACTACGATGTTGCTGAATACCTCATCGAGAGGTGTAAAGCGGATATTGAGCAGCCTGGCTCAGGTAAGGGATTTTTTGTTTTTTCTTTTTACAAGGATTTTTACAAGGATCAATTTTAATGATTTAGCTTAATCACTAAGTAAGAATCGTGGAATTTGAGTTTTGCAGCATTACATCTGTAGTCTTTTAAAAAGGCTATTAGGTATATGCTACATTACATCAATTTGTCAAATTTTTATTAATAATTTCGATATAAGCCACTGAACTTGCAGAAAAGTTGCCTCGGGTACCTACTTATAATGTGTCTTACACAAATCTTAGGTATAACCATATGACCACGCGGGTGAAGTCAAGTGTAAAAGCTAGTTAGTTACCTATACCCATAATTTTGATTTTGTATTACACTTGATAGAGTGACAACAGTCGTTAAATCCGTTTCTCACGAGCGGAGCGGACCCGTTAACCTGTAACCCGTTGAACTCGCAAGAATAAACTGCATACTTGTGTTTCCATCAATATGTATATAGTCGGGCTGAAACGACCGAGATAAGAATGAGTTAAAATTAACTCACTTCTTAGTTCTTGACTTGTTGGTGAAAATATAAAGCTATTGTGTTTAAAGGGAGTCCGTTCCACCTGAGCATTGACCGCTCATTTCCCTTTTGCAGTGGAAACCGGGCTTTATTATGTAAACTGATTAATACTTTAAGCTGTATTTTTACAATCTATAACTGCGCGATTTCCGTCTTAGAAATCGATCATTTCATATGAACTAATAAAAATATTATTTTTTAATATTTTTTTAGCTTTATAATATAGTTAGCTTAACACTATTAAGAAAGTCCAGTCTCCCCATACACCTTTAAAATTTTGAGGTATTGCATATTCAACGCCTCGCTTTGTCTTGTTACCAGTGCGAGGAAATAAAAAGTAATTCTTTCCCCCGAATAGGAATCGAAAAACAATCGTTCATAGTCAGGCCTTGTGTTCGCTGAGCCACGACGCGACGGCTTCATGCTATTATGCATACTGCCCAATCTTCAATACTATTCAATTATCTTAAGTATTCTAGGCCAAGCGCGATGTTTGGTACTACCATTGAACACAATTTCTAAAATGAGCGGAGACTTTTACAGAGAGTTTGAGTAACTTTATTACTTTGCTTATACGTGTACGTTTTGTTTCAACATACCAATTATCTTGTTATAGTAACCTTTCATTAGAACTGACTCATGGGGAAATACTTTTCGCTATTTCTTCTTGCAATATAACAGTCATCAAATACTTGGTTTTTTTTTAATTGCACACTCACAATATTCTTCAATCTCAAGGTTGAGAAGAAAATTACCTATTATTGATAAAACCGGTTAGATAAATAGTAGAACTATATACAAATGGTAAGCCGTAGAAGTCACGTAGCACTATGGGGGCAGCGTTTGACTGTAAACGCGACAGTTGTGGGTTCGATTTCCATTTTGAGGAAATGAAATATTTTATTATTTTCATTGCCACATTTCATTTTCGTTGAGTTTCGCCACTCAGCACGCAATGCTTCAAGAATTCGACGGAAAGTACCTATGGCACGGAACTTTCTTAATAACTCTGCCTAATCTGCCAAGTGCGCAATTCAGTCTGATGCTACAAAAATGTCCGCTATGGTTAGACAAAATGCGACGTTAAGCTCCGTCACTCAAATGGCACGAAGAATGGTCTGTCTTGACTGTTATCATTATCTAGAAAATATAAAAATATTAGAATAATATTTCTGAAATGATAATAATATGAGAAAACAATATATTTTTCTCAAGAACATAAGTTTTATTGTTCTTACCTCCGCATTGACTCTCCTATTGCGTCAATCGTTTGGCCGTACGCCATTGTACTTCGCGTGTAAAACGTATATTTACCTTTGCTTATAAAAATATATATTTGTATAATAATAATAATAATAAAATATATGTCGGAGACTAAGGTGATTGGGACCGAAGCTTGTTCCGATCCCAC